>BSUD01000007.1:135950672-136079722 GCA_033239045.1 Fagopyrum esculentum | reverse complement strand
TTTTTTTCCCCCCCCCCCCCCCCCCACCGGCCATTGCGCCCGAGTGCTGCACGAAAAACGGATAATTTTTTTGAAAAGTCCGGTCCGGTTCCGGGAATGACCAAGTGTACTCCTGAGTCTTGACTAGCGATCTTGAATGACACTTTGGAGGAAAAACAACACCTCCAAAATGGAATTCCTCATTAACGAACGAAGAGAAGAGTTTGTTAATGCGGAATTATGAACAAAAAGAGCTTTCAACAAGGCTCTGAAACTGCTCTAAAAAAACAAGGATGCGATACCATTTGAAGATGTAGTAAAAGAAGTATATTATCGACATGAAGAAGATATACAGTGATATGAAAGGGAGAAAAGTTTGTAATATTTTCTTTACTGGAATATCGACGACATCTTCGTTCCAGCACAGCCCATGGTACGTGGTTTACGAAAACATTACTTCTTGATTTTTGAAATCGAAGAACGTAGAGGCAGACCTTAGGTACGAATAGCTTTTTACATTTTCCAAATTAAATGATGGGCTAGCTGGATATGTCTCCATAACCACAACCATCCTACAACCTCAACTAAACCTCAAGATCATAACATGCTCACACATGCCTAGGGCATAACCTCAACATAACCACAAGTGCCTAAGGCACATCTCTATCATGTAACTCATCCTAACCAAGCTAGCCTAGCTGTCACGCTCAGGATGTGTAGTGTGTGCACGCAATAAGCTTAAATTTATACTAGTTATATTTCTCCTAAGTCCTAGCGAACTCGCAGTGTACGGGATGTTTGTAGTAGGGATAGTATTCCGAGGTCGAACACAAAGACTGAGGTGAGATTGATTCGATTAGTGATTAAGTTTAGTAAAGATTTAGGCCAAAGAAAAGAAAAGGGAACAAAGAAATGAAAATCTCAAATGTTTTTGGTGGGTTTTAGGTGATCAATCAAGGATCACAAATCATGCGAAATAAACAATCAACTAAGCTAACAAATCGAAACAAACAAACAAGCTAAAACGAGATACGAGATCAAAGAGAGGAAAGCGGATTCTAGGGGTCGGAAATTCAGGTTATGGCATAGGACTCAAGCTATCTAATCATTCCTTGGATTAACTATGATATGTTGGGAGTGAGTGTTTCTAGATTGGGATCAATCACCGGGTAGGTCTCATGGTCCACTAGTCCGTTCCTAAGGTCTCATCACCGGGTAAGTCTCAAAGAGCCTAAGGGATGGAATTCTACACAAACCGGATTGTCACCTAGGGATCTAACCTATCCTCACCGGGTAAGTCTCGAAAGGGTTAGTCCTAAACAACCATCCTAGCACACTTAGTCCAATGGCGGCTTATGAGGCTCACCACTACCTAGAGTTTGTCATCTTTGAAATCTAAGAGTAAGAATCACCGGGTAGGTCTCTTCTAACACTTAGTTGCTAACACTAGGTCACCCTAGGATAGAATTAGCTCAACAAACACTAGGGTTTTCAACATCTTAACACTCTAGAACTTAGACTCATCAATTCAAACAAAATCAGATAAATCACGGGGTGTTCCACACTTCCACGGCCGTGGATTTGGAGGAACAAACCGTGGACTTCAACAGAGGTTTCGTTCTAGTAAATGAATCATCCAAAGGTAAATCTAAGCCATCCTATCATAGTCCTAGCCATAACCATCTTTTCCTTACCCTAGAATCGCCTCTATTTAGCCTACAACATACATCATCTCAATCGAAATCATCAAACATAAGATCATAGCTTTCATTTGCAAGATAATGAAATAGGAAGAGAGGAACAAGTGATGCAAGTAAAACCAATCTGAAAACGAGATTAGAAGTACTCACAACCCTTCAAAAGAAGGTTTAATCGATTCTTACAACTCTAGAAATCGATTCCGAAAATCTTCACTACAAAACTATTCAAAGACTAGCTATGGTGTGCTCTTCTCTTCCACTCCAATGGAGCTCTTTCTCCTCCTCCTATGGTAGCTCTCCTCTTGAGAGAATCTTCTTGTTGAGAGAGTGGTAGAGAATGTGGATTTGATTGGATGATCAAAAGATGCCTTCTCTCAGTCTTGCAGGACCACTTTTATACTACAACCTTGCTATAGTCGGCCAAGAGATCGTGGCACAACTGTCACAACCGTCTGGCAAAAACCACGGTTGGTTCCACGGCCGTGGAAGTGCCAGTGAACCGTGGTTTGGTGCTTCAGCTTTGCCTTGGATCATTAAGCTTCGATTTGGTGCATGGCTTGTGTTGACAAGGTTCCATGAGTCCTCCTTAGCCTCTAGCTTGCATTCTAATGAGTCCGATGGTGTGTCATCTTGATGAACGATCCTCAAACGTATCGATTAAGCTCCTAAATCTCCCAAAATACCTACAAAGCAATGCAAAAGTCCGTGTAGACGTCTATCTCGATAAAATACGTGAATTGAGTGCAAACGTCGTGAACTAGTGCTAAACTATGCATGAATGAGTGAGAAATCGATCTAAATGATTACCTAAACCTAAGTCATTAATCGTGTTATCAAAAATACCCCATACTTAAGGTTTGCTCGTCCCTGAGCAATCTCTCAACTATAGACTAAGAGATGACATGATTTATGTATGCAGAAAAATGGCAAAATCTTTTTGGAGTTGTGCTTCTAATATTGGATCACCTTCATAGTTATGTTTCATGGCAATGGACAAGCAATCATGTATCAAATAAATGAAGGCACGGAAAGACAATTGTACTTAACTTGAAAGCATGCATGGAATGTAAAAATGAAGAAGTCAAGATGACCAAGAGCATATCCAATCTAGATTACTAAGTTTTGCAAACATGCAAATAGGTCATAAGGTCTTGGGAAATAAAAGGCCAAGAAACGTTGTGATTAGGTGGGGATTTTTCTAGGCTATGTGATGCTAATCCGGGAATGGAACTAACTCCACAACTTTGTCTTCGATCAACTTCCCACAAGTGTATATTTTCTCCATCCTTTCTTTCTTTTCTTTTTCTTTCACTTATTTTTGAGACAATGGCATTGGTGTACAAAAGCTGAAACCTTGGTGATTAGCCGTCCTCGGGTTTTTTCTATTTTTTCGAGGTGCATCCACACCGGGCACACATACCAAAGCTCGTTAGGACTATTGGTTTATTTGACTTTGACAAGGCATAAACACGTGATTATGTGAATGGTGCCGAGTTACTTGTCATTTAAACCAACGTCCCCAAACCTATATTTTTGTCTACACTTTCACAACAAATTCAGCATTTTATTCATGACATTCTTTCATCAACATCTTCACCCCACACTTGCTTTTCACACACATCAACACATTAACATGCTCCTATTCCCGAATGGGTCAAAAAAGGTCAAATTTATATCAATTGAGGTGCTCAAACAACATGATCAAGATGAGAAGTAGAGAAAGGTGAATTGCCTCATTCATTCCTAGATGGTGTGCAAGAACTAGCATGTAATTTCGACTTTCAATACTCAATCCATTCTAGGCAAACATCATGATCACAATTCATTCATGGGATTCAATATAAGTACTTCAAGTCCACGTACGCAATCCATAAATTTAACACATAAGGCCATCCATAGCCAATCCACAAGACAAGATTTCATCATTAGGGTCATATCCAAGCCTAGGAAGCACAAAAATTTTTAAATTTTCTGATTTTTTTGGATTTTTCGAAATGAGTATATACAATGCAAGACATGTGATGATATTAAACTATCCTAGATGCTAATCATGCAAAGGATCATGCAAACCCCACCCCATACCTAGAAACACATTGTCCTCAATGTGTAAATGAAGTAAAGAAGAGTGAAAGAAGGTTCTCACAATGTAAAAATGGTTTGCTTCGGTATTTGGAATTACTCAAGTAGATTGATGGTGGATGATCCTATCAACAATGGTAGAGAGCTCTAAGTGTTCATCAAGGCGTCGGGACCCGCGCTAGGCACCGCTAGCCGTCCAAATCCCGCGTCCACTCCACCCATAATTGACGAGGGATTCATTCACATGTCATGCAAGGCTTCCATGCTACCAAGACTCTAGCACACACACAAAGCACACCAAACACACAAAAACAGAAAAATCAAAACAAAAACAAAAAGGGAAAACGTTACCAATGGGTTGCCTCCCATCAAGCGCTTCTTTAAGGTCATTAGCTTGACCAAACTCGGGGGCGTCTCATTCTAGGTGAAGTGGGGCAATCATATCCACCGGAGCTCCCGGGATATATTTCTTCAAACGGTGCCCATTCACCTTGAAATCTCCACAATGCTCCCCTCCTATCTCAATAGCTCCATGGGGGAAGATCTTCTTCACCACATATGGCCCGGTCCATCTTGATTTTAGCTTTCCGGGGAAGAGCCGCAGCCTTGAGTTGAAGAGAAGGACAAGGTCGCATTCATTCAACTCCTTCGGGATGAGGCGCTTGTCATGCCACCATTTGGTCCTCTCCTTGTAGATCCGGGCATTCTCATAGGCATCCAACCGGATCTCCTCAAGAGCGTTCATATCAAGCAACCTTTTCTCTCCGGCCTCCTTGAGGTCAAAATTTAGCCACTTAATGGCCCAATAAGCTCTATGCTCCATCTCTACCGGAAGGTGGCAAGATTTGCCATAGACTAACTTGTAGGGAGTGGTGCCAATTGGTGTCTTGAAAGCGGTTCTATATGCCCACAAGGCATCATCGAGCTTCATAGCCCAATCTTTTCTCGTCCTAGAGACCGTCTTCTCAAAAATTCCCTTTATCTCCCGGTTGGAGATCTCCACTTGGCTACTAGTTTGGGGGTGGTAAGGTGTTGCCACCTTATGAGTCACCCCATACTTAGCCAAAAATACTCCAAAGTTCCTCTTAGTGAAGTGCTTCCCTCCATCACTTATGATCACCCTTGGTGTTTCAAACCTAGGAAAGATCACTCGGTTGAAGAACCGCACCACAACCTTGGCATCATTTGTAGGAGAGGCGATTGCCTCAACCCATCTCGAAACATAATCAACCGCCAATAGGATGTAGAGGTTGCCACATGAAGAAGGGAATAGTCCCATGAAGTCCACACCCCACACATCAAATATTTTCACTTCTTGTATGTTGTTCAAGGGCATCTCATTCCTCCTTGAGATGTTGCCCGTCCTTTGGCAAGCATCACAAGCTACCACAAAGCTTTGCACATCCTTGAACAAACTTGGCCAAAAAAAGTCCGATTGCAACACCTTCGCACATGTCTTGTGTGAGCTAGCATGCCCTCCACATGGCAAGGAATGACAATGGCGGATCACACTCTCCACCTCATCCTCCGGTATACACCTTCTAAACACTCCATCCGGCCCTCTCTTGAACAAAAGTGGTTCACTCCAATAGTAGTGCCTCACGTCTTTGAAGAACTTCTTTCTTTGGGCATATGATAAACCGGGAGGCATTTCCTCACATACAAGATAGTTCACAATGTCGGCATACCATGGCTCACTTCCTCTAGACACTTGGAACAAGCATTCTTCCACCATTTGCAATTGTTCATCCCGGAATGAGTCATCAATCGGGATGTCATCTCTTTCAAGCTCTAACGAAGGGAGTCTACTAAGGTGATCCGCCATAGAATTTTCGGACCCCTTCTTGTCCCGGATTTCCAAATCAAACTCTTGAAGAAGAAGGATCCACCGAATCAACCTAGGCTTGGCATCCTTCTTTGTAAGGAGATAACGGATCGCAGCATGATCCGTATACACTATAACCTTTGCTCCAACAAGATATGAGCGGAACTTCTCAAATGCATACACAACCGCTAGCAACTCCTTCTCGGTGGTAGCATAATTGAGTTGGGCGTCATCTAGCATCTTGCTAGCATAATAAATGGCATGTGTGCGCCCATTTTTTCTTTGCCCCAAAACAGCCCCAACGGCTACATCGCTTGCATCACACATGATCTCAAACGGTAGACTCCAATCCGGAGGTTGCATGATAGGCGCGGAGATCAAAGCGTTCTTCAACCTACGAAAAGCCTCAAGGCAATCCTTGGAGAAAACAAACTCAACATCCTTCATTAGTAGGTTAGTGAGAGGCTTAGAAATTTTGGAGAAGTCTTTAATAAACCTCCGGTAAAAACCGGCATGCCCTAAGAAACTCCTTGCCCCTTTCACCGAGGTAGGTGGTGGCAACTTCTCTATCGTTTCAATCTTGGCCCTATCAACCTCAATGCCACGGCTGGACACCAAGTGTCCCAACACAATACCTTCACTTACCATGAAGTGGCATTTTTCCCAATTCAAGACAAGATTTGTCTCCTCACATCTCTTAAGTACTAATGACAAGTTAGCTAGGCAATTATCAAAGGAAGATCCATAAACAGAAAAAAATCATCCATAAACACTTTCATGATGTTTTCAATGTATTCCGAAAAGATAGCCATCATACACCTTTGGAAGGTGGCGGGTGCATTACACAACCCAAATGGCATTCTCCTATATGCAAAAGTTCTCCATGGACATGTAAAAGTGGTTTTCTCTTGGTCATCGGGGTGGATAGGGATTTGGAAGAACCCACTATAGCCATCTAAGTAGCAAAAATGAGAATGTTGAGCTAACCTCTCTAGCATTTGGTCAATGAAGGGAAGAGGGAAGTGATCTTTCCTAGAGGCCATGTTCAATTTCCTATAGTCAATACACATCCTCCATCCCGTAACCGTCCTAGTTGGGATTAGTTCATTGTTCTCATTAGTCACTACGGTCATCCCACCCTTCTTAGGAACTACATGAACGGGACTAACCCACTTACTATCCAAAATAGGGTAGATAATTCCCGCATCTAGCAACTTAATGATCTCTTTTTTGACTACCTCTTTCATTATAGGATTCAATCTTCTTTGATGTTCAATAGAGGGTTTATGGTTATCTTCCATTAATATCTTATGCATGCACAAAGAAGGTTTTATGCCAACTAAATCATCAATAGTATAGCCAATGGCTTTCTTATGCAATCGTAGTTCATGCAACAACTTAGCAAGTTCATCATCATTCAAGCATGCATTCACAATCACCGGATATGTAGAATTATCACAAAGAAAAGCATACTTCAAATGAGAGGGAAGGGGTTTGAGTTCAAGTTTAGGAGGACCTTTATCGAGTGGAGACAATCCAAATAACGTTGGTTGAGATGAATCCAAAGCAAATGAAGGCTCTCCAAGGCTCCTTGAAGCTTGATCATCAACAAGTGTTGCTTCAGGGGAAATCACGGTTGACTCCACGGATCCTGGCACATCCACGGCCGTGGACCTTGCTAAGCCTGCTCGTTGGAGCTTTCCAGAGAGTTCTACGGCTGTGGAACACACTCCACGCCCGTGGTTCCTACAGGTGCTCAACATGCTTTCGTGAAACTCAAATTCAGCTCTTGTCTCCTTTTCTAGTGCTTCTAAGGCCTTGATTTTTTCATTGCAAGCCTCCTCAACACCTTCTTCCATCAAACTTATGGTAAGAACCTTCTCCAAGGGGTCCTTGATCAAGATCGAGCTCACAATTTCTCTAGATTCCTCTTGCTCGACTATGTTGAATACATCCTCATCAAAGGTTGACCCTTTCATCATTGTGGACAGTTTGAATTTGATATTCTCTTCTCCAATGTTGAAGGAGAGAATCCCATTTTTACAATCCACTAGGCATCCGGAAGTGGCTAGGAAAGGTCTTCCTAGAATGATGGGAACCGGATAGTCCGCCGGGATGTCCAAGACAACAAAATCAATCGGCACATAGAACTTCCCTAGTTGCACCGGAATGTCCTCCAAGATCCCAACCGGGTGAGTGATAGAACGGTCCGCCATGTATAGGGTCATCTTGACCGGTTTTGGCTCTCCTAGCCCAACCTTGTTGCATAGTGCAAGCGGTATGATGCTTACACTTGCCCCAAGATCACAAAGGGCTTCATACTTCACTTCTCCCACTCCGATTGGCACGCAAAAAGATCCCGGATCTCTTAGCTTAGGAGGCATTTCCTCCTTCATGGTTTGGATCAATTCCGAGGATCTCTTAGTCATTCTTACTTCCCCATACTCCTCCAACTTCCTTTTGTTGGAGAGTATTTCCTTCAAGAACTTGCCATATGCCGGCATACCTAAGATAGCATCCATGAACGGAATGTTAATATGCAATTTGGACATAAGTTCAAGGAATTTACCAAAGTGTTTGTCCAAGCGAGCTCTTGCTCGTGATTGAGGGAACGGTAGTGGTGGTTTGTATGGAGGCGGTGCCACATATGTTGGCTCAACATCCTTGCTCTTGCCTCCATCTTCTTGCAATATCTCTTCTTCTACCACTACTTGCTTTCCTTTAGCATTCTCCTTGGGCAAAGGATCCTTCATACTCAACCCACTCCTCGTTGTAATGGCCAACACTTGGCCTCTTGGGTTGTCTTCAATTCTTCCGAGAAGCTTTCCCGGATCCCTATGAGCTTCACCCGCCTTTTGGAACACTTGTGCTTCCAACACCTTTTGAGCTTTAGAAATGGAAGTCACCGTGCTCTCGAGACCACTCAACCTTCCAAGCAATTGCTCAAACATCATTTCGGTTCTATCCTTTGGAGGTTGAGTAAATCCGGGTGGAGGTTCTTGTGAAGCCTTTGGTGGTGGAGCTGCGCTTGTGGAAGCGGGAGGGTTCAAGGCTCCATCCGGGTTAGAATAGGAAAACCCGGGTTGGTTATGGTTAGGCCGGTAATTGTTAAATTGCAGGTTGTTGTTGAAGTTCCTTGGGCCTTGATAATTGTTGTAGTTGCCCCTTCCCATGTAGTTCACATCTTCCTCCTTGGAAGACAAGGTTGCTTGCACTTGCACTTGAGGGGTTGCTTGGTTCTTCAAAGTTGTAGCACACAACTCCCTCAAGGACTTTAGCTCGTTGTTGATGGCGTCAAGCTTGAAATTGCTCATGGTGACTTCACTCACCTCATATGCTCCCGCCTTTCTCCCATCACTCTTCCTATGGGAGTACTTTTCAATCACTAGAGCTTGCTTCTCTACAAACTCCCAAGCATCATCTATATTCTTTTCCATGAAAGTCCCACCAGAAAGAGATTGAAGCTTGAATTGGCTATCTTCATCAAGTCCCTTGAAGTAGATCTCCAATAGCTCAATTTTTGGTATACCATGGTGTGGACAATCTAGGAGAAGGTCTTTGAACCTCTCCCAAGACTTGAACAAACTCTCTCTATCCTTCATCACGAAGGCATTGATCTTCCCTCTTAATTCGGTAGTCTTGGAAGGTGGGAAGAACTTAGTCAAAAACTCGGTTGTCATCTCCTCCCAAGTACCAACTCGCCCTTGCGGAATAGATTGATACCAAGCTAAGGCTTTGTCCTTCAGAGAGAAGGAGAAAGCCCTAAGCTTATGGTTGTTGCTCTCCAATCTAGACGGTCTAAGAGTCTCCATCAAGATCTCATAGTTCATCAAGTGTTGATGGGGAGACTCTCCTTCCATCCCTACAAATTGATTATGCCGGATCATTTGTAGAACTTGAGGGCGGAGCTCGTAATCATGGGTTGCGGGATCTCCTAAGTTCACACCCGGATGGTGTGCTCTTTGTGCCGGATCCATACGTTGCCCCAACGTTTGTGGCTCTTCCATAGCAATGGGCACAACCCGAATATTAACCGCCGGCTGCGGTTGTGGTGGAGATGGAGGAGGTTGTTGACGGTTAAGCTCTCTTTGCACAAGAGCTTGCCTAATCTCCTCAATCTCCCTCCTAGTTGCCTCTTGCCTCTCATTGGCAAGTCTCCTTTCATTCTCCAAAGCTTCATCCCTTATCCTAATTTGCTCTAAAGCCTCATCCAACTCATCTTGGAGATCTCTTCCGGCCATCTCTTTTCCTTTCCAAATGCTCTTGGATCTAGATCTAAGGGTTTTCTCCGGTTCGGGATCGAATGGAGCTAAATCCTTGCCACGAGATCTTCGCATACACCTAAAGAGTAAGAGATGTCCTGAAAAGCAAAGACACAAACCAAAAAGAGATCAAAAGCAACAAGAAAGACCTACACTATAAACAATCACAAAATGACTCAATCTTAACCTAGTCTCCCGCAATGGCGCCAAAAACTTGTCACGCTCAGGATGTGTAGTGTGTGCACGCAATAAGCTTTAAATTTATACTCGTTATATTTCTCCTAACTCCTAGCGAACCCGCAGTGTACGGGACATTTGTAGTAGGGATAGTATTACGAGGTCGAACACAAAGACTGAGGTGAGATTGATTCGATTAGTGATTAAGTTTAGTGAAGATCTAGGCCTAAGAAAAGAAAAGGGAACAAAGAAATGAAAATCTCAAATGTTTTTGGTGGATTTTAGGTGATCAATCAAGGATCACGAATCATGCGAAATAAACAATCAACTAAGCTAACAAATCAAAACAAACAAACAAGCTAAAACGAGATACGAGATCAAAGAGAGGAAAGCGGATTCTAGGGGTCGGAAATTCTGGTTATGGCATAGGACTCAAGCTATTTAATCATTCCTTGGATTAACTATGATATGTTGGGAGTGAGTGTTTCTAGATTGGGATCAATCACCGGGTAGGTCTCATGGTCCACTAGTCCATTCCTAAGGTCTCATCACCGGGTAAGTCTCAAAGAGCCTAAGGGATGGAATTCTACACAAACCGGATTGTCACCTAGGGATCTAACCTATTCTCACCGGGTAAGTCTCGAAAGGGTTAGTCCTAAACAACCATCCTAGCACACTTAGTCCAATGGCGGCTTATGAGGCTCACCACTACCTAGAGTTTGTCATCTTTGAAATCTAAGAGTAAGAATCACTGGGTAGGTCTCTTCTAACACTTAGTTGCTAACACTAGGTCACCCTAGGATAGAATTAGCTCAACAAACACTAGGGTTTTCAACATCTTAACACTCTAGAACTTAGACTCATCAATTCAAACAAAATCAGATAAATCACGGGGTGTTCTACACTTCCACGGCCGTGGATTTGGAGGAACAAACCGTGGACTTCAATAGAGGTTTCGTTCTAGTAAATGAATCATCCAAAGGTAAATCTAAGTCCATCCTATCATAGTCCTAGCCATAACCATCTTTTCCTTACCCTAGAATCGCATCTATTTAGCCTACAACATACATCATCTCAATCGAAATCATCAAACATAAGATCATAGCTTTCATTTGCAAGATAATGAAATAGAAAGAGAGGAACAAGTGAAGCTAGTAAAACCAAGCTGAAAACGAGATTAGAAGTACTCACAACCCTTCAAAAGAAGGTTTAATCGATTCTTACAACTTCAGAAATCGATTCCGAAAATCTTCACTACAAAACTATTCAAAGACTAGCTATGGTGTGCTCTTATCTTCCTCTCCAATGGAGCTCTTTCTCCTCCTCCTATGGTAGCTCTCCTCTTGAGAGAATCTTCTTGTTGAGAGAGTGGGAGAGAATGTGGATTTGATTGGATGATCAAAAGATGCCTTCTCTCAGCCTTGCAGGACCACTTTTATACTACAACCTTGCTATAGTCGGCCAAGAGATCGTGGCACAGCTGTCACAACCGTCTGGCAAAAACCATGGTTGGTTCCACGGCCGTGGAAGTGCCAGTGAACCGTGGTTTGGTGCTTCAGCTTTGCCTTGGATCATTAAGCTTCGATTTGGTGCATGGCTTGTGTTGACAAGGTTCCATGAGTCCTCCTTAGCCTCTAGCTTGCATTCTAATGAGTCTGAGGGTGTGTCATCTTGATGAACGATCCTCAAACGTATCGATTAAGCTCCTAAATCTCCCAAAATACCTACAAAGCAATGCAAAAGTTCGTGTAGACGTCTATCTTGACAAAATACGTGAATTGAGTGCAAACGTCGTGAACTAGTACTAAACCATGCATGAATGAGTGAGAAATCTATCTAAATGATTACCTAAACCTAAGTCATAAATCGTGTTATCACTAGCCAACATCCTAAGCCAAGGCCAAAGGAAAGGAGAGAAGGAAACATACCAACAAGGTATGCCTTGAATGTACTAACAGAAGCAAAGAACTTAAGGCTGACCCAGTGAGACGCAGGGGCGGCTCACTCAAGGTACGGGGGCGGTCCACATCAGGCGCAGGGGCAGTTGTCTGTGTAGAATGTTGGCCCCGACTTCTCTTTGACCTCTTTCTCGACTCTCTTCACTTCTTCATCATACAATAACAACACACATACATATATACACATGTATGAACATTAAATTAGCCAGGAAAGGATCCAACACAAGTCTAACTTGTGATCCTAAGCTAAGAAGAAAGAAAGAAACAAGGAAAGAGAAGGAAAGAAGATGGAGGTAGAGCCTTACCACAACAAACCCTAAGCAGCAACTAGGAGCATCAACACCTCTCACAACCTCAACACATCAGCAACAACACACAACATCAAACTCATGATCATCCAAAGCCAAAACCACCAACAAACTCTCTAAAGCTCTCTCAGAAGAAGAAGAAGAAGAAGAAGAAGAAGAAGAAGAAGAAGAAGAAGAAGAGCGTACAAGAGGAACTGAAGCTAGAGATCGAAGATGAGGAATACCCTCATACAGAAGCAAAGGATGGCTTATAAAAGAAGCCAGCCGCAAAGCACGGGTCAAGGGTCAACGAAGGCGGTTGCACCCACACAGAGCCACAGGGGCGGACCCTGTGAGGCGCAGGTGCGGCCCATCTCGTGCGCAGGGGCGGATGTCAGGGTCAGCTGAAGGCTCAACAAGGGCTCCTAGGCTCCAAGTACTAAGGCTCTTACATTCCCACTGAAATCGGGCTTCGGGCGAACTACAAAGTTGTAGAACTTCGAAAGACTTCAAAAGTAGTACTCGTGTGTTTACTAGATCCAACCACAGAAACAGGAATATCATTTTCACTAAGGCGATGCAACGTTGTCATGGAAGACTCAATATGCCTATCTTGGATCGTATCATCCTCCAAAAATAAATAGCGAACTAGAATAAACATAACAGTAGCACTTATCAATTTCTTCTACATTAATAAAAAATAGCGGATATCCATGCTAATACAATCACGGAATCACGGAATGTGTCATTCTTTGAAGAAAATTTTCAATGTAAGGATAAAGAATATTCTAAATGTACTCATGAAGATGGAACATCTATACCTGATACAAATATAGAGGATGAACCTCGACATAGCAAAAGAGTTTGACTAGAAGTTGAACCTCAAAGGAGCAAAAGAGCTTGAAAATAGACAACTTTTGATGATGAGCTCATAACGGCTTTCTTTTTAGAGAAAGAATCAAGAACTTATACAAAAACTACAGCTATACCAAATGCATCTGCTTTGAAAGAAGTTGTTAAAAGTGAGATCGACTTCATTATGAAAAATTATACATGAGAGTTTGTCGACTCACCGCAAGGGTGTAAAATACTTAGAAGCAAATGGATTTTCAAACATAAGTTGAAAATCGATGGCTCTGTAGATAAACACAATGCTAGGCTTGTAGTGTAAGGATTCTGATACAAAGAAGGCTTGAATTTCTTTGACACATATTCTCCGGTAACGAGAATAACATCAATAAGAATGTTAATGGTCATAGCAACATTGAGAAACTAGAGATATACCAAATGGACATAAAAAGGGCTTTTTGAAATGGAGATTTGGAAGAGGAGAGTTATATGAAACAACCTGAGGGGTATGTCATTCCTGGACAAGAATAAGTGTGTAGATTTGTCAAATTCTTATATGGACTTAAACAAGCTCCTATAAAATGGCATGAGAAATTTGATAGTGTAATGATGTCAAATGGGTTGAGCCTAAATGAATGCGATAAATGTAGCTACTATAAAGATACATCTAATGGTTCTTGCAAGATTCAAGAACTACTCTACTAGGACTGCGAAGAGTCATATAACCTAATATTCACCTGATCAAAAAGTCATGGAATACGGTATCTCAACTAAAGTACACAACAAAGAGAACAATGTTCTGTGGAGAAGATGAAATTGTGTGATAGTTATGGTCTAGGTTTACATCAAAGTCCGGATGGTTCAAGACATCATGTTACCATCTCGCCGAGTAAATTCAATGGGTATTCACTACAGGAAGTTCAAGACTGAAAAACGCTTCCGACCCAATACAGTGATTCTTTGATTGTACTCTCAAAATCCCATTCCATTTTTATCAAAAAAAAATAATACATGTTTGAGATTCATTTCTATTATGTGGGGATTGTTGGAATCATTTTTTAAGGAACTTGCGCCTGAAGAATTTTCCGGACAATTTTCTAGCAAGCTCCAGTCAAAACCAACGCCGGAAAACGTGAGTGTTAGCTTCGTGGTTCTGAGTAATACAATTTGGTATACTCATAAGTATAAAATGATGTTCAAATAAATAAGTAATTAATGCCAAAAGATGAGTGTATTAAATGCACCTTGAGAGATTTAATTGTGAAGGAATTTGTCTCACATCGACAATGTGGAGATTGGTTAGACACCATATATATGAGAATAAGTATATTATGGTTAACTAAGTCTTCGGAGAGACAATTTAATGTGTGCTAGACCACATGCATGTGTCTCACCTCGTCTCGGCGCGGTGCGACACGACACATTTTGAGGGTTTGGGGAATGACTTCGGGTGAGGGTTTTATGGACATGTTACATGGATGATCACCTATCATTTTGTTTTTGGGTTGACCCAATACTTTTTTTTAACCTGGGTTGACTTCTAGTAAAATGCATGCCCAACTGGAACGTAGGCCTAATCCGCATGGTCCAACCCAACAACTTGATCTAATCCATTCGTTGGATATGATCTTCTCCTGATTTGGTCTTATCTATTCCGGCGGGAATGGATGGATGAGAGTGAACTTTTCCGTCCAAAAACCTCCTCCAAACTCATATAAAAGGAGAGATGATACCTCATTCTAAATCACGCCTCAAGCAGCGATCCCTCTACCGATCTCTTCTCTCTCTTTCCCGTCAGAATTCTGAGTCTGAGAGTACTCCACTAAAGGTTCTCGTGGGCTTTCAAAGCTAATTACACGAAACAAAGGAACAATTGTATCTTGGGATTCTAAATCGTAATATGAGTGATTTTAGAATTAAGAAAAGATTGTCTCGTCTCTATCACTCCTTTTCAATTCCGATTCATACGATTGGAAACCTCAAATCTTTCCAAGATTTCATTCCACGACTCCTTAGTAGATTCAACATATGAAAATTTGTCCATTATGTCATCTTTCATAAAATGAAGAAGTCGACATTGGATCATATAGTCAACTCTAGTCCAACAACCTACCTTATCATCATCCTCTAATGATTTGCTACATGTACAATCAACAAGCCCTAGTTTCAGTTTTGCACCTAAGGTCTTACGTATACTTCTTTTCCAAGAGGGGAAATTCTTTCCATCGAATAACACTTGACTCCAATTGCAATATAGGGTTAACAAAAAATGACAAATACAGTAAATCATTCATATTACCTTCTAACTAGACCAGAACAAACTTGGACAAACCCGCCCGCCCAAGAAAATAGGGGGTATGACACATAAGGTAGGTATGTCTAGGCCGCTAAGCCGCGCACAAAAATAAATAAAATAAAATAGTATTTGCCCATCCGGTCCGAAGCCTGACTCGGACGGTAAAGGCAAGACCTCATGACCGAATTCCGGGCTCGGCCCGAGTGCGGCACGAAAAATGGATAAATTTTTTTCAAAAGTCCGGTCCGGGATGACCAAGGGTACTCCTGAGTCCTGACTGGCGATCTTGAATGACACTTTGGAGGAAAAACAACACCTCCACAATGGAATTCCTCATTAACGAACGAAGAGAAGAGTTTGTTAATGCGGAATTATGAACAAAAAGAGCTTTCAACAAGGCTCTGAAACTGCTCTAAAAAAAACAAGGATGTGATACCATTTGAAGATGTAGTAAAGAAGTATATTATCGACATGAAGAAGATATACAGTGATATGAAAGGAAGAAAAGTTTGTAATATTTTCTTTAGTGGAATATCGGGTACAATACACCTTTCCATTATTTACTTAATATGCCCACTTATATGATATATTGCCCATTGGGTTGGACGACATCTCCGTTCCGGCACAGCCCATGGTACGTGGTTGACGAAAACATTTCTTCTTGATTTTTGAAATGGAAGAACGTAGAGGCAGACCTTAGGTACGAATAGCTTTTTACATATTTCAAAATAAATGATAGGCTAGCTGGATATGTCTCCATTCCATAGTCAGGGGGCCCTGCAATTCTGCAAATTTGCATGCATGCTCATGAGATTCCTCTCTTCCAGTCCTTTCTGTTGTGTTCTTCAAATGTATGCAGACTCCCTCATATTCCCCTTTCCAATCTCACATCTTTATTATTTGCAGCCTCATCCTCCAACCCCATTATTATTATTATATTACTCTTTAACCTTTCATTTAATTGCATCTATATTGTAATATATACAAAAATAATCAATATCATTGTTAATCATATACAAAGAGATGAAGATTGAGTTCGATCACCCGGATAATACGGGTCAACTCAATCATCACCACCCTCCTTCAACAAACAACCTCTTCCTTTCCAACTTCTCAAAATTACACTATATACACGTACATGTACAATCATGGATCTATCATTATATATAGACACACTCGTTCCATCTGCATCTACGTATCACAAAAGTGATGGAACATTGAAACCCTAGTCCCTAGCTATATATATATATTCACGTTCTTCATTAAGCTACCTATTAATATAATGATCCATTAGATTAGTCTGCGCAGTGCAGGATAAGGGTCGGAGGATAATGCTTATGTATGCATTAGCAGACAATGAATTGGAATAACGATAATATAATACTATTTCGGTGACTGATCTTTATACTTGACCTCCATCAATCTACCGCTGAATAATTTAATACCACAATAATCTCAATGGTGATTAATTAATGTTCTTCCAAAATACACGCAACTCAATTTTATATTGGTGCATTGTTTCAACCAACAGTTGCTTCAACAAGCTGGAGAGCTGACAAAATGGAAAGAGATAGAACAAAGCCTATATGATCCATATATTTCTAGCTTGTTTATTTTTTGGTCATTCTTTTGGGTTCTCAAAAAACTCCTAAATCCTAGTTGGATGATTTGATGCATAAACATCAGCCTGCTCAAAGTATTGAATAATATGATTCACACCCAAACGAAAAGAAGGACATTATGGAGCAGGAAAAGGAAAATTCATAAAAAAAAAAAAAACAAACCCATCTAGATCATCATCAGAGAGCTAGGCATCTCCAAGAGGGAGATGAAAGAAGAAGTTATAGACTGAGTAATTGAAAATAAATGAAAAGTTTGGTGCATAACCTGATGGACAAGCTAGGTGGGAATTTGAATTTGCATTTGCATTTGCATACTAGGTAGAAAGAATCCAAGTGCAAAGAACTAATCTCCATGGGAATGGCGGTCGAAGTGAAGGAGGTGACCAGTACATTTAGGGCAGTCAACGACGTGTTTCGGCACCATGTAGTACATTAGACAGCTCTTGCAACCTGCTACTACCAACACATCTTCAGCGAGTTCATCCCTTATCCCCATCATACTGTACGAATTACACGTGTTGGATGATCCTTCGCTATCGTATGACTCGTCATCCTCTTCTTCTTCCTCCTCATCGTCGTCAATATCATCCTCAATATCGTCGTCGTCTTCTGTTTCGTAGAGTTGGACCCCTTCACAGCAATCGCCTCTCGTAATCAGCCTTGGATCCTCTTTCGCTTTCATTCCGTTTCTCCAGTTCTTGTAATAAATCTCTCCAGTCTGTGCAAATAATTCATTCATTAAGCAAAATTAGGGTTTCGAGAAATTAAAGGGAACAAATAAGGAATCAATAAATGCGAGAGAGGGTTTTGGTAAATGAAGGGGCGGCGATCGCATTGAAAGCGACGGGGGGAGAGTATATAATAAAGATCAATCAAAGGCATAAACTAATTAAGATCCATACATCATAAATTCATCGAATAGGCAATCTAGAAAAAGTGACTTTGCAGATAGTAAATGAGGTGCAGACCTGCAAATCAAGGCATTGTTCCCAGTGGTAAGGAAGAGAGACGTTAGAGTTGAGGTCGACGAGAGTGGTGGTGGTGGAATCACAAGTAGGAGGAGAGTTTGAAGAGGAGAGATCTTGAAGGAGCGAGGGCTGAAGTCGGGAGGCGTCATCTGAAGAATTGGATCTGGATAGTCCGGCGGAGGAGGAAGAAGAAGAAGCGGCGATGGCGGAGGAAGGGGAGGTGTGGTGGTTGAGGGAGCAGTTTCGAAGAGATCTCTCAAGGGATGCGGTTAGAGTCGCCATGTTTGGAGCACTCATCATGTCCTTCTCTCTTCCTTTTCTATTTCCTCTATAAAACTATGTTAAAGAAACAAAAACAGAAAAAGAAGAGAATGAAAGGGTAATAGAGTAACTTCCAGGGTTATGAGGTGGGGTCCATGGCGCACTCGCCACTCGTTTGTTGTACCGCGGACAAGTTCAACGCTTCCCCTCCAAAATTTACCAGATTTTATTATTAATAATATTCGAATAACAATGCTATAATTACAAATTAACATTTTTGTGGAATAAAAATGCGTAAATAAATAAAATGGAATAAAAAATAATAAAGAATAGAAAGAGGGGAGAATAAAATTAAAGAGAAGAGAACAACATAATGTTGGTAATTTTGGTGGGGGTTCGGGAATCCCATCTGAGACCTGTCTGACAGTAATGCAGAGTGCTGACCAGCTCTCTTTGGTCCAATATATTTCACCTAATATTCCCTTTGGTATTGCCTTCTGTCTTTTTTTTTATTATTTATTTTGTAATGTTACTAAAATTAGACTATTTATTTATTAAATAAAAAGAAAGGATAATCCTGTTGTAATATTAATTAAATAAATAAAATTAGTAATTAGTAATTAGTAATAGAGAGTAATTAAGGAAGAAGGAATGAAGGAAGTGTGCAGGGCGTTGGGGTGCGAGATGTCTCTGCTTGGCTTCCGACCATTCTCTCTTCTGTCGTATTCTCCGCTTTCAAAATATTCCATTTCCTTTTTATCGTTTTTCGTTCATACCTTATTCTCTTCATTCTATGCAAACCAAGATGGGCCGAAAGGCCCAATACGTATTCAAACCAGTATCTACTTCCTTGCCAAATACACGCAGACTAGAGTCTCTTGTCAAATAATAACTAAGGGCCCGTTTGGTTCCAACTCCGAAAACGGAAACGGAATGGATACGAATTTAGTCCATATGTATATCCATATTCATGAAATTCTATGGAATCATTTCTTGTGTTTACATGCAAAATGCACTTGTCTCCCCATATTTTGTTACCCTATAGGGTATCAAAAGTAATCAAATTCAACTTCAATTACTTCAAATTACAAGGAATGATTCCAACAACTTTCATGAATAAGGGTATATATATGGATTAGGTTCGTTTCCATTCCGTTTCCGATTCCGGAGTTCAAACCAAACGGGCCCTAAATGTATATATTTACTAATATTGTATTTATATAATTAAATATTCAAAAAATATATTATTAATAAAGTATTTGTAAATTGAAGATGATATGGGTAAGTTTAGTTATACATTAGTTGGTATAAATTCAAGATGTATGTATTGAAGGAATTGTGTCATTTACTTTATGTTGAAATTACTAATTGTATTATATGACGTACATAAAAATATATATAATTTGGTGATATTAGATGTATAATCGGGTCCTACGAGGTTAAATATACAAGATTATTAAATAAAAGGGGATACAATATATGAATATAGATTTTAAATATAGTATGGTGACATTAGATAGTAATAGCGTTTTACTACTTATTTATTTTATATAATAAAATATGTTGTTAATATTATCGGGTCCTATGAGATCACATCCATTGGTTTGATAGACTAGATCATTTAATAAAATACGTTGTTAAATTTTATTTAGATAAATTTGATTTATCTTGTAAAATAAAGTTATTTGATAACATATTTAGTAAATATTAGTTGAGATTGGTTATGGTGCGGCGAGGAGTTGTGGTGCTGCATTACAGAGTAAGGGCCTGTTTATTGTATTTTTGGGGATTCATTGAGATTCTTTTTTGCAGTATTCTCTAGAATAGAAAAAAATTCCGTTGTTTGGTATCAGTTGGAGCTTCGAGATTGTATTCTTTTACGAGATTCTTTTTACTAAAGATTCCCAAATTTTCCAACCAATATTCTTCGAGATTTTTGAGGATAGATTGTTTTTTGTTTTTTATATCCTCTGTACCTTCAGAAATCAAACGATTTGATCTCCTCCATTCTCAATTGTTCATAAGAAAAACTAGGGTTTCTCCTCCTCCTCCCTTTTGCTTCTTCTTCTATGAATGGATGCTTCTACTTATCCCACTAATGCCACACCTAATGGAGCAAGGAAGAACAACCTACAAGTTGAAATTATTGTAGCCATGGCGAAGAAAGAGGATAGTGCAGTGAAGGAGCCTCTTGATCTCATCAGATTTCTCAATGAGCGTATCTATTCAAGCTTCGCTCCCACCGTGAACTCGTTGCAAACTTCATGTATGATTCGCTTCCTATTCCTCCTTTTGTGTGGTTTCCATGGCTTCAACTTTCGAAATTAATCATCAAATAGTCTGTCTGAAGTGATGAGTGTGTGTATATAGTGGAAATTAGGGTTTTGATGAATTGTGACTCTAAGTTTGAGTTCAAGCGTGTAATTGTATCGGGAACTTCAGTCTTGATTTGAAGTATAGATTTAAGATGGACCGATATATTTGTGTATTCAGAATTGTAAGATTTTTTTATTTTCAAATGAAGATTTATGTTAATCTGTACAAAACCCCTAGTATTGAGGCTAGCCCATCAGATATCAAATCCTTGGGAGCATTTAGCTTACGAATACCATCATTATTAGGAATTAAAAGTGTGTGCTTTTGATTTTATGTTAGATGAACAAATTAGCCAATGAATTCTCAAATCTCATAAAAAAAGACGTTGGAGATAGTTCTAAGTTCTAAGGGTTATGTTGTATTGATGAAAGAATTAGCCAATGACTTCTCAATTCTCATTGAGAACACGTTTCTTGTTTGTTTTTTTGTTGGATTTGAGATACCTCTCAATTTTCATAGATTAGCTCCGATTATGGTTTAATAGCTTGCCAATTCATTTTGATGTGCCTATGATGGTTGACCTAATTTCATTTGCAATGTGACATAATTTTCTCTTGTTAATAAAATTGATACATTATTTTATGATATAAGTTGTAGGTAATGTCGTGTTAAGCTTGTTCATGTTTATTGATATGTTTCGACTTATTTCCTTTTCAGACAACGAGGCGTGTTGTGTTCCCCTTTTTTAAAGAAGATGATGTTATATTTGTCTCCCCTCCTTTGAGAATAGCTTGAAGGAACAAGCAATGTTGAAAGTTTATGTTCGAGCAAGGAAGGTTCGTCGGTTTTGTAATTCCCGACATTTGATTTGAAGGATAAATTTAAGATTGGATGAGATATTTGTGTGTTCATAATTGTAAGATTTTTTTTTACAGTTGAGTTCCAACATGTTTCTTTTAAGGCATTTGTATATACAAAATTGTAAGATCTCTATTATCAATTGAGTTCAAGCATGTTTCTTTGGAGCAATTTTGCAATCTATCATTAAACAATCTATCTCAATAAATCTATATCAAACACCAAAAATTTACAATATTTAAAACCCCCACTAATCTCCATCCACCAAAATCCCCAAAAATTCCAACAAACTTCATCCCCAAGAATCTAAAAAATAAATTCCCATCTGATACCAAGCAGGGCCTAATGTGAACCGTTGATTCACTTCATCCAATGGCCTACAATCAGTCACGTCATTTGATGATTTAGGAGAGGTGCCGTGACAATTTTTAGAAGGTACGAAGACTTTTTTTTTCTTTTGAAAATCTGTTTTTACAAAAAGGTGCGCGATGCATTTTGTAATTTTCATGAAAAACTGTAACAATTATTATCTCAGTTCATAATTTTAGTTCAATTCGTTCTAAATTATACACTAATTAGTTCTGATATTTCCTATAGTTATTTCACGTATTATTTTGATAATTTAATAGTTATGTTTTTATGCACTCTATTACTTGTACATGTTTGAACTAATAAAACTGATGTGGGATCATCCTCGACACAACTATACAAGGACCAATCACTAAGATCACTGCTAAAAGGATCCGAGAAGAGACACCATCAAGGAAGATCAAGGAGAATTGGAGATGAAGAATCTAGGCCAACACCCAGGAATCTCGGCCGAGATTTCCACCCGAGATTTCATCTCTGACACGCGTTGAAGATCCAGCCAAAAATCTTTTAAATTTGACAACTATCTTTTATATTTTATTTCCTTAAAGCTCTCAAACAATCTTAAGGAAATTGTTAGTTTTTTATCCTATCTTTGAGATTATTTTTTCCCCTAGAATATCTTTTATAAAATATTTTTTTCCTAGTTTACATAAAGGATCTCCCTTATAAATAGCCTTAGAGGGGGAGATTGTTAGATAACTTAGTTGTGATTATTGAATTCCACTTATTGTGAGATACTTGTAAATTCGCTCACGAGGTTTGCATTTTATCATTTCACATTCAATCAAAAGGAGAGTTTTTGATTGAAAAGTTGTGAGTCTTTGTTAGGTTGTTCTTGTGTGTGTTAATCTTTTTGAATGTTGGTGCTACAAGTCAGACTAGCCCCTCCTTGTGCTTGTCTTATTTAGAAGGTTTGTGTAATGTTAAAAAAGAAAGGGTGAAAGATAATTCTTTGTATCGGGTTTTGACACATAATTGGTCAAGGTTCTTTGCAAGTCTTAGCATAGTCCTATCTTTCTATATTCATCATATTCCATTCCATTAATCATCTTCTTATCTATCCATATCATTCGTTCTTCCGCATTTTGAGTTCTATCAAATCTCAGACTATTCTTGAGTAAATCTAGGCCGAGATTTCCGTTGATTCATCTGAGATTTTCTTCCGTTGTTCGATTTAAGGACTTTTAATCTAAATCGGGAACTACGACATCAACCCCGCATAAAAAACACAATGTTTGAACTACAAACAAAATGTTCAAACTAATCATACCCACATTTTGAACTAATACCATAAAAGTTTATATTTTATAGTTATGGTTATTAGAATAATTTTATTTTAATATTTTTAATTCAAAGTATATTTACTATTAGTTCAAATTGAAAATTCTATATGTTTAAATATTTTATGTTATTAGTATATACATTATCTTGAACTTGTGAAAATAATTTCTAAAAATTTATGAACTATTAGTACATTATTTCTAAAAAAACAGGTATGTCATAACGTTGTACATAAGAACTTTGTTTATGCTTGTGTACACCGACTCTTAATAGGTTCGTATATATTTCTTTTCTCATTTTTAAATCTAACTTTGTAATAAAAAAAAACTATAAGAAAAAAGTGTATAAACATATGGTACATTTACCATGACTATCATTATGCCCCCCCAAAATCCATGTAAAAAAAAAAAAGTGATTTTGTTTTGTAGCCTAGCTTTGTAATAATGACTTAGTGGATGTCTCCGATGATAAATAAATGAGTATATATCACCCTTATAATATCTGAACTAATTTAACCTTACTTGATGCATCGGTTTTCTCAAGTTGTTACAAGATTTAATATATTTCTTGTATAATAAGTTTCAAGTACAAGAAATAGTCAATTCACTTGTGTAAAAAAAGTTATCTAATAATATTTTCAATATTTCCGTGTTACTTGTATATCATACAAGAATCGTGTACAAAAAATAGTTATATTGATTCTTGTACAAGAAAAGTATTTACATTAAATTTTGTAAAAGAGAAAATTCAAGTATCATAATCAACATATATTTATAATTTTCAAAAAAAAAAATCACAAGTTTCAACATGTCTAATTGGTAATAGGGTAAGACTACTAACTAAAAATCGATTCTCTACGACTACATTCATATATTAATTTTTTGTATCTCTTACAAAAATAATTAAATTTTACAAGATATACGCATCATTTACAAGAACTATCAAAATAAGATAAAATTATTTGCGATATATAAATTGCAAAATCCTAAATTATAAGTTATATAAATTTTAATAAGAAAAATTATGTATTATATGAATTTTGATAAAATCACTAAAAATTATCATAAAGTATGACATTAATGCAAATTGATTCCATGATTAAATAAAGATTGAAAGATTTGGGTAATAGACTCGTTTTTATAAGTTTTTGTTTTGTATACACTTCTTTTTTTTTACCACTTTCATTATCATTAGGTAAAAGTAATTGGTTCATTTCAACCCCCTCGCTTTAAAAAGGAAAAAAGAAACAAATATATATGGTTTCTAGTTGAGTTTCTGGTATGGTTTCTGATTAAGTTTCTTATAAAATCCCAGTTTGGTTGTCACCGCCCCAGCGGTGACAGTGGCCGCTCCAGCAGCAAGTCTTGGTTGTCACCGCCCCCGCGGTGATAGTGAGCCGCCCCTGCGGCCAGCCGCGGTCGCGGCAGGGCAAACCGCCCTGCGGTCTTGTCCCAGATCGCGAAAATCTTCTTTCCTTTTTCGTTTCTATCTTGTTTTCCTTCATAGAAGATCCAATTTTATATCTTTGGGCCGACTTTCCTTGGATCTTCTAACCCTAGAACGTCTTTCCTTCTTCTCCCAATCCTTCTCTATAAAATCCCGCCTTCTTCCCGTTTTTCCCGCCTCTTGCATACGTTTCTTCAACCTTGAGAGCTGCAGCCGTTTTTCCGTCTTTCCTTGCTGAACGTGTAAGTTCTCTTCCTTGTGATCTTCATCACGTTCTGGATCTTTGTTGTACCTTGCTTCCATTATGTTTTCCTTTCTTCTTTCGTTCTTCTCTTTTCTTCTTCTCCAAGGATCAAGTTTGAGAAGCGTTCCGTTGCTGATTCGTTGTTGTTCTCAGGCTCCCTTGGTTGAGTCTTGTCGTGTGCGGATCAAAAGATCAAGCTTTGGATCACCTGCTGTGTTTCTGCTGTCGAAGAAGCCCGACAGTTGCTTCTGTCAAGCAACCGCCCCGCGCCTCTGCCTTGCCGCCCCTGCGGATATGATCAGTGTCGCCTCTGTGCCTTGTTCAGCCGCCCCTGCGGTTTTCTTGTAGTAGCTTCCCGTCTCTGGTGAGCTACTTCCTTCCTTGCTTCCTTTGTTCCTTTCCTTGGCCTTTGATGTTGTTGTTGACTCTTAGTGTTCTGTAAGACTAAGGTTGAGACCTTAGCTTGTGGAGATCTCTTAGAGATCATGGAGACTAGAAGTTATAGACTTCTAGCAATCGTTTCGGTTCTTGATCTCCGTATGCCTTATTTGAGCAGGCTTCTTGTCCTTTCCTGAGGGAAACTGAGTTGGTTTCTGATTCTTTGTTGATCTTTAAGTTACCTTCGAGTGAGGTAAGTCCCTTGGACTTACTTAGCTTCATTCCGTATATCCGTTTGATTGTATTGGCTTGTTTGTGTTGTTTATCTTGTTATAACTAATAACCGGAATATGATTCACCTTTGTTATACCTTAATTGGCCCAAGTGTATTATAACCTGGCGATGACCGCTTGTATAGTTCCGAAAGGGGAAATTGGGAAGTGCTCTTGTGACCAGTCCAACAGGTGATAGAGGGATGCATCCGCTCTATTCCTGTTGGTGAAAGGGGAAATTGGGAAGTGCTCTAGTGATTCTCGTGTAACAACATAAGTGAATAAGTAAAGGGATTAACTTAATGAAAGATAATAACCGGCTGAGTGTGAGCATAATTTTGTGTTTTACTTTACCTTATGTGTGTTTGTGCCTTTACTATCTTTCTGATATGTAGAATGTTAGCTAACGGTTTATACCGATGTTGTAGATGCCTTGCAGGATATAGGTGTTGCTGAGTGATCCGGATGGCGTGGTCAGCCGGGGTTCCCGTACATTATAGGATGAGATCGGGTTTATGTTTATTTTGTTGCTTGTCTTTTGTTTTGAACTCGGTTGCGAATCTTTTACGCTTTCTTTTGTTTAAACCTTTGGTTTTATATTGAGTTTTGGTTTTTATTCGTTTGTGCCTTGTTGTAAGATCCGTTTGTCGTTGCTACTTTTAGGGTCGGGACCTATTGTGAGGTCCTAGCCCGTAACGCTTTGAGTTCCCATAACTTGGGGTGTTACAATATGGTATCAGAGCTCTAGGTTGGCAACAATGGCACTCGAAATCTTCTAAAGGTCGGATGGGTAAATAAATAGAACCCACAAGGGGTCTAACATTTTCAAAAAGGGTTTTTTGATTTGAAACTTTTTTGTCTGGGATAGATGTACGGGCGACCACCACTACCTCTGCGGATCTCAACAGTGTAGTTCTTATATGTTGGCCTTTATGTGTTTTTCTTGGATTTCTGCTTTAGTTGTAGCGTGACCTTATACCTATATATATCCTTATATATCTACCCTTATAGCGGATGGCAAGTACTAGAGCTACCTCTGCTATAGGCAAGGAAGGGGTCAACCACCTCTTCCACCTATAGTACATGGACGAGGACATGTAGAAGGACCTCCACTAGCTAGAGGTCGGGTCCAAGCCCCAGTTGCTGATCCGCCTACCACTGAGGCGTTCGCCGAAAAAGTTGCCGAGATTTTTATTCCCGAATCAGGGAATGGGGCCGTTGCTAGGACTGGAGTGCAAAGAGCACAATCTCCCGCGACCGATCGGGTGTCCATCGGAGCATCCGCTTATCGCGACTATGTGCAGGGAGTTGAAAAAGCTATTAGGACTAGAGGACTTGTAGTTACACCGCCAATACCCGTGAGATCAGTTGAGGACGTCAGAGTTCAAGATGGAGCAAGTCTTGAAGTCGAGCTTTGGCTAGACCATATGGATTCAACTATGGAGTCAATAAGAAGCATGCTCAGGAATCGACCGGATTCTAGGAGAGCTTCTCAGGCAAGAGGTCTTGTGAAGAGACAGATTACTGGATCAACCAGTATTGAAGCTAGAGCATCAGGATTCGAGCGTGGTCAGATGACCGGACGCTATGATCCCCGGAGGACGACACGGAGTTCGGATAAGGGGCGACAGTGTCATAACTGCGGAGGTGTTGGACATATCCGAGCAGATTGTGAGAAGCCTGCATTGACTTGCTTTTCCCGTGGCAAGTCCGGACACAGAGCTGCGTTCTGCCGTTAGAAAGGACGAGGTGGTGGTACTACTGACCCCAAAGATGCTTCAACTAGAGTTTTCGAGCTGAGGAGTGTAGTTGAGCCGACCATAGGTACCTTTCAAATTAATGGTTTTCTTATCAGAGTTCTTTCGATACTGGTGCTAAGCATTCTTTTATATCTGATGCATGTGTAGATAGATTGGCCTTAGTTACCGTAGAAGGTAGACCCTTCTTTATAGGATTAGAGGTACCCGAGAGGTTCACGATTGCCCTATTAGACTGGGATGTCGTGATTGGCCAGCTGACTTCTTCGTCATGTACTTAGTACATGAAGAAATTATTCTGGGCATGGATTGGATGGATCAACATCGAGGAATTCTGGACATCGGCAAGAGGACAGTGACGGTAACTACAGATGCATGCCATGTTGAGATCTTAAGAGAATGGGATCTTGGGAAGATCGGTACAGTCATCAGCACAATCCAAGCTGCGAGACTTATCGGACAGGGTTGCGAGACTTTTTGGTGCTATGTCATGAAGGATAACACGAGTCCAGCGTTGGAGGAGATTTCAGTAGCTTGCGAATTTTCAGACATTTTCGGAGAGCCATCAGGTTTACCTCCATAGAGGAGTGTAGACTTTGGCATTGAGCTAGAGCCCGGTACGAGACCGATCTCTAAGGCTCCTTACTGTATGACGCCTATCGAGATGCTTGAGTTGAAGAGGCAACTCGAGGAGTTAGCAGAGAAGGGCTTCATCGCCCCTAGTGTATCTCCTTAGGGCACACAAGTTCTCTTTGTTAGGAAGAAAGATGGGTCAATGAGGTTATGTATCGACTACCGAGAGCTTAACAAGGTGACGACCAAGAATAAGTACCCATTGCCCCGTATCGACGACCTTTTGGATCAGCTGTATGGAGCGTCAGTGCTTTCGAGGATCGATCTGAGATTAGAATATCACCAGCTTAGGGTG
Organism: Fagopyrum esculentum; assembly: GCA_033239045.1. Lineage (NCBI taxonomy): Eukaryota > Viridiplantae > Streptophyta > Magnoliopsida > Caryophyllales > Polygonaceae > Fagopyrum > Fagopyrum esculentum. The sequence goes on along the minus strand of BSUD01000007.1, from coordinate 136,051,607 downwards.
AGAGAGTAGGACATAGCCAAGATGACATTTCGGACCGAATATGGACACTACATCTTCATCGACTTCCTAGACCAGTTTGTAGTTATCTTCATAGATGACATTCTGGTTTACTTTCGCAGCAGAGAGGAGCACGCAGGACACTTGAGGATCGTTCTTCAGGTCTTACAAGACAGAGAGCTTTACGCCAAGCTCTCTAAGTGCGAGTTTGGATGTCCGAGGTAGCATTCCTTGGTCACATCGTTTCAGCGGAAGGGATCAAGGTAGATCCGGCGAAGATTTGAGTCAGTAGCATCTTGACCGCCTCCTAAGAATGTCAAGGAGGTACGCAACTTCTTAGGATTGGCGGGCTACTATCGACGTTTTGTTGAGGGCTTTTCAGTTATCGCCCGACCGCCTCCTATTGTTGATTTTTAGTTTGTTTTGAACTCCGCTGCAAGTCTTTTACGCTTCCTTTTGTTATAACCCTTGGTTTTATATTGAGTTTTGATTTTCATTTATTTGTGCCTTGTTGTAAGATCCGATGTTGTCGTTGCTACTCTGAGGGTCGAGACCCATTGTGAGGTCCTAACCGTCTAGGAACTTGGGGTGTTACAATTATAGTTTACTCTAATACTAAATAACAATTTAAAAAATATAAATTATAAAATATACAATTATAAAAGAGTGCATAAAAATGTGTTCCGTTAGTTCCAAGTAATGACACAAATTTTGAACCAAGATGATAGTATATAAATGTTGAACGAATTGAACAAAAGTGAAAACATTGTGTTCCGTTACTTCCAACTTTGTGTTTTATTAGTTCAAACAAAATTTAAGGTTGCGTTTGGATGACTATTAATGTTTTATAATATAGTTTAAGAAAAATGGTGATTTTGTCTATATAATAAAACAACCCTTGAACTTACACTTTTCACAGTTTCATGCAACCACTTCATCAAACTTAGGGTGTGTTTGGTAAGAGATGGAGGTTATTTTGAAGATTAATCTAGATGGAATTTAAAAGGGGTTAAATTTTATATGGGATTTATTAGGGATTAAATTTTGATATAAAATAATTTACGTGAAGTTGTTTGGTTGAAGATCTTTTAATAATTTTAATTGATATTGATTTACAAATTTACCCTTATTTTAACCTTAAATAGGAGGTATGAGTGGAATCCTAATTGATGTTTGAAAATTAATTGCATTTAACCTTGGTAATATAAGGTTATTTTTTTGCCCTTTTTAATCCCAATTAATCCGTTCTATAATTTTTTTTCATAATCTCCACCTTCGTCTAAACACTTACTCAAATTTAATCTCTTAAATTTAATCTAAATGAACCTCATTTAATCTCCAACCAAACACACTCTTACATATGTCATATATTCGTTAGACACATCACATTATTATTTACTTTAATTGATTAGTTAATACCTTTATAATTTTCATTCAAATCCGAGATCCTAACAAACTCTAATTTCATGGTTTTTATACATTAAGTCACTTATAAGATATATTTCATTGATTGAAACACATATATTGTTTTCAAGTAAATTTTCAACAAGTAATATGTGATATTGTCCAAAACACCCTTATCATACTTAATTATTAAATTTTAAAATAAATATTTTTCTAATAAAAATTTTAACCTCATAAGTTAGTTGATGTATCTTTTGTTTAATTTTATAGAAACATATATTTTTAGAAAACTATTAATTAATTAACTATTAAAATGGTACGAAGTATATTATGTCAAAATAGTATAACATATCACCAAATATTAATAAACATAATAAATATGAGTTAGTTTGGCGAAATATGCTCTATATGGTGGTTTGACTTATAAGAATTTTTCAAACAATAGTTTATTATAAAATGTGATTTTTATCAAAAAAAAATAAATAACAATTGTATTAAAGGAAATAAGAAAACCTTTTCATTTTTAACTTATGTAAAGTTATGATTAATGTATGGCTACTCTTTCCTCCAACATCCACTATAACCACAATTTACTATTTATTTATCTTCTAAAATACTCATTTTAATCTATAAATATTGACAATTTTGTTACAGTTGAACCCGCACAAGGTGTGGGTATTAAAACTAATACTATACTAAAATATATGTGATAAATCTCGATCCCTTAAAAGTAAAATATTAAAACAACTACTATTAAATTAGATTAGATTTTAATTATATTGTAACTATAATTTTTATGTAATATACGTCTATATTTTATATATGTACGCGTATTTATAAAATTGAAATAAACAAAATTTATTCTAAAACATTTTTAAAAATAAAATAAGTTATTTATATTAGATAACTGGGACAGACCACTTTTAGGGCCCGTTTGGTTTTAACTCCGGAATCGGAAACGGAATGAAAACAAATTTAGTCCATACGTATACCCTTATACATGAAAATTTTTGGAATCATTTCTTGTGGTTTGAAGTAATTGGAGTAGAGTTTGATTACTTTTGATACCCTATAGGTAATAAAATGTGGGGAATCAAGTGCATTTTGGCTTAAAGCATAAGAAATGATTCCATACAATACTATGAATAAGGATATAAATATGGACTAAATTCGTTTCCATTCCATTTCCGTTTTCGGAGTTGAAAACAAACGGGCCCTTAGTTTGGTTAATAGTAAAAAAAATAATATATATATATATAAAGCAGGAGGCAGTATTGGTATGGGCTGGCCCATTTTGTTAAAGGCGTAATCCAGCTGTAGTTCAGCCCAACATGCAAAGGAGGCAAATCGAAAAGCAGAGAAGACGACGGACAGAGAGAGAGCGAGATGGGTGCGTTCTGGGGGACGAGAGTGCTGGAGATAGTGAAGAAGCACGATTCTGGGGGGCTTGTTTGGAAGAGAATCAAGCTCACCACCACCCGCAAGGCCAATGCCAAGAAACGTCTTCTTCGTGTTTGGCAGGTTCCTCTCACTCCCATTTATAATTTGTTCAAATTAGGGTTTACACTTTCCTCTTGCTATGCTGCTTCAATCTACTTCCAAATTTGTTTCTTTGGATTAATGTTAAATTCGTGATTATTTCTCTCTCAATTGTCCCTTTCAATCTACCAAAATAGATTTCGTAATAACTAGTTTTCATTAATCCCCAATTAGTTGCGTCTAGGGTTTATATTAGGGTGCACACTCCTGACAATTTGTTCCGGTTGTTTTGACTTCTCACCTGTCAATCAATTTCTATATTATTATTCACTCATCTGTTTACCGTCGTCAATGTAATGACAAGGAAACAAAAGCTACCCCTTATGGTATGGATACGAAAAATATCAGCTATTCGGTATCTGTATCAAACATCAGGTACACAGTGGATGCTTGTGTTGCGTTTGGTATGTTACTTAGCTGTCATATACTCATGCTCCCACGTAGACTGATGCATGGAACAGATTGCCAGTTTAAAAGTAATTAGAAATTTCTCTCCTATGTTGCGATCAGTAGGTCCAAAAATTAGAATGAGGTGTCAAGTACACAAGAGATCTAAAGCTAGAGAAAGATTCAAAGGAAAAGTTCCAAACAATTATCACAAATTCACAAGTCCTAATTTCAACAATATTTTTAAAATTGAAATTCAAAAGTACTAGAGAAAACTGCTTTTACTCCATTATAAGGAGCCAAAGCTCAAACAAATATGATCTAAAAATAAAAAACAATAAAACACTAAATCAGCGATGAGAGACAATTTTGACCCTCAAAGTCAGTTTTATAAAGGCAAGAAACCAGAAGAAAATTCAGCAGCAACTTTCAGGTGCAAACTGTGATTACAAAAGCAAATTCCACTGCCTTCCCTCGAATACATATAGAGGAGAACAAAGATTTCAGTCATACTGCCAGACCTCTAATGAGTAGGGAAAAATGATATCAATATATTGGTTTGATCACTTTATCGGGATACACCAAACACTAGGTATCAGGTTGGTTCATACCCATACCCGCACTTGATGTTACAATATCAAAACCAAGCCACCTGAAGTTAGGACGTTATGAAATTGCCACTTCTAGTTACTTGAAAACCCTTGTAACTTCCTTAAAGTTGTTATATGAACCTGCAAAGGTGGTTTTGTATGCAGTCAAGTTTGTTAATTATATTAATTAACCCTATTCATCATTTTGAATATCTATACTGCAACTGAGCAATGTTCACTCTGTTGGCTGTGAACACTTACCGGCCCCCAAGTTTCGACATTTTGAATGGTTTCACGTGGCCCGATCTCTTCTCTTGGGATTGTCCACATTGCTTTTAGTGCACTTTTGGGCAGGGCCGTCTGACTACCCAGCTTGGTTTTAGAATAAGAGAAGTATGACTATTCTCGTGCTGTTCAGTTCAAGCTTCTAAAGCTTAAGTTATATAAACCTAGATTGAGCTAAGCAGTTTCATGCACTTTTCTAATCGTTTTGGACTTTTGGGGTACGACCTTGTTCTGGGTCCTATCTTCATCTCAAGGTCTATTGGGTTTGGGTTGAGCTGGCATTTTCCCTTCATTTTACAACTTATGTTCATGGTGCACCGGACATCTCTTTTTTTTTTTTTTTTTGGTATATAGCGACTGTAAATAGAATTGTAGCTTTTATTGATTACTCTTGTTATCTCACTTGTTCAAGAATTGGGCATATATTAGCATTTGTTAGTATGTTACATAATAGAAAGTCACTAGTTCGTAGTCATTAAATGTGCTAGCCTATATTCTGGATACAAAAGCATATGTTGTATGGTAATATATGTTTTATGGTGGATCATGATGATGATGATGATAGAACTTTTCTAAATGGTCTGTGCAATTTTCCAATGCCATTTGAAGCATGTATTTGGTAAGCCATTTTTAATATATGTTGTGACAAGTAATAGGTCTACAAATTAAAGATCCAAGAATCGCAATAGTTTTTGGGGGCAGTGATTTGCCTCTTCGCGACACTTCATCAATTGTAATTTTAATAAAGAGTAAAATAAAATGCTCTATCAAGATTACCACATTTTCGTCTGTTCTTCAGCTTATTGTTCTCTTCTATCCATATCAAATAAAGCATTTATGTTCTTTTTTGGGTCCAAAACAGCCGGCTAGTATATCTTGATTGATGAAAGTGACTTGAAATTATAGGTCTTTGCCCACCAGCAAGGTCCAGCATTGTAACTTGACTGTTCATAATGAGGGATAATTCAAGCTTTATAATCATTTTATTGCTATCTGAGCAGGAGTTCTATTTCTATGAATTAAATTTGATGTCATTGCAAAATAAAAAACAGTTCGAGTATTAACATTGTTGGTCTTATTTTACACTTTTGTTGCAGAATGAGGCAGTATTAAAGGCTTGTTCTGAGCAACCTCCTTCAAGATCAAATGACAATAATGATGTGCCAAAAACAGGATAAAAAAGCTAAGATCAGCAATAAAATTTCATATACTCGGATGCTGTTGGTATGAAGCTTATCAATTTTGTTATCGATTACATCTATCGGCATTAGGAGAAATGAATATTAGGATTCAAGCGAGTAGCTATGCCCGAGTATATCTCTTGTCTTATTCTGAGAGTTGTCTTCCTAATTTTGTTATCCAGAAGGATGCATAAATATTTGAACTTTGGAGAAAATTGTCTAAACAATACCTCGTCTTGTAGGCGAGTAAACTTTATTACCTCGTCTTTTAAACTATCAGAACGGTACCTCACATATTGAATATGAACAAAGATTAGTACTAGATTACCATCTAGAAGCTGTCATTTATTTGATTGAAGGAGTTGTGAACCACTTTCTTTGCTCCTTCAATCTAATAAATGACGGCTTCTAAATGGTAATATTTGGTCGGACTCAATAGGTGAGGTACCGTTCTGATAGTTTAAACGACAGGATAGGTACTGTTTAAGCAAATTTCTTGAACTAAAAGAATATGTAGCTTATTTTTATAAGGGACAAATAAAGTAATAAAAATGTGGTTCACATAGCAACCAAGATTTATGAGATGAGATACCAATACTCAGTTGGTCTAGTGGGATGTGGTGTTAGACTCCTTAGGTGGTTAGCATCGAGATATTTGTGTCACCAAAATTTCAAACAACCTTATGAGTAGTATTACTAATTTTCGACAATTTGAATAATCCACCATCATATATTACACGTTTTCCGCATCATTTATCTGACGTCTTTATAGTACCGAATTTGTTGACTTATTGTCCATTAGGGAATCGTAGCAGCAATTAATGCCAACTTCTCATAAACATAACCTTTCGTCACAATTCATTGCCCTTCAAAATCACATTTTTTCTCCTGTATTTATAATACGGTATATAATATTTCAGAAAATAATATTTTTTCTCCTACTTATATTAAAATTGAAAATAGATTTATGTTGAATAAGACAAATGAAACATCGAAATTTGCATTCCCATTGATTCCTATGTAGAACTTCATATATTACGACATAAGTTGTATGCGAATTAAATCAAACACATTGATATCAAATATTGGGATTCAGGGTGAATTTTGCTTGAAAAGTGGAAAATAAAGTTTGAGCTTTTTAATTTTTCAATGCAACTATGTTGTAGGTTTGGTTGGGGTTAGTAAATAAGATGTTGTATATGGTCAAGGTGTGTTTAGGAGACAATATTTCTAAGTTATGAGAGCTTATTAAGCTTACAAAGATTATGGGAAAAAAAAGAAGTAAGGTTGGTTATGAGACGGGATGAATGAGACTAAGGTTACCCTGTCTAATACATGAGATAGGCCTTATAATTTTTTATATTGAATTCCGCAAACTCCTTTTCCCGGTCGAAACAGGATGGGACGGGACCATTCCTGGCTGCCGCGTTGTAATAATCAAGGAGGTGAATATTGTAAAATCGTTATAATTTTGTTTGAGAAGTCATGAGAGTAGGGGCCATGATGAAGTTGCTTGAGATTGTGATGAGAAACGTTAAGCAATTGAATTGTGAAGAATCGTAAAATCATAATTGTTGGGGTTAAGACCGATAAAGTCGCTTTTGTAACCCTATTTTGAGAGTCGAGCAACGAACAATGCAACAAGCATTGAAGACCTTACTCCAAGGGGTAAGTGTTGAAAGTATAAGATTGTTATGGGTAAATAACAAATGTGGGATAGGAGATATAGGCCAAAAATAGTTTGTGTTCTGGTTATTGTGTTGTGACAAAATCAATGCTATAAGATACAATTATGCCCGACCACGATGTCATTCGTGAAAGGCAAATTGCCCCCAGGGTAGCACAATATCGTGCTACGGAGAAAGAAGAATTGGAACCGGCTATGAAATTCATAATTGACTTTGAGAGAGAAGAAAATAGTACTTTTTGATAATTTTTTTCGAGGCGTGTGGAAGTCTTTTTTATAATTAAAAATCATTGTTAAACAGACAAACATTAATATTGATAATAGTGATGTAAACATTCTCTCGTTAACATGAGTCATATAGAGAAAATATTCTTTTATTAACACGGGTCATAATGAAAGGAACATTCTCATTAACACATATAATGAAAGGAATATCCTCTCATTAAGTTTGATTCTTTTTCAAAATGAAATGATTTAAATATAATCTTGGATTCTTTCAAAATGTTTTGTTATAAATACAAGTTCAATGTCTTCCCAAGACAAAATTGCCTATAATCCCACACAAAGTGTATTATCTAAAAAAATTTTGAGTCGATTTTAGGTTTAACCGTTTGAGCGTAGATATCTTTGAATGAACCACACACCATAGTGAACTTAAAAATATCCTCTCAATGTGAGGACAAAACTCAAGAGCACAAACTTCACCTCATCCATGTTGATTATGCAAGTTTTTCTCAACATATCATTGGTATCTCAATCCTTGAATTGTTAATGAGTGCTTTATAAAGTTTCCTAACATTCATAGAAAGTTATCAACATCCACATTCATGTAGGTGATCTTGTCAAATTTGTCTCAATACACACAATCTAATTTGAATTACAGAATCGTTAAGAGTTTATAAACTCACTATCACAATTTAGTTTGTAATTCTTCAATGTAATATGTTCGATAGGTGATTTGATCTCATACAATTAAATAGAGTACAAGTGTGTTTGAGAATTAACCTTCATCCCTTTGTTAAATGGTGAAATTCCATAAATTTAAATTTATCGCAATTTGGAAGTAAACGACAAGTCATGGTGGATGTGATGTCTGTCAAAGGGTTGAATTTTGGAAAAATGATATTTTGAAGGGTCTTTTGCAAATTTTTTTTTGTAATTTACCAACAAAGTTCATGGACGCACACAATTGACGTCATTAAAGAAAAAGGAAATCCGACGCTTCGTATAATATGTTCATCGGAAGGCACAAGTATAAAGAGGTCAAGTACAACACAAGTATAAAAAAACGTGTCATTCAACGTCGAGACGGTGTAAGTTTGCATATGGTCTAGAAGGATTTCCAAAGGCTCAAGAGAAATTCAGTATAGATAGGAGGCAATCAAATAATATTCAAAAGCAGATCCCACAAACCATAGTATCTATAGCCAAAGAAGTAGATTACAAGGAGCTTTTTTTCCCCACATTTGTGAAGAACAAAAAAATCGAACACAGTAGACATGAAAGTGAATGAGTTGTACAAGTTGAAAAGAAGGCACGAAGGTAGAGCTTTTGATTTATTTGTTCAAAATCTCCAACAACTACGAAACAACAGCTTGCACCGCTACAAAATCAATACAGGTCAAACTCATCCGTAAACCGTCCTCAAGTTTCAAGCCAAAAAGTTCAAATGCTTTTGTAGCGAGGGCCTGAAAATGTTATGATCGAAAAGCTTTAGGGTAAAAAAAATGAAGACTCCGAAGCAATGCATATGATTCCATCGAAGAACTTTTAAAAGAAAGAGACATGTTAATCAAAATCGGTACAACGGCATTGTAAGTTGCTCCATCTCGTTAAGGTTCGATCGAGACCATATAGGGACGAAGAGCCTACAAAAGCTACAATAAGGAATGAGATAAATATAATTTAATTTTTTTTATTTGAGCTTTGATTTACAACACAAGTCACATAATGCTTTGATGAAGTTGAAGAAGTATTTAAGGAAAAGAGTCAACTACATTTTAGAAAAAAAATTCAAGATGAAGTGAAGCAAAAATAAAACAAAGTATACAGTGGAATAGTTTCGATCGGTTCGGGTTTGATGGATCCGTTTGACGACGAGGCTAGAAACCAATTGAGCTGGATAACAAGTTGTCAGGTTCCCAAGTTGTAGTTGGCTAAATCAAACTTCAGATTACACCGAAGTCCATCGCCGGATCAAAATTTGATCGGCTTCAAAGTTACAAGCGTAAAAGGGTGCTAGCATAAGGTTGCTTGAGAACAAAATAATTTTTTTTTACAAATAAAATGAAAAACTCGTCCAATATTTCTTGGTTATTCGAGCTAAAGAATAAAAGAACACTACACCAAGTCCGATATGCAAAATGATTAGATGGATGATCGATTAAAAAAAGGAAAGAGATGAAATATTATTTCATATCTACACAAATTCAGAAAAAGAAGAAGAAGAAAAATAAAAAGACATCCTACATTGAGCATAGAAGAAGCCAAACTTAAGAGAATAAGACCTAGAGTCGGATGGAAATTAAGTTTTCTACATCTCAAGCCGGTTTTCATAAATCGCGTAGAGTGTGCCACTAAATTTTGGAGGGCAAGAGCTTAATGAAGTCGTTGTCTCTATTTTCATAAGCTTATGGATATATAAAAAAATACAACGGAAAGAGCATGAAACAAATATGTCATAAAGCTTTTTTTTTTAATCAAGAAGGTAAGAAGCTCGATTACACCAAAAAGATTGGTGCAGGCCCGGCTCGTGACCGGTTCTACCGGTTCTTGTGAACAGGGTTCCGGAATTTCAAGGGCCTCAATATAGTTAAAAAAAAGCAGGTGTGTATAATATGTTTTCCTTGCTCAGCTGGTAGAATACCATTATTTTACCCTGATGAGCTTAGGTTTGATTCCTGTGGAGAAAGTTTTTCTCACCTGCTTTCTATTATTATTGTGGGCCCTTCTCATTATTATTTTTATAGTTTTACTTTTACTTACAATACAATATGTTACACCTTATTACTAAAGCACAAATTAATATTAATAATTTTTGCTTTTTGACCTTGTCTTTGAAATTTTATTTTTTGTTTAACCTATAATGTCTATTAAAAATAATATTTTAGTAATATTAAAATTAATTTTCAGCATATAAAATACAATTAATAAAATGCTACTAATGAATTAAATAATATAATATAGTTTTAATTTTTTTAAAATACGTTAATTATTTTTTGGCACGGGGCCTCCGAAATCATTGAGACGACCCTGGATTGGTGTATCGAGAGGCCGACAACCGGCAAACGGACATACCGTCATGAAAAAGAATAACCAAGGGGGAAACAATACAGTCACCACAAGCAAAAACTGAAAATTAGAGAAGGATAAAAAATTGGAACAACTAAACCTTGGGAGAGACACGAAACACTCGAGGCTGACAAAACATGAAGAGGACACGGGATAAATGAACTAGCGCGGTGTCTCGCCGCTGGGAAGTAGGATGGCAGAAACTTTTTTTAGGGGATGTGATAACACGATTTATGACTTAGGATTAGGCACTCATTTAGATAGTTTATCTACTCATTCATGCATGGTTTAGCACTAGTTCACGACGTTTGCACTCAATTCACGTATTTTGTCGAGATAGACGTCTATACGGACTTTTGCATTGCTTTGTAGGTATTTTGGGAGATTTAGGAGCTTAATCGATACGTTTGAGGATCGTTCATCAAGATGACACACCCTCGGACTCATTAGGATGCAAGCTAGAGGCTAAGGAAGACCCATGGGACCTTGTTGGTGCAAGCCATGCACCAAATAGTGACTCAATGATCCAAAGCAAGCTGAGGCACCAAAACCACGGTCACTGGCACTTCCACGGCCGTGAAAATGGACCGTGGTTTTTGCCAGACGGTTGTGACAGCTGTGCCACGATCTCATGGCCGAATCTAGCAAGGTTGTAGTATAAAAGTGGTCTTGCAAGGCTGAGAGAGGGCATCTTTTCAATCCCCTATCATCCAATCAAATCCACACTCTCCACCACACTCTCAACAAGAAGATTCTCTCAAGGGGAGCTTGGAAGGGAGAGCTACCATTGGAGGAGGAGAAAATCTCCATTGGAGAAGAAGAGAAGAACACACCATTGCTAGTCTTTGATAGGTTTTGTAGTGAAGATTATCGGAATCGTTTTCTAGAGTTGTAAGAATCAATTGAACCTTCTTTTGAAGGGTTATGAGTCTTTCTAATCTCATTTTCAGCTTGATTTTACTTGCTTCACTTGTTCATCTCTTTCTCTTCATTATCTTGCAAATGGATGCTATGATTTTATGCTTGATGATTTCGATTGTGATGATGTATGTTGTTGGCTAAATAGATGCGATTCTAGGGTAAGGGAAAGAAGGTTATGGCTGGACTATGATAGGATGAACTTATATTTGCCTTTGGATGATTCATCTACTTGAACCGACCCACTGTTGGAGTCCACGGTTTGTTCTTGCCAGTCCACGTCCGTGGAAGTGGTAGAACAGCCCGTGGTTTGCCTGATTCGTTTGGTTAGATGAGTCTAAGTTCTAGAATGTTAGAATGTTGAAATCCTAGTGTTTGTTGAGTTAAATCTATCCTAGGGTGACCTAGTGTTAGCAACTAAGTGTTAGAAGAGACCTACCCGGTGATTCTTACTCTTAGATACCGAAGATGATAAACCTTAGGTAGTAGTGAGCCTCATAAGCCGCTATTGGACTGAGTGTGCTAGGATAGGTGTTCTAAACTTGCCTTTCCGAGACTTACCCGGTAAAGAGAGGTTAGATCCCTAGAATACCATCCGGTTTGTGTAGAATTCCATTCCTTAGACTCTTTGAGACTTACCCGGTGATGAGACCTTAGGAACGGACTAGCGGACCATGAGACCTACCCGGTGATTGATCCCAATCTAGAAACACTCATTTCCAACATACTATAGTTGATCCAAGGAATGATTAGATAACTTGAGTCCTATGCCATAACCGGAATTTCCAATCCCCTAGAATCCGCTTTTCTCTCTTTGATTGTCTATCTCTTGTTTGCTTGTTTATTCGTGTTGTTAGCTTAGTTGTTTGTTGATTCCGCATGATTGGTGATCCTTGATTGATCACCTTAATACCAAACCAAAAATATTGAGATTTTCATTTCTTTATTTCTTTCTTTTTTCTTAAGCCTAGATCTTCACTAAACTTAATCACTAATCGAATCAATCTCACCTCAGTCTTTGTGTTCGACCTCAGAATACTATCCCTACTACAAAATGACCCGTACACTGCGGGTTCGCTAGGAGTTAGGAGAAATATAACGAGTATAAATTTAAAGCTTTTGCGTGTCACGTTCTTAGCGTAACAAAGTTTTTGGCGCCGTTGCCGGGGACTAGGTCTAGATTGAGTCTTTTTGTGATTGTTTATAGTGTAGGTCTTTCTTGTTGCTTTTGATCTCTTTTTGGTTTGTGTCTTTACTTTTCAGGACATCTCTCACTCTTTAGGTGCATGCGAAGATCTCGTGGCAAGGATTTAGCTCCATTCGATCCCGAACCGGAGAAAACCCTTAGATCTAGATCCAAGAGCATTAAAAAGGGAAAAGAGATGGCCGGAAGAGATCTCCAAGCTGAGTTGGACGAGGCTTTAGAGCAAATTAGGATAAGAGATGAAGCTGTGGAGAATGAAAGGAGACTTGCCAATGCGAGGCAAGAGGCAACTAGGAGGGAGATTGAAGAGATTAGGCAAGCTCTTGTGCAAAGGGAGCTTAATTGTCAACAACCTCCACCTCCTCCACCACAACCGCTGCCGGCGGCGGTTAATATTCAGGTTGTGCCCATTTTTATTGAAGAACCACAAATGTTAGGGCAACGTATGGATCCGGCACAAAGAGCATACCGTCCGGGTGTGAACTTAGGAGATCCCGCAGCCCATGATTACGAGCTCCACCCTCAAGTTCTACAAATGATCCGGCATAATCAATTTGGAGGGATGGAAGGAGAGTCTCCTCATCAACACTTGATGAACTATGAGATCTTGATGGAGACTCTTAGACCGCCTAGATTGGAGAACAACAACCATAAGCTTAGGGCTTTCTCCTTCTCACTTAAAGATAAGACCTTGGCTTGGTATCAATCTATTCCACAAGGGCGAGTGAGTACTTGGGAGGAGATGACAACCGAGTTTTTGACTAAGTTCTTCCCACCTTCCAAGACTACCGAGTTAAGAGGGAAGATCAATGTCTTCGTGATGAAGGATAGAGAGAGTTTATTCAAGTCTTGGGAGAGGTTTAAAGACCTTCTCCTAGATTGTCCATACCATGGTATACCGAAAATTGAGCTATTGGAAATCTACTTCAAAGGACTTGATGAAGATAGCCAATTCAAGATCCAATCTCTTTCCGGTGGGATTTTCATTGAAAAGCATGTGGATGAAGCTTGGTAGTTTGTAGAGAAACAAGCTTTAGTGATTGAGAAATACTCCCATAGGAAGTGTGATGGGAGAAAGGCGGGAGCATATGAGGTGAGTGAAGTCACCATGAGCAATTTCAAGCTTGATGCCATCAACAACAAGCTAAAGTCTTTGAGGGAGTTGTGTGCTACAACTTTGAAGAATCAAGCAACCCCTCAAGTGCAAGTGCAAGCAAACTTGTCTTCCAAGGAGGAAGATGTGAACTACATGGGAAGGGGCAACTACAACAACTGTCAAGGCCCAAGGAACTTCAACAACAACCGGCAATTCAACAATTACCGGCCTAACCATAACCATCCCGGGTTTTCCTATTCTAACCCGGATGAAGCCTTGAACCCTCCCGCTTCCACAAGCGCAGCTCCACCACCAAAAGCTTCACAAGAACCTCCACCCGGATTTACTCAACCTCCAAAGGATAGAACCGAGATGATATTTGAGCAATTGCTTGGAAGGTTGAGTGGTCTTGAGAGCACGGTGACTTCCATTTCTAAGGCTCAAAAGGTGTTGGAAGCACAAGTGTTCCAAAAGGCGGGTGAAGCTCATAGAGATCCGGGAAAGCTTCCCCGAAGAACCGAAGACAACCCAAGAGGCCAAGTGCTGGCCATTACAATGAGGAGTGGGTTTAGTATGAAGGATCCTTTGCCCAAGGAGAATGCTAAGGGAAAGCAAGTAGTGGTAGAGGAAGAGATATTGCAAGAAGATGGAGGCAAGAGCAAGGATGTTGAGCCAACATATGTGGCACTGCCTCCATACAAGCCACCGCTACCATTCCCTCAATCACGAGCAAGAGCTCGCTTGGACAAACACTTTGGTAAATTCCTTGAACTTATGTCTATATTGCATATTAACATTCCGTTCATGGATGCTATCTTAGGTATGCCGGCATATGGCAAGTTCTTGAAGGAAATACTCTCCAACAAAAGGAAGTTGGAGGAGTATGGGGAAGTAAGGATGACTAAGAGGTCCTCGGAATTGATCCAAACCATGAAGGAGGAAATGCCTCCTAAGCTAAGAGACCCGGGATCCTTTTGTGTGCCAATCGGAGTGGGAGAAGTGAAGTATGAAGCCCTTTGTGATCTTGGGGCAAGTGTAAGCATCATACCGCTTGCACTTTGCAACAAGGTTGGGCTAGGAGAGCCTAAACCGGTCAAGATGACCCTTTACATGGCGGACCGCTCTATTACTCATCCGGTTGGAATATTAGAAGACATTCCGGTGCAACTAGGGAAGTTTTATGTGCCGATTGATTTTGTTGTCTTGGACATTCCGGCGGACTATCCGGTTCCCATCATCTTAGGGAGACCTTTCCTAGCCACTTCCGGATGCTTGGTAGATTGTAAGAATGGAATTCTCTCCTTCAACATTGGAGAAGAGAATATCAAATTCAAGCTGTCCACAATGATGAAAGGGCCAACCCTTGATGAAGATGTATTCAACATTGTCGAGCAAGAGGAGTCTAGAGAAGTTGTGAGCTCGATCTTGATCAAGGACCCCTTGGAGAAGGTTCTTAGCTTAAGTTTGATGGAGGAAGGTGTTGAGGAGGCTTGCAATGAAGAAATCAAGCCCTTGGAAGCATTAGAAAAGGAGACAAGAGCTGAATTTGAAGTTCACGAGAACATGCGAAGTACCTGTAGGAACCACGGTCGTGGAAGGAGTTCCACGGCTGTAGAACTCTCTAGAGTGCTCCGAAGAGCAAGCCTTGCAAGGTCCACGGCGGTGGATGTGCTAGGATCCGTGGAGTTGCCCGTGGTTTCCCCAGAAGCAGCCCTTGTAGATGTTCAAGCTTCAAGGAGCCTTGGAGAGCCTTCATTTGCTTTGGATTCATCTCAACCAACGTTATTTGGATCGTCTCCGCTCGATAAAGGTCCTCCTAAACTTGAAATCAAACCCCTCCCCTCTCATTTGAAGTATGCTTTTCTTGGTGATAATTCTACATATCCGGTGATTGTGAATGCATGCTTGAATGATGATGAACTTGCTAAGTTGTTGTATGAGCTAAGATTGCATAGGAAAGCCATTGGCTATACTATTGATGATTTAGTTGGCATAAAACCTTCCTTGTGCATGCATAAGATATTGATGGAAGATAACCATAAACCCTCTATTGAACATCAAAGAAGATTGAATCCTATAATGAAAGAGGTAGTCAAGAAAGAGATCATTAAGTTGCTAGATGCGGGAATCATTTACCCTATTTCGGATAGTAAGTGGGTTAGTCCCGTTCATGTAGTTCCCAAGAAGGGCGGGATAACCGTAGTGACTAATGAGAACAATGAACTAATCCCAACTAGGACGGTTACAGGATGGAGGATGTGTATTGACTATAGGAAATTGAACATGGCCTCTAGGAAAGATCACTTCCCTCTTCCTTTCATTGACCAAATGCTAGAGAGGTTAGCTCAACATTCTCATTTTTGCTATTTAGATGGCTATAGTGGATTCTTCCAAATCCCTATCCACCCCGATGACCAAGAGAAAACCACATTTACGTGTCCATGGGGAACCTTTGCATATAGGAGAATGCCGTTTGAGTTGTGTAATGCACCCGCCACCTTCCAAAGGTGTATGATGGCTATCTTTTCGGAATACATTGAGAATATCATGGAAGTGTTTATGGATGGTTTTTCTGTTTATGGATCTTCCTTTGATAATTGCCTAGCTAATTTGTCTTTGGTATTGAAAAGATGTGAGGAGACAAATCTTGTCTTGAATTGGGAAAAATGCCACTTCATGGTAAGTGAAGGTATTGTGTTGGGACACTTGGTGTCCAACCGTGTCATTGAGGTTGATAGGGCCAAGATTGAAACGATAGAGAAGTTGCCACCACCTACCTCGGTGAAGGGGGTAAGGAGTTTCTTAGGGCATGCCGGTTTTTACCGGAGGTTTATTAAAGACTTCTCTAAAATTTCTAAGCCTCTTACTAACCTACTAATGAAAGATGTTGAGTTTGTTTTCTCCAAGGATTGCCTTGAAGCTTTTTGTAGGTTGAAGAACGCTTTGATCTCCGCGCCTATCATGCCACCTCCGGATTGGAGTTTACCGTTTGAGATCATGTGTGATGCAAGTGATGTAGCCGTTGGGGCTGTCTTGGGGCAAAGGAAAGATGGGCGCACACATGCCATTTATTATGCTAGCAAGACGCTAGATGATGCCCAACTCAATTATGCTACCACCGAGAAAGAGTTGCTAGCGGATGTGTATGCATTTGAGAAGTTCCGCTCATATCTTGTTGGAGCGAGGTTATAGTGTATACGGATCATGCTGCGATCCGTTATCTACTTACCAAGAAGGATGCCAAGCCTAGGTTGATTCGGTGGATCCTTCTTCTTCTTCAAGAATTTGATTTGGAAATCCGGGACAAGAAGGGGTCCGAGAATTCTGTGGCGGATCACCTTAGTAGACTCCCACCGTTAGAGCTTGAAAGAGATGACATCCCAATTGATGACTCATTCCGGGATGAGCAATTGCAAATGGTGGAGGAGTGCTTGTTCCAAGTGTCTAGAGGAAGTGAGCCATGGTATGCCGACATTGTGAACTATCTTGTATGTGAGGAAGTGCCTCCCGGTTTGTCATATGCCCAAAGGAAGAAGTTCTTCAAAGATGTGAGGCACTACTATTGGAGTGAACCACTTTTGTTCAAAAGAGGGCCTGATGGAGTCTTTAGAAGATGCATACCGGAGGATGAGGTGGAGAGTGTGATCCGCCATTGCCATTCCTTGCCATGTGGAGGGCATGCTAGCTCACACAAGACATGTGCGAAGGTGTTGCAATCGGGCTTCTTTTGGCCAAGTTTGTTAAAGGATGTGCAAAACTTTGTGGTAGCTTGTGATGCTTGCCAAAGGACGGGCAACATCTCAAGGAGGAATGGGATGCCCTTGAACAACATACAAGAGGTGGAGATATTTGATGTGTGGGGTGTGGACTTCATGGGACCATTCCCCTCTTCATGTGGCAACCTCTACATCCTATTGGCGGTTGACTACGTTTCAAGATGGGTAGAGGCAATAACTTCTCCTACAAATGATGCCAAGGTTGTGGTGTGGTTCTTCAACCGAGTGATCTTCCCTAGGTTTGGAACACCAAGGGTGATCATGAGTGATGGAGGGAAGCACTTCACTAATAGGAACTTTGGGGCACTTTTGGCTAAGTATGAGGTGACTCATAAGGTGGCAACACCTTACCATCCCCAAACTAGTGGCCAAGTGGAGATCTCCAACCGGGAGATAAAAAGAGTTCTTGAGAAAACGGTCTCTAGGACGAGAAAGGATTGGGCTATGAAGCTCGATGATGCCTTGTGGGCATATAGAACCGCCTTCAAGACACCGATTGGCACCACTCCCTACAAGCTAGTATATGGCAAGTCTTGCCACCTTCCGGTAGAGATGGAGCATAGAGCTTATTGGGCCATTAAGTGGCTAAATTTTGACCTCAAGGAGGCCGGAGAGAAGAGGTTGCTTGATATGAACGCTCTTGAGGAGATCCGGTTGGATGCCTATGAAAATGCCCGGATCTACAAGGAGAGGACCAAACATTGGCATGATAAGCGCCTCATCCCTAAGGAGTTGAGTGAAGGCGACCTTGTCCTTCTCTTCAACTCAAGGCTGCGGCTCTTCCCCGGAAAGCTAAAGTCGAGGTGGACCGGGCCTTATGTGGTGAAGAAGATCTTTCCCCATGGAGCAATTGAGATAGGAGGGGAGCATTGTGGAGATTTTATGGTGAATGGACACCGGTTGAAAAAGTACATCCCGGGAGCTCCGGTGGACATGATTGCCCCACTTCACCTTGAGTAAACACCCCCGAGTTTGGTCAAGCTAATGACCTTAAAGGAGCGCTTGATGGGAGGCAACCCATTGGTAACGTTTTCCCTTTTCATTTTTGTTTTTGCTTTTGATTTTTCTGTTTTTGTGTGTTTGGTGTGTTTTGTGTGTGTGCTAGAGGCTTGGTAGCATAGAAGCCTTGCATGGCATGTGATTGATGATGATGAACCCCTCATCAAGTATGGGTGGAGCGGACGCGGAACTTGGACGGCTAGCGATGCCTAGCGCGAGTCTCGATGCCATGATGAACAATTAGAGCTCTCTACCATCGTTGATAGGATCATCCACCATCAATCCACTTGAGTAATCCCAAATACCGAAGCAAACCATTTTTACATTGTGAGAACCCTCTTTCACTCTTCTTTACTTGAATGCCACATTGGGGGCAATGTGTTTCTAAGTATGGGGAGGGGTTTGCATGATCCTTTGCATGATTAGCATCTAGGATAGTTTAATATTATCACATGTCTTGCATTGTATACACTCATTTCGAAAAAATCCAAAAAATCAGAAAATTTAAAAATTTTTGTGCTTTCTAGGCTTGGATATGACCCTAATGATGAATCTTGTCTTGTGAATTGGCTATGGATGGCCTTATGTGTTAAATTGATGAATGCATATG
Source organism: Fagopyrum esculentum (assembly GCA_033239045.1). NCBI lineage: Eukaryota > Viridiplantae > Streptophyta > Magnoliopsida > Caryophyllales > Polygonaceae > Fagopyrum > Fagopyrum esculentum. Next base: position 136,032,643 of record BSUD01000007.1, on the reverse strand, counting down.
TGGACTTGAAGTACTTATCTTGAATCTCATGAATGATTTGTGATCATGATGTTTGTCTTAGTTGGATTGAGTATTGAAAGTCGAAATTACATGCTAGTTCTTGCACATCATCTAGGAATGAATGAGGCAATTCATCTTTCTCTACTTCTCATCTTGATCATGTTGTTTGAGCACCTCAATTGATATAAATTTAACCTCTTTTGACCTATCCGGGAATAGGAGCATGTTAGTGTGTTGAGTGTGTGAAAAGCAAGTGTGGGGTGAAGATGTTGATGAAAGAATGTTATGAATGAAATGCTGAATTTGTTGTGAAAGTGTAGACAAAAATATAGGTTTGGGGACGTTGGTTTAAATGAAGAGTAACTTGGCACCATTCACATAATCGGGTGTTTGTGCCTTGCCAAAGTCAAATAAACCAATAGTCCTAACGAGCTTTGGTATGTGTGCCCGGTGTGGATGCACCTCGAAAAATAGAAAAAAAACCCGAGGACGGCTAATCACCAAGGTTTCGGCTTTTGTACACCAATGCCATTGTCTCAAAAATAAGTGAAAGGAAAAGAAAAGAAAGAAAAGATGGAGAAAATATACACTTGTGGGAAGTTGATCAAGGACAAAATTGTGGAGTTAGTTCCATTCCCGGATTAGCATCACATAGCCTAGAAAAATCCCTACCTAATCACAACGTTTCTTGGCCTTTTATCTCACAAGCCCATATGACCTATTTGCATGTGTGTAAGACTTAGTAATCTAGATTGGATATGCTCTTGATCATCTTGACTTCTTCATTTTTACGTTTCATGAATGCTTTCGAGTTAAGTACAATTTTCTTTCCATGCCTTCACTTGTTTGATGCATGATTGCTTGTCCATTGCCATGAAACATGACTATGAAGGTGATCCAATATTAGAAGCACAACTCCAGAAAGATTTTGCCATTTTTCTGCATAGATAAATCATGTCATCTCTTAGTCTAAAGTTGGGGCTTGCTCGGGAACGAGCAAACCTTAAGTATGGGGTATTTTTGATAACACGATTTATGACTTAGGATTAGGCAATCATTTAGATAGTTTATCTACTCATTCATGCATGGTTTAACACTAGTTCACGACGTTTGCACTCAATTCACGTATTTTGTCGAGATAGACGTCTACACGGACTTTTGCATTGCTTTGTAGGTATTTTGGGAGATTTAGGAGCTTAATCGATACGTTTGAGGATCGTTCATCAAGATGACACACCCTCGGACTCATTAGGATGCAAGCTAGAGGCTAAGGAAGACCCATGGGACCTTGTTGGTGCAAGCCATGCACCAAATTGTGACTCAATGATCCAAAGCAAGCTGAGGCACCAAAACCACGGTCACTGGCACTTCCACGGCCGTGGAAATGGACCATGGTTTTTGCCAGACGGTTGTGACAGCTGTGCCACGATCTCATGGCCGACTCTAGCAAGGTTGTAGTATAAAAGTGGTCCTGCAAGGCTGAGAGAGGGCATCTTTTCAATCCCCTATCATCCAATCAAATCCACACTCTCCACCACACTCTCAACAAGAAGATTCTCTCAAGGGGAGCTTGGAAGGGAGAGCTACCATTGGAGGAGGAGAAAAGCTCTATTAGAGAAGAAGAGAAGAACACACCATTGCTAGTCTTTGATAGGTTTTGTAATGAAGATTATCGGAATCGTTTTCTAGAGTTGTAAGAATCAATTGAACCTTCTTTTGAAGGGTTGTGAGTCTTTCTAATCTCATTTTCAGCTTGATTTTACTTGCTTCACTTGTTCATCTCTTTCTCTTCATTATCTTGCAAATGGATGCTATGATTTTATGCTTGATGATTTCGATTGTGATGTTGTATGTTGTTGGCTAAATAGATGCGATTCTAGGGTAAGGGAAAGAAGGTTATGGCTGGACTATGATAGGATGGACTTAGATTTGCCTTTGGATGATTCATCTACTTGAACCGACCCACTGTTGGAGTCCACGGTTTGTTCTTGCCAGTCCACGGCCGTGGAAGTGGTAGAACAACCCGTGGTTTGCCTGATTCGTTTGGTTAAATGAGTCTAAGTTCTAGAATGTTAGAATGTTGAAATCCTAGTATTTGTTGAGTTAAATCTATCCTAGGGTGACCTAGTGTTAGCAACTAAGTTTTAGAAGAGACCTACCCGGTGATTCTTACTCTTAGATACCGAAGATGACAAACCTTAGGTAGTAGTGAGCCTCATAAGCCGCTATTGGACTGAGTGTGCTAGGATAGGTGTTCTAAACTTGCCTTTCCGAAACTTACCCGGTAAAGAGAGGTTAGATCCCTAGAATACCATCCAGTTTGTGTAGAATTCCATTCCTTAGACTCTTTGAGACTTACCCGGTGATGAGACCTTAGGAACGGACTAGCGGACCATGAGACTTACCTGGTGATTGATCCCAATCTAGAAACACTCATTTCCAACATACTAGAGTTGATCCAAGGAATGATTAGATAACTTGAGTCCTATGCCATAACCGGAATTTCCAATCCCCTAGAATCCGCTTTTCTCTCTTTGATTGTCTATCTCTTGTTTGCTTGTTTATTCGTGTTGTTAGCTTAGTTGTTTGTTGATTCCGCATGATTGGTGATCCTTGATTGATCACCTTAATACCAAACCAAAAACATTGAGATTTTCATTTCTTTATTTCTTTCTCTTTTCTTAAGCCTAGATCTTCACTAAACTTAATCACTAATCGAATCAATCTCACCTCAGTCTTTGTGTTCGACCTCGAAATACTATCCCTACTACAAAATGACTCGTACACTGCGGGTTCGCTAGGAGTTAGGAGAAATATAACGAGTATAAATTTAAAGCTTTTGCGTGTCACGTTCTTAGCGTAACAAAGTTTTTGGCGCCGTTGCCGGGGACTAGGTCTAGATTGAGTCTTTTTGTGATTGTTTATAGTGTAGGTCTTTCTTGTTGCTTTTGATCTCTTTTTGGTTTGTGTCTTTACTTTTCAGGACATCTCTCACTCTTTAGGTGCATGCGAGGATCTCGTGGCAAGGATTTAGCTCCATTCGATCCCGAACCGGAGAAAACCCTTAGATCTAGATCCAAGAGCATTAAAAAGGGAAAAGAGATGGCCGGAAGAGATCTCCAAGGTGAGTTAGACGAGGCTTTAGAGCAAATTAGGATAAGAGATGAAGCTTTGGAGAATGAAAGGAGACTTGCCAATGCGAGGCAAGAGGCAACTAGGAGGGAGATTGAAGAGATTAGGCAAGCTCTTGTGCAAAGGGAGCTTAATCGTCAACAACCTCCACCTCCTCCACCACAACCGCAGCCGGCGGCGGTTAATATTCGGGTTGTGCCCATTTTTATTGAAGAACCACAAACGTTAGGGCAACGTATGGATCCGGCACAAAGAGCACACCGTCCGGGTGTGAACTTAGGAGATCCCGCAGTCCATGATTACGAGCTCCGCCCTCAAGTTCTACAAATGATCCGGCATAATCAATTTGGAGGGATGGAAGGAGAGTCTCCTCATCAACACTTGATGAACTATGAGATCTTGATGGAGACTCTTAGACCGCCTAGATTGGAGAACAACAACCATAAGCTTAGGGCTTTCTCCTTCTCACTTAAGGATAAGGCCTTGGCTTGGTATCAATCTATTCCACAAGGGCGAGTGAGTACTTGGGAGGAGATGACAACCGAGTTTTTGACTAAAATCTTCCCACCTTCCAAGACTACCGAGTTAAGAGGGAAGATCAATGCCTTCGTGATGAAGGATAGAGAGAGTTTATTCAAGTCTTGGGAGAGGTTCAAAGACCTTCTCCTAGATTGTCCACACCATGGTATACCGAAAATTGAGCTATTGGAAATCTACTTCAAAGGACTTGATGAAGATAGCCAATTCAAGCTCCAATCTCTTTCCGGTGGGACTTTCATGGAAAAGCATGTGGTTGAAGTTTGGGAGTTTGTAGAGAAATAAGCTTTAGTGATTGAGAAATACTCCCATAGGAAGAGTGATGGGAGAAAGGCGGGAGCATATGAGGTGAGTGAAGTCACCATGAGCAATTTCAAGCTTGACGCCATCAACAACGAGCTAAAGTCTTTGAGGGAGTTGTGTGCTACAACTTTGAAGAATCAAGCAACCCCTCAAGTGCAAGTGCAAGCAAACTTGTCTTCCAAGGAGGAAGATGTGAACTACATGGGAAGGGGCAACTACAACAACTATCAAGGCCCAAGGAACTTCAACAACAACCGGCAATTCAACAATTACCGGCCTAACCATAACCATCCCGGGTTTTCCTATTCTAACCCGGATGGAGCCTTGAGTTGGCTATCGTTGCGATTTACCGAGGGCTTCTATCGTTGCTTACTTCTCCTTCCCTTCAAGTTGTGCTTCAACATTTTGGGAAAAATCATCCTCCACAGTGGACTCGATTCTTCTACGATCCTCGTTTGACAGTCACCGTATATCATTTAGACTACCGGGTTAATCGGAGCCACCTTGGATCGATTTGAGTTTTGGGGGCTAGGGTTTTCTGGGTTGAAATTGGATCGAAAAAGGGGGCTAGGGTTTTCTCATCGTGGAGAGAGTTTTGCAAGTTCTCTTGGAGTTAATATGTCATAAAGCTAGATGCGCCTTTCGAAGGACTTTTGTAGTAAAAGTAAAAATAGAAAATGGGAGGAAATCAAATGAAAGATCGGGTCAATAAAGATATCACAGATGGGTAAGTTCATGCGTTCAATATCAAGGTGATTCAAGCTTATATGCATCGACAAGATGTCTACAACAACTCTAAACGCTCGCTCAAGCAAAAACTGAAACAAACACACCGACCTCGAATGAGAATAAAAATAGATGAGTATTTTTATAAGTCTTTTATTTGCATAAAGTCAAGCACTTTAAGATAGGGTGGTTACGATCAAGTGATAGAGTAGAGCTCAAGGGATATTTTACTTCCGTAAGCTTGTGAAGTAAATGAAACGAGTTAAGTACAAGGACGAGAGAATGTACAAAGGAAAGGTTGAGAAGATTTAATTCCTCAAAATCTAAGAGCACGTAAAAATTCAAGATATAATAGATGTGAATCGATCAAAGATATAGAGTCAACAATGAAAGAGAACCATTTGTTCAACAATGAGACGGTCAAAGCTTTTACTCGATATGGTGTCTTTTCGTCGTTAAATGTCTCTTGTGTTTATTCCACATTATGCAGCCATGAAGGGAATGAAGACCCGTAGTCAGATTGAAATCAATGGTTTCGAATGCTACAAGCTAAGTTGTGGTGCGACCGATCTCAAAAGTTTTTGGGCAATACATCCAATAATGGAGGACAAGGATATTGCATTATCATACTCCTTGAAACTAAAATTATATTATCAAGCATCAAGCTCAAGTTTTTTTGGTCTATGAAAAGGGTGAATAAAGAGAACACAAGGCAGAACTACGTTCGATTTGATCCCCACAAAGGGGTACGTAGGAAACTTGACCAAATAAATCGTCGAGTTCAATCGCGGATACCAAGTTAATTAAATTTTTTAAAGAAGAAAGAACTACGTATGATTTGATCCCTACTAAAGGGTACGTAGGAAACTCAATTTCATGCTTTTTGAGTTCAATCACAAAATCCTAAAGTTTACACCGTAATAGAAAGTCAAATGCGAACTACGCACGGTTTGATCCCCACAAAGACGGATACGTAGGAAACTTGTCGAGTTCAATCATATCCTAAACAAAAAGAAGAAGAAGAATATGAGAATTATACTCAACTTAGAATTTTTCATACGCAAATGATAGTCGGATAATTTGGAAAACCCTTCATAGAAGGTGGGTCCGAATGGTTCCGGTGATGCGTAAAAAATGGAGAAATACAAGTGATAATTGATGCGGATTATAGACGACCCGTCTAAAAAATTGAGTTTGGATCCGACATGTGGGACATGATGGTCAAATATAAGGTAAATATTGAGTAAAATATAATCTAATAACTTCATAATCAAATATAAGGTAAATATTGAGTAAAATTACCGCTCATCTTCCACATAAATTATCAATATTCTATCTGAGGGGTTTGTTTCTAGTACATGTGAGGTTCCTCATAAAAGTTGCGTCGCGACCCTCTTTTAATGGTTGCTTGATGAATCTAAATTATTTTGAGATGTTGAAACTGGTGATACATTTGGTTTATAGCAAGAGGGAGATGATTTACTTGGTGAAAACTGATGTGAATTAGAAGGAGAGCAAGGCATGTGTAAATTTGCACGAGCTCGAGTATCACGAGGTATAACACCTCTAGGCATGTTTAATCCTTTTAAATCAATCAAAAGTATGCCAAATTGCCAATTAAAGTTCGAAATTAAATATTAAAAAATCTATAATAATAGAGCATATATTGACCATATTTACTATTAAGCTTGAAATAAATTCATAAAAACACATAAATGGGAAAAAAAGCGTGTAACATGCAAATCATATTAGTCATAAGAAACACGCAAATTTGTTATTATGTCTTTATTGCTGCACACTCTATTATCATTTATAACTTCACAGGTCTTTCTCTACATGGTGAATAAGATCCATGAAAAAGGAAGAGATACAAATAAGATGTTTCATGGTAGAGAGTTTTGTGGCAACACAATCTCTGTGAGAAAATGGAAAGGTTACTTTCGGGACTGTAATACCCGGAAATTTAATTTCCGGTAAATCCCGAGTCATCATAAACCTTGTCATATTATGTGAAGAGTTAAGCACATAAAATGATTTTGTCAACTTCTATAATTTTATGTGAGGCTTCAATCTTCTTACATAATCCTTAATTTTATAAATTAACCCATCCTATCATTTTATGTGAGGACCTTACTATATCCTATGTGACACCGGTTTCTTATCCTTTGATCATTTTTATCATTTTACGTGAGCACCTTACTCACATAAAATATACAAGTCAATTGACCTTCTTTATTCTGTAAATTGGACCCATCCAGGCCCATATGTATCATGTATTCCGGGCCCATTATGAAGCTGAGTTTTGGTCTACGAACCCTACCATTCGGGCTTGTCAGAAATGAGCCATTTGGGCCCATTAAGAAACCCTCATTCCTTCACCCTTTCACGTAACTCCAGCAAACCCTAAGGGACGCAACTCTCCTTGCTTCCCACGTGAAACCTAGGCGGCTGCCCTCCTTCTCCCTTGCATCGCCTAACCGTCGCCTAACCGTCGCCTTCCTCCTCCACTCCAGGCCGGCGCCGACGACGACCGCCCCTCCTGCGCGCAACCGTCCACCACCAGGGCTCGTAGCAGGCGCCTTCTATCCTTCTGTTCGTGTACAGCAGCGGCGGCCTTCTATCCTTCTGTTCGTGTACAGCAGCGGCGACCTTCTATCCTTCTGTTCGTGTACAGCAGCGGCGGCCTTCTATCCTTCTGTTCGTGCACAGCAGCGCTAGAGGACAGCCGGCCGCTGGGGCTGTGGCCCAGGAACGTGATGAGGGCATGGGCAGTGCCGGATCTGCGTACAACTGCTCGTCTCCCTTTCTGTCTACTCTTACACTCAGAACCGTCCATCTCCAGCGTCTCCAGCCTCTTCAGCGCAGCAGCCCACAGCAGCAGTCAGACGCAGCAGCAACCCGCCACAACAGTAGTCTCTCAACGTAGAAACGTCTGATGCAGTCGGTCCTAGTCTGAAGCTGCAACCCCTGTTGACAAGCCATAGAACCAGTGCAGTCATGTAAGCCATCTAACCCTTGTAACCCTTGCTACACTACACTTCAGTCCACCTTTTCCTTGCCTAACGTGTACCCGTTTCGTCTGTTAAACCTACTCAGAACAACCGTAGGAGAGCTGTACAGATTCTTGCGTTTTCCAAAATTTTCGGAAGTGTTGAGCAGTCAACTTCGGGTCCATTTTTGGGTACGCTAGACTCTTCCTTTCTGGCTGATTTTTGGATATGTTTTATTCGATATTGTATAGTATAACATACTAAAATTTGAGAGCAATCCGAGCTACGGTTTGAGAGTTATTGTGTTCCAAAGTTGACGCCTCATGTAGTTTGTATATATGTGCTGAGTGTTGGGAAAACAGCAAGTGATGCTGTTTTGTGAGAGGGTTTTGAATAAGTTTTTGATCTTCGTTGGGCTTGAATTTTGGATATGATATAGTTGACATATTTTTATAGAACATATTAAAATTTGAGAAGCATCCAGCGAGTGGTTTGGGATTTATGATTTTTCAAAGATTTAGTCATAAACAGTTTTTCTGTTGTGCTGAAATTCGGTTTTGTGAGATAGTTTTAAATAGGCTTTTGATCTCCTTTGCGGCTGAATTTTGGATATATGATAGACAAGATTTTATAGTAGAACGTATTAAAATTTGGGATAAATCCAGCGAGTAGTTTAGAAGTTATGATTTTTCAAAGTTAATATAGTTTTCTGTTTGTTAAGTGTTGTAACCAACTTTAGAAATTTTTGTAGAAGTGATGATTGAACAGTTTTAAGAAATTCTTGCACCTAGGAGTAGATGAGATATCATAGATGATCTAGGGAATTATTTCGGAATTTTTATAAGATTATTCGAATTTTATATTTGAAGTTGTAGTTGGACTTTAGTGACTTTCGGGAAAAAGAAAATGGGTAGTTTTTCTAGTTGTTACCTAAAATCATCCTAGGGAGTAGAATATGGTTAGTTAGCCTCCAATTATATTTTAAGTACATATTCCGAGTTTTTGGAAGTTCCGGAGCCAAGGGTAAAATAGTCATTTTACCATAGATTTGTACTGTATTAAATTATGTTCTAATAGGATCTATTACCTTAGAAGTCTTAGACTTCTAATTACCTAGAAAGTGTGCTGACACACTTGCCTCCTTTGACAGGCAACCGAGTTATACGGTTACAAATTGAGTTGTGATTAAGAGAGTCGAGATCTGATTCAGGTAAGTCCTTTGGACTTACTTAGCTGACTTCTAGATACGAGTATGAATAATGGTAGTGGTGTGTGAATGAGATGCTTATAGTTATATTTTAGTAATATTTATATACCGACCTATACCTTGGCCTAAGAGTAACGGGCGGTGGCATTCTGCTCAGTTAGCTTGAGGGCGCTGGGAGTTTCTCTAGGGACTAGTCCACACTCGGTTTGTAGTGATGCTACCGGAGGAGGTAAGCTAGACCTACACCCAGTTGGATAAGGAACGGAGGCGAGAACTCTTAAGATTTCTCGTGCCACAACTGTAAAATGGAATAAGGTGACTCACTTAATGAACAGATAATAACCGGTTTGTGTGCCAGCATGATGATTGTTTTATGTTATCTTGAGTGTGTTTGTGCTATCCTTATTCTGCTTATATTTGGATTGTTAGCTAACGGTTTATTCGTGTTGTAGATTTGTAGAGATAGACAGTTGCAGAGTGATCCGGAACGGATGGTCAGCCGGGTCCACATACTCATTAGATGGGGACGGGGGAGTCTTCCTTACAGCATGCATGTTATGTATATGCATATGTATATGTTTTGTAAGGCTGTCACAGGTGTACATTCATACAGTAAAAATATTATGTTTTTGAAATTGTTTTAAGTACATTTGTGCCTTGTTGTAAGATCCAAGTAATGTTGTTGTTAAACCAAGGTCGGGACCCATTGTGAGGTCCTAACCAGTAACTCCCCGAATTTTGAAACTTGGGGTGTTACAGGGACAAATACATAAATCATCACCTCTAACTTCACATTTTTAAAGAAAAGTAATAAGCAAGTTTGGAACCAATTAGTTATTTCCAAATAGATCGACAAAAACTCTTTTAGAACCGGACATCGAAATATTATGCCATTAAATAATCTAATATATAAAGGATCACTTGGAATTGACAAAGTCAAACATGTACTTCGATCACCATAGTCAATCATGAAGTAAGGTGGAAAAACTTAGACTTCAATCGCCGAAATTTCTTGAACGGCTTTTAAGGCATTTCGGGGGTAAGAGACTACGATGCAACTGTGATTTTCAATGGAATGTGGTTATTTAATTCAAAAGGCCCAACCGTGAGCTTTCCAACACAATGTTAATTAATTTCAACCCTAAAACACACCCCTACAAGCCTCATCTTTCTAAGCCTTGCACTACCTTTTAAGAACTACCCATCGTTGTTGTTGTTGATTTGTTCTTTAAATACATTAAGTCCTTTCCCCAAGGTACTTCTTGTGGTAGAGATGACTTGAGGGCACAACACATCTTATAGGATATGTGTGGTACGTGAGGGTTCTACGGCTGCCACAATCTTTTGAAAGCGATTACTTAAGTGGTTAATCTATGGTTGGGAGGCAAGTGTCCACTAAATTTGACTAAGTTTTTGGCTTCGTTACGTTTTTGCTGAAGATTGACAATGGGGTTCGTACCATTGTATTGGGTATTGAATGGAGACGGATGGTGTTTAAAGTATCCATGAAGGCAGTGTAAAGATATGGAGAATATCTTGGAGATTTTTAGTTTGGGGTTGGTGTTCCAGGTGGTGCAAATGTTATTCTACATAATGTTAATAAGATTTTGAGCAAGCATCATACTGATGGTTCGTAGGGTAGGCTAATAGTGTATTTTTCTAATGCTTTCAACCTACTTGATAGAATTATATTGCTTAGAGAGGTAAGGAAAAATGTTTGTCTATCTCAATAGGGGTTGATTTCTTGTTTGGTTAGGTTGTCCGATTGTACATTGGAGATGGATTATGTGGCCGGCTATTGCTGCGCAATAAGGAGACCATTTAGGGATCCTTATTTTTTCTCTTGTCTTGCACCCGTTTCTTCTTAGGATCAAGGATAATTGTAACTCTCTTCTGCACGCCTGGTTACTTGATTTTGGTACAATTATTGGTCCGTCTAAGGAGTGGATACAACACTTGATATAATTCATAAGACTGGTCCGTTTTAGGCCTCGAGTTGAATGTTTGAAAAATTGAGCTCTTTTGCCTTTATGCGATGGGTTGAAGCTTAAATATTGTCTATTTCCTAATGTCATTGTGAGTTCAGTGTTAGGTTTTAAGTTGTTGGGTGGGGCAGTGAGTAAATACGACGAGTTTGTAGAGAGCTTGTCATGAAGAGAGCTATTAAGGCGGTTGAGTTGATGCATCTTGTTCCACAGTTGAGGGACCTCTAGAGTGAGCTTCTCCTGATTCATTCTTGTATGGGTGTTGCTAAATATATTTTGGCATGAGGACTTGTCAACTGGAGCATTGGTAATGTGCAACAACTTATTTTGATTTTGGGCTTCGTGGATCAGTCGAGAATATTGTGGTTTTCGGGGTCCATTTATTGGGATATTTAGTGGTGGCTTGCTTCTTTGCCTATTCGGTTTGGGGGTCTTGGTTTATATTTAGATATGAAGACTTCTTCTTTTGCTTTTGTGGCCTCCAAGACCTAGTTTTGAGCCCTTCAAGACAACATTTTGTGGGACAATGGAGTAATAGATATGGGCTTTGAGTTTTTTGGAGCGTTGGAAAATATTCAAGCTTCTATTCCTAGTTTTGATATTTTTGTATTTACAGCCAACAACATTGTCCTCCCTAAAGCCAACATGCTTTGACAAATTCTCTTTTCGATAAGACCGTGCAAGAGATGAAAACGGATTTTGATTTGACCCTTAGACAAAAAGTAGTTTTAAGTGTCTACAATCAGTACATAGTCAAGATTTCCCTTTTGCCATACCCATTAATGAACTTGAGCAGTGCATGTCTCCAATTGAGTATTGCACGATCCTTAAGTATAGCTTTATGATTCTTTTGTTCCCGGTTGATGAGAATTTCCTTATGCCCAATTGGCGGAGGGTTTTGGTTGCTTTTGGGGACCACTACCCCAACAGATCCTTATGATCAAGTTCCCAGCAATGGCTAAAAGTAGTTTAATTGTGACTCGTTTAGCAACAGGAGCAAACGTTTCATTATAGTCAATGCCTTCTTGTTGACGGTTACCAAGAACAACCAAACGCACCTTAGAGAGCTCAATCTGACCATCAGGGTTATATTTGATGCGAAAAACCCATTTAGAGCCAATAACTCTACGATCAGTAGAGAGATCAACATATTCCCATGTGTTGCTGCATTGTAGGGAAGAAATTTCATCTTGCATAACTTTTTGCCATTTTGGGTTTGCAGCTATTTCCTTGAAGGAGGTCGGTTCTTTTTCATGATAAAAAAAGTTCATGCAACAACATAGGCACGTGAAAGGTGTTCATATGATAAAGAATGCACAATGGAATACTGGTACCTGAATTTAAAGAGATAGAAGGTTGACCCGATCAAAGATCAAAGTGGCTTGCCTTTTGACAAAAATAATCTCATAAAAGGGTTGATGGTTTGGTGATTCGGAACTGCGACGGGATGGTGGACTTGTTGAGGTAGTGGTGACCGGTGGAGTTTTTGAGGTGATTGTTGGGGGGTCGGCAAGAGTTGTAGTAAGGTGTCCGCAAGTGGTACGAGCATGTAAGGGGAAATGGGTAGCGTGTCAGTAAGTGAGGGAGATAGGTTGGGGATAAGGCAGTGTTATTGGGGGTAATGAGAGGAGGGGTATGCAGGAAAAGGATAGAGGGTGGGGTCTGTTGTTGTTTTCGCTGCGGGTGGAGCGGTGAGAGGGTCATCAACGATGGGGGAGTAAAGCAATTGGTTTCATGGGGAAGTAAATTTGTTTTGAGGTTAGGTTTAGGTGGATGTTAATCCATTTTGGAGAACATAAAAGTGGTCTCATAAAAACATGCATCACGTGTGATAAAATTATCCTGAGTATCTAGGTCTAACATTTTCCAACCTTTTTGAGAAGGTGAATAACCTATGAAGACATACTTTCTACCCCGAGCTCTAAATTTGTCAGAAGATCGAGATATAATCAACCAATAAGAAAGAAAACCCAAAACCCAAAGATGGTCAATGAGAGGTGGGGAGCCATGAAGAAGCTCGTAAGGTGTTTTGTAATTAAGTACAGGTGTAGGTGTGCGTTTGATAAGGTAACAAGCAGTGAAGACACATTCTCCCATAAGCGATATAGGTAATTGTCCTTGGAACATAAGGGCTCTAGCGACATTAAGGATACGACGATATTTCCGTTCTACCCTCCCATTTTGTTGTGGTGTATATGTACATGAAGTTTCTAGACGAATACCCTTGTCTTGAATGAAAAGATCAAACACAAAGGAGTTTCTTTGCCTTATAATTACGAAAGGTTTTGACACATGTACGGAATAGTCTCAACCATGACACACAAATTTTGAATTAAAGAGAGAGCTTCAACTTTTCCCTTCATACGAGTGTGCAGTGTTAAAATGGTAATAAAGTAGGAAAAACCGGAAGTAGATTGGGTGCTATAAGGACTCCAAATATCTAAGTGAACTAATTCAAATAATGACAAAGCGTGATAATTATTAATTGTGAAAGATGATCTATGTAGTTTGGTCAGGAGAGAGATGTCACATGGATAGGCGGTTTCGGTGTTGGAAATATGATCAAGGCGGTTATGATGGGTGAATGTGTCGACAATTGTAAGCCATGAAAGGGACGGAGAAACATTTGTCATCCAGCGAGCTAGTAGATTCTATCACGAACTTCACCCACTCCAATCACTATCCTTGAAGTACGGTCTTGTATAACACAAATTTTATTAGTTATCATAAAAACACAATTCAAATCCGCTAAATCAAGGAAAGAAGATGCAATCAATTCCTAAAACAAATAATACTCGAGGCAAGTGAGGAGAGTTATTGAGAAACAAGTTTCCTGCGTTTCCAGTTGAGACTAGAGCTCCATTAGAGAGTGTGATCCGGCACGTGGTTACCGTTGTGAGCGAGGAAAGTAGAGAACGTGCGACCTCCTTTCATATGAAAAGAGCCCCCGAATCAAGGATCCAAAGAAGCGAAATAATACCCGAAGTAGTATCGTGGGTTGAAGGAGAACGGTAGGAGTTCAAAGCAGATAAGATGATATTTTAGTGTGTACCATCAATTGTAGAACCAATATATTTACGCTCTTGAGATGTTAAGGAACCAGAAGAGGGGATGTGGATTTAGCTTGTCCTACCGCCCCAATAATTGTGGCGGTCATGATATTGGCCAAAGTCTTCTATGATACTGGCGGGAAAAGTCTTTTCTGATAGTGGCGGGCAAAATCTTCTTTGATACTGGCGGACAAAGTCATTTCTGATACTTGAGGCCAAAGTTTTCTCTAAAACCAGCGGAGAAGTTCGTTTTTGATACCAACAACCAAAGTCATTTCTAATAGCAATGGTCAAAATCGTTTTTGATACCACGGGTTTTTTTAGGGTTAGTGTTTTATTTGTGCCGGAAGTTGGCTTTGAGGAGAGTGCTCTAATACCGGCGGCCAAAGTTTTCTCAACCACTACCTCACTTCTTTTAACCAATGTTAAGAATAAACCACTTCATAGTCTAGCAACATGTTTTGAAGTCCTTTTAAATAAAGGGAAAACATTAATTATAAACATTATAAAATCATCCTATCCATCGTCAGATTTCAAAACGGAAGCAGTTAGTGCTTCTGAAACCACTGCCACTTGCATCTTGACTAGAGGAACCGCTTTGAACCGATCTGAGTCGAACTTCCTGCAACCCTCGCCATTGGAACCGCCTCCAACTCGCCATTGCCTCATATTCACAAGGTGCCTGAAGCCACTAACACCCGTCGAGTGCCATCCTTCGCTTGAAATCAACACAGATCTGCAGTCGTGCCCCGCCTGATTGAAGCCACCAACGCCGCCACGACGGATTGAAGCCACCAGTTCTGCCGGATTGCAGCCGCCTTCCTCTGGCCGACGCCCTAACTGGTTCGTTCTTCACCGGTCTTGCTCCCCTTCGAATTGTTCAGCAAATTTCAATTTACATCGTTGTGAGCAAAAGTTAATCGTACCTAGCTCTGTGAGTTTCATTTTTCTGTGGTTACTGTTCAACATATTTGTACATTTTTGCTTTTGCTTTGGTTTGTGTTGCATCTAGTTCTGACCTCTGTGATGTTGTTAACAAACATTGCCGCTAATTGAGGCTTTTTGTTCAACAAATTTGCATCTAGTAAGCATATTTTTGGGCGCCTCCATTCTGAAGCATTGAGATTGTGACTTATGACACTATTATTTGGATAAGACAAACAATTATGTGGTTTTAAAGTACCGTTATACTTAATTGGAAGTATGTGGCTTAAAAGTAATGATTATACTTAGACTTGGAGGTACGTGGTTTTAAAGTACTAATTATACTTAATTGGAATCATGTGATGGACTTTGTACTTCGCATGAATAGGTTGACAGTCCTAATCAAATTCAAAAGCATTGATATCGTACAATATTAGAAATACATCAGCATATGTTGCAATGTTGCATATCTATAGAACACTTATGTAGTAGCTGACACTTATCGACCGATACAAGAATTCAACTACAATTATCAATTAGAGACAGGTTTATAATATGCTCGGTACCATACTTTTTTATTGCATGAAAGACCAAAGTTTTGAAATTTCACCAACCCCAAATTTATTTAATTATCAAATTTGACACAACTTAATAAATACAAAATATTGCCTACATTTTTTATAGTTATAATCGGGCTTATGTAACTCGATGGGCTTGAACTTGTGTAAATGACGGACTTGTGTAAACGACGTACTTGTGTAAACAACGTTCTTGCATAAACTACGTACTTGCGTAAACTACGTACTTATGTATTAGAATTGTGTAATTGAAATTGTGTATTAATATCGTATATCAACAAAAAAATACATGAAGTTCAATTAGTCCAGCTGGTATAAGGAAGGAAGGGAGGGATGGTCAATCATCCAAAGTTTGAACCTCACTAGCCACAATATTGGTATTTTGGATTGGGTCCGGGCTTCTGTAACTGAGCGAGCCTTATTGAAATTGGGCTTTATTAAATTGATTGAGCTTGGACTCAATTAGATTAAAATTATCAATTAACCCTTTCAATTAATTTTTAATAATAATTAAAAGGGGCCTAGTTTGTTACAGAATACGCAAAAGAGTCTTTTTGACATTGCAGTAGGCAAAAAAGGCCTAGTTAGCCGAATCACTCTTGGAAAAATGAATGCAATTAAAGATCATCAATAAAGGCAAAAAAAAATCATCGTCTCCATGCTAAAGAATATTATAGTTTTTAATAATATATACATCCATAAAACTGTAGAACTACGTTGTGACACCTAGTGTAACGCTCGGAATTTTAGTTCCATTTACGAAAGGCATTAGAAGTCTTGAGCAAGGGCTACCGCTCTTGCGGCTTAGAAGGCCCGCACCAGCGTGTCCCGCGGGGCGGTACGTTGAGAGAGAGTTATGTTCCTTTTCCATCCAACCTTTCGTCTTCTAACTCTTTTAATTCTGTCTCTTTATGAGAGGAGTGATTCATGGACGTTGTCTCTTGGCATCCCTCCCATTTATACAGCCTAACTACCTCTCCCTCATTTCTTTTCACGTTACTTCATTCTCTCCCTTCTTCTTCCTCATCTCCTTCACGTTATTCTCCACCTTTTGCTTCTCTCTTCTCTTGAGGCTGTCACACGGAGTTCGGAAAGCAGAGACGTGTTTCAGGGTAAGTTCTTTCCTTCCCCTTCCTTCTTCTTCTTGCTACCTTGAATGGAAGGAATCCATGGATTTACCTAAAGGAGGTTCCTCTTGTGTTTGATTGTGTTGATGGCATTGTTAGACCGTGGAGGAGGGCTAATATCTTATGTTGGAGGCTAGGAGACGTTCACAACATCAAAGGAGGCAATAGAAATGTTGCTGCACATCAAAGAATCGAAGAAGTCAACGTTTCTAGACTGCAACAGCGGGGCGGATTCTGTGAGACGCGGAGGCAGCCTCTGTAACCCGCAAGGGCGGTTTTTCTACCAGTAAGCCTCTGATATGTTGTTCCTTTCTTCCCTTTCCGCTTTCTTGATCTTGAACCATCTTAATAACATGTTAGGATGGCTTAACATAGGTGATATGGAATGCCAAGTAGTGGCTTGACCCTTAGGGTTATCTTGTGAGAGCTGAGGGTATGCTAGTTGTGTTATTGTGACATGATCTCTTAGGATTGTGAGGATATCAGTTTGGGACTGAGTTGTTATATTGGAAGTCTTTGAGGCAATGGACTGGGAGTATTGATCTATCTTGAGTTGTTGTTCTTGTGAGGATGTTGAGCCTAGAAGTCTAAGGACTTCTAGTTGACTAGAGTGATGTTGTTCTTGTAAGGATCTTGAACCTAGAAGTCTAAGGACTTCTAGTTGACTAGAGTGTTGTTTGATCCGTGTGCCTTGTTTTGAACAGACGTTGCGTGTTTTCCCACGGGAGGTTGAGAGAGTTCGATTGGGTTTCACTTTGAGTCTGGTAAGTCCACGAACTTACTTAGCTGACTTCTTTGTATTAGCGTATTGTATTTTGGTGGTGTGTATTAGTTATATTAAACAACGAAACCGGAATATGACGACTTTATATATTATGTAATTGGCCCAAGTGTATGATAACGGGCGGTGACATCATTGTCTAGCTCTTTCGAGAGCTAGGAGGTTCTCTACGACTAGACCAGACAGGTAGACGGTCAGATGCATTACTACCATTCCTTGCTGGTAAATGGGGACGGAGGCGAGGTTTGGGAATCCCTCGTGTCACACAATAAGTATCATTATTAAGGGATATGACTTAACCCAAAGATAATAAACTCACTTGAGTGTTGTATGTTGAATGTGTAAATTATGTGTTTATGTTCCTTTACCTTTATTCTAATGCATAGAATATTTAGCTAAAGATTTTATACCACTTGTAGATGCCTTGCAGGTTCGAGAGGCGGTCGAGTGATCCGGCGGTAGTGAGCAGCCGAGGTTCCGTACACTATAGGTGTACCACCCCGAATCCGCGGGACGCGGGATGCCACATTGAGCTAGGATCTCACGATGGATCCTGACCCTAGCCTGACAACAAGTTCACTAGATCTTACAACAAGTCACAGGTAGATTAAAACCCAATACATAAAGTTGTATAAGATACATCAAAAGGGTTATACAACAACAAAGCCGAGTACAAAACAACATCAATAAACATCTGATACAAAAGATCCCATATCCCACGCAACCCAAATGTACAGAAGTCCTCGGTTGGTCACACCACCTGGCTCACTCTGCAGTCTTCCTAACGTGCAGATCATCTACAACATGGTATGCACCGTTAGCTACAATAATGAATAAGCATGAAGGTAATAGCACAAACACACATCCACATCTCATATATGCAATGCCACACACATTCATTTATTATCTTTTAATTACGTTATTCCATTACTAATTCAACTTATTTTGTAACATGAGGAGCCTCAAGAACCTCGTCCCTTCTAACGTAACACAGGGGTTTTACATGGGGTGATCATCACTCGCCCTCCCCTGTGAGATCATCTTCATCGCACCTCCTCCTACCAGCAGGTGGAGACCGGTGGTCACGACCCGTTATAATACACCTGGGTCATTAAATGTAATAAATGGTCATCCTACTCCGGTTTAGATTATAAATGCACAATCATATGAATGCACACAACCATTACAATTACACAAACCCACAATTGAACGCTAAGTAAGTCCTATGGACTTACCTGTAATACTCGTAACCAGTACCACGTCACAGCTTCCCCTTGGGGAATTAATCAACGCCTACAATAGCAAGGCACACAACATCACATACTGCAAGGGTTAGGAGACTCATCTCCATAACCATAACCAACCTACAACCTCAATCTAAAACCTCTAAATCATAACATGCTCATCAATGCCTAAGGCATAACCTCAACATGAACACAAGTGCCTAAGGCACATCTCTATCATGCAACTCATCATACTCATCCTAACCAAGCTAGCCTAGCCAACATCTAAGGCAAGGCCAAAGGAAAGGAAAGAAGGAGTCATACCAACAAGGTATGCCCTGAATGCACCAACGGAAACAAAGGATGCAAGGGCTGAACCAGTGAGGCGCAAGGGCGGCTCACTCAGGGTGCAGGGGCGGTCAGGCTCAGGCGCAGGGGCGGTTGTCTGTGTAGAATGTTGGTCTCGACTTCTCTTCGATCTTTCTCTTGACTCTCTTCACCTCTTCCTCACACAACATCATAACATATACATATATACACATGTATGAACATCCAAAACATCCAGGAAGGGATCCACACAAGCTCAGCTTGTGATCCTAGGCTAAAGAAGGAAGAAATAAGCAAGGAAGAAGAAGGAATGAAGATGGAGATGGAAACCTTA
Source organism: Fagopyrum esculentum (assembly GCA_033239045.1). Taxonomy (NCBI): domain Eukaryota; kingdom Viridiplantae; phylum Streptophyta; class Magnoliopsida; order Caryophyllales; family Polygonaceae; genus Fagopyrum; species Fagopyrum esculentum. The sequence goes on along the minus strand of BSUD01000007.1, from coordinate 136,013,419 downwards.
CCACCACAAACCCTAAGTAGCAAGGAAGAGCATCCAACACCTTCACAGCCTCAACACACCAGCAAAGACTCTAAGCATCAAACTCATTATCATCCAAGCTCAAAACCATAACCAATTGTTCGCCACTTAGCGTGCGTGCAAATAAGCTTTAAATATAAAACTAGAAATCAAGCAAGCGAACCCGCAGTGTACGGATCGACGTAGTTAAGCAAGAATTCTAGAGTATCGAACACAGGGATTTGGGGGGAACAAATTCAATTGCAGATTATCAAGCAAGTAGATGTAAGAGCTTTGCAAATTATTGGGAAACAACAATCCTAAAGATCCAAGTATCCAGTTGTGGCAATCGATTCAAGATATACTAATGATATAGGGACAGAGTTAAGATATGCAAAGGTATACTAATATAAGGTAATCGTACGGTGAAGTTCCAAAAACCTTATATGACTTACCTACAAGTCACTCTCTATAAAGGTTGTTGAGGCTTCAATATAGAAAGGTTCTAAAGGTAAGAATTAAAGTCAAATACCCAAACTTGTAATCCAAGGATCAAGACTAACTAAATCGATTAAGGTTGTGACACTCACAATCGAGGTAGAGGTTGTTGAGGCTTCACTACCACCTAGAAAAGGCAAACCTAAACTAAGTTAAAGCAAATCTTTAAGTTTGGATTAAAGTAAAAGCAAGTTCGTAAACTTAAGGGAAATCACGGTTAGTTCTTGAGGTTCCACGGCCGTGGACTCAAGAACAGGCCGTAATTTAGGGTTCGTCGGCGACTCTCTCTAACTCTCAAGGTCCAATCTGTTTACGATCGATCTATCATCATCTAAGCCACAACTATCAACTCTTCACCTTAGAATTGTTAAGGGTTTTTAGCCAACAATAGTCATATTGATATCAAATTCAAAGATTAAAAGATTGAAAGATGAAAACTTCCGAAAACTTCCAATAAACTTCAAACCAATCCCAAAGTCACAATCAAGAACAATTATCGTCACTAGATTCGGAATAGAACAAACAAACACAATCTTAGATAAGAAGGAAGAACGGGATGTCAATCCGTCTTCTAAATCAAACCTAAGCAAGAAGCGAAATCTCCTTGCGAACAATCTTCCGAATCTTCGATCTTCCGTTAATCCGGAAATCCAATGACAATCTCCACCAAAGTGCGAGATTAGGGCAAATCCAAGGATGAGCGCAAAGTAGTCTTTTGCAAAAGTCGCAAAGATCTCTAAGTCGCGGCGTGGGCGAAAGTGCGTCTAAGCAGAGGTGACGGAATCTCTCTTCGTCCGTCCTTTTATAGTGTAAGATAAACTTTCGGCCCGGCCCAATCTTTTAAAAGATCGTGGCTTAAAGTGTGGCGAAAAGGATCGCCAAGATCACGGTCGTGGAAGGTTCCACGACCGTAATTTAGAGCGTGGAAATCAACACGGTTTGAACCATCTTCTCCACGGCCGTAGAAGTTACTGGAATGAACCACGCTTCCCTAGCCATGGTTCCACGGCCGTGGAACTGAACGTGGAAAGTGGTACGGCCGTATTTTAGAGCGTGATTTAGGGCAGGAACGTGATTCTTCCCTAGCCTCGTGCATTCCTCAAGTTGAACTCCTTTTTGCTCCTAAGAATGCCCTCAATCCATGGACATGTCAAACAACTTCATCCTTGTTCAATTCCGTTCGGAAATAGCTCTCAATCACCTATAATCAACATAAAGCTTGTGTAGATCTCTATAACGATATTATAGATAAACTAGCTCACAAATGCATCAATGCTCAATCAATGACTATCAATATGAATCAAATACACTTAGAAAATATCCCTAAAATATCACAATATTTCATGCTAACACCAAGCTCTCAAAACTCTCTCACAAGATCAAAGGAAGATCAAAGAAGAGGAGAGGAAGAAGAAGAGCGTACAAAGGGAGATGAAGCTGAAGAAGATGAGGGAAACCCTCATACAAAAGCAAAGGATGTCTTATAAAGGAAGCCAGCCGCAAAGCACGGGTCAAAGGGTCAACGAAGGCGGCTGCAACCACACATAGCAGCAAGGGCGGAGACATTGAGGCGCAGGGGCGCTTAGCCGCAGGTGCGGCCATCTGGGTCCGTAGGGGCGGTTGTCTGGTTCAGCCAAGATCAGATAAGGACTCCAAGGCTCCAAGGACTAAGGCTCTTATAATAGGACGGGATCAATTATCTTTTATTTTCTTTATTTCAGACGTTGTCTTGTCGTTTGTTTTGAGAACTCGGCTGGAGTATGTTTTCGGTTGTATTTCAGATACTCGTGATGCATTAAAACTCTTTCCATTTGACTTTTATTTGTGCCGTGTTATAAAGTCCGGCGAAGTTGTAAAGTCCGGCGAAGTTGTAGCCAGGCTAAGGGTCGGGACCCATTGTGAGGTCCTAACCCGTAGCATCCCGAGTCTATCAGATTTGGGGTGTTACAATATGGTATCAAAGATCTAGATTGACAACAACAACACTCGCAATCTTCTAAAAGGCCAAATAGACAAATAAACAGAACCCACAAGGGTTCTTAGTTTTCAAAACGAATTTCGTATTCAAACCATGAGTAGAGTCGGGCTGGGATAGAATGTACGGAACCACCACTACCTCAACGGATCTCGACAACATAGTTTTCAAAACGAATTTCGTATTCAACCGTTTGTTAGAATTATTATATCCTCTTAATGATAGCATAGTCTTACGCATCGATTCCATCTTTACTAGATGGCACGTACGAGAGCGACAACATACGTGGGACGAGGAGGGGGTAGACCTCCCCTTCGTCCAGGATCTCCGAGACGGGGACGTGTGGGTAGGCCTCCGGGAGTCCGAGGTCGAGAACGTGCCCCCACTGTGGACCCACCAGCTGCGGATGTCCCTGTTAAGGAGGTGGCTGAGAGCATTATCTCTGAGGTTAGGGATGGGACCGTTGCTAGGTTCGGGGCACGGAGGTCAAGTTCAACGGATTCGGGCCGAGTATCGATCGGAGCATCGGAGTACCGAGAGTACGTCCAGCGAGTGGAGGAGGCATTAGGACCGGAGGACCACCCCCAGCACCGCCGGTACTAGCTAGGTCTACAGAGGTTTCGCAGAGGGTGACTCAAGTGGTAGTTCCACCAGTAGTAGCTGCACCAGTGAGAGTGGTCGAGGGTGACCGAGTGAGAGACGAGTTGAGGGTGCCGAAGCCGGACTGTTGGTTGAAGACTTTCAACCAGCAGCGTGTACCCACGTTTGACGGGAATGTGGGATTAGAGGTGGAACACTGGATCAGCCACGTATTATCCGCATTGGAGGCGATCCGTTGCCATGAGGGTTGTCAGGTAGAGTTAGTACATACCTTATTTAGGGATCATGCGCAGTTCTGTTGGAGGACTATTCGGAGTGGTGTCACTAGTTTCGAGTAGTTGTTGAGCCTGGTTCGGGAGACTTTTTTCCCTATCTCATTGAGGAGAGATAGAGTGCAGGATTTCTTAGAGGCGGGATTTGAGGACGTCCCGATAGTTGAGATGATCAGGAGGTTTCGGGAAGAGTTTTCACTGCTGGGTCCTACCGCACCACCAGTGGACCAGCACGTGTACCTGTTCTCCCGGAGACTGAGGGAGACTACACGCTCCTATTTGGCAGGATTTCGTTGTGATTCCTTGGCAGATTATCAGGACCGAGCTTCAGCATTTGAGAGAGACCATCCGGGTCCTAAGAGAGCTGCTCAGTCTGGAGGGCCGGATAAGAGACAAAGGACGGGACTAGGCAGCGTAGGAACTGGTGCATCAGGTCATGGTCATGGTCAGTTTCAGGGACCCCCTAGCTATCAGTCTGCCCCACCGACATCTACTAGGGACGTCAGTGTTACAGTTGTGGAGAGTATGGCCATATTAGTAATGAGTGTAGGAAGCCGCCAGTGACTTGTTTTACTTGCGGCCAGCTGGGACATAGAGCTACCTTCTGCCGATAGGGCAAAGTAACGTCGCAACAAGGGTCTTTGCCTGTTGGCACTTCAGGGGGTGGACAGAGACCACCTCAGTATCAGGCTCGGGGTCAGCAACAACGATCCCCCGGCCATGCTTATTCTCAGGGTTACGCCCAGGTTCCAGGTAGAGGCAGAGGACGTGGTGGAGGCACCACAAAGACTAGAGGAACCTAAGCCAGGGTCTTCGAGTTGAGGAGTGCGGTCGAGCCAACTATACCCGTAGGTATATGTACTATTATGATTCATGGCACTCTAGTCAGAGTACTTTTTGATAAGGGTGCGACATACTCTTTTATATCTGATGATTGCATAGGTAGGTTGACCTTAGATACAGTAGAGGGGGAACCCTTCCTTATAGGGTTACCCGATGGGAGTAAGGTTTGTAGTACTTGAGAGATACACGGTTGCCCCATCCGCTTGGGAAACCGTGACTAGCTAGCTGATTTCCACGTCATGCACCTAGTGCATGAAGAGGCCATATTAGGGATGGACTAGATGGACCACTATCGAGGTGTGCTGGAAATCAATAGGAGAACGGTGACGGTCACCACTGAGGCTGGTCAGGAGGAGATTTTCCGAGAATGGGATATCGGAAAGGTCAGTACGGTCATCAGCGCGGTCCAAGCCGCGAGACTGATCGGACAGGGATGCGAGGCCTTCTGGTGCTATGCCATGAAGGAAGAGACAAGGACATCCCTAGCAGAGACCCCCATAGCTTGTGAGTTTGAGGATGTCTTTGGTGAGCCACCCGGTCTACCTCCGTAGAGGAGCGTAGACTTTGGGATTGAGTTGGACCCCGACACAAAGCCGATCTCTAAGGCCCCTTACCGCATGGCACCGGTTGAGATGCTTGAGCTGAAGAAGCAGATGGAGGAGCTAGCAGAGAGAGGATTCATTCGCCCCAATATGTCTCCTTGGGGGTACCAGTCCTCTTCGTCGAGAAGAAGGAAGGTTCGATGAGACTTTGTATCGACTACCAGGAATTGAACAAAGTCACCATCAAGAACAAGTATCCATTACCACACATTGATGATTTGCAGGATCAATTACAGGGAGCCACCGTGTTTTCACGTATTGATTGAGGTCAAGGTATCACTAGTTGAGGGTGAGAGAGGAGGACGTACCAAAGACGGTGTTCCGGACCAGATATGGTCATTATGAGTTTGTCGTGATGCCATTCGGGATCACGAATGCTCCATCCGTCTTCATGGAGTTGATGAACGGAATCTTCATCGACTTTTTGGACCAATTTGTAGTGGTTTTCATCGACAACATAGTATACTCCCGGAGTAGAGAGGAGCATGCATGACACTTGAAGATTATATTACGGGTCTTACAGGACAAAGAGCTTTACGCTAAGCTCTATAAGCGCGAGTTTTGGATGCCTTGACTTTCGCTCCTGTGTTAGAACAACCAGAGGGCGTTGAGGATTTTTTTGTTTACAGTGATGCATCCAAGCTAGGTTTGGGATGCGTTCTGATGCAAAGGGGTAAGGTCATTGCTTATGCGTCTCGACAATTGAAGACGTACGAGGAGAATTACCCTACCCACGACCTTGAGCTAGCCGGAGTCATTCACGCATTGAAGATCTGGCGATATTATCTCTATGGGGCCACTTGTCACATCTTCACAGACCATAAGAGTCTGAAGTACATATTCACTCAGCGAGAGTTGAATAACCGTTAGAGGAGATGGTTGGAGATGATTAAGGACTTCGACTTGGAGATTCGGTATCACCCGGGGAAGGCGAACGTGGTCGCCGATGCCCTTAGTAGGAGGACACCCCGAGAGGCGGCGATAACTAGATTGAAAGTTCAGGCACAGTTGCAGAGAGACTTGATCTGGTTGGAGGTAGATATCTGGTTTCCGGATACTGACGCCCACTTGTCAGCTTTAGAGGTTTCACCGGATCTGTTGGAGGAGATCCGGCAGAAAAAGGCAGGTTGTTCAGCACTTACGAGGATCCGGGATAGGATGTCCCGAGGAGAGACACTGTTTACTGTGGGTGTAGACGGGATTTTGAGGCGTCAGGAGCACATATGTGTACCGTCAGATAGGGAGCTGAGACAACGGATATTGTAGGAGGCCCATTTTACACGTTACTTCATACACCCGGGCGCGACTAAGATGTATCAAGATATCCAACGATCTTATTGGTGGGCTGGGATTAAGCCCGACGTGGTGAGATACGTAGCCCAGTGCGCGACCTGTCAACAGGTCAAGATTGAGCATCATAGGCCCGGAGGAGAGCTCGAACCACTTCCAGTTCCACAGTGGAAGTGGGAGGAAATTTCTATGGATTTTGTTACCAGCCTGAGACCGAGTAGAGGCTTAGATGCGATATGGGTGGTGGTGGATCGGCTGACGAATACCGCACAATTTATTCCTATTAAGGAAACGTGGCCAGTGATTCGTTTAGCCGAGGAGTTCACCCGACAGATAGTGAGGCTCCACCGAGTGCCGAGGACGATCATATCAGATAGGGATAGGCGTTTTACCTCGAGGTATTGGCAGCAGGTAAACGCCGCCCTAGGTACGAGCCTGCAGTTCACTACATCGTATCATCCTCAAACGGACGGTCAATCAAAGAGGACTATACAGATTCTTGAGGATATGTTGAGAGTTTGTGTACTTGATTGGGGACAGGTATGGCCCGACCACCTTCCTTTGGTAGAATTCTCGTACAATAACAATTGGCATGCGACGATTGGGATGTCTCCTTACGAGGCGTTGTATGGACGGAGATGTCATACACCCTTGTGTTGGGATGAGCCGGGGAGGATGAGTGGGGTAGCACCCAAGCAGGTGCAGGATGATATGGCTCGAGTAGCATTGATCCGAGAGCGGATGCTAGCCGCATAGAGTCATCAGAGGTCTTATGCTGATAAGAGGCGCAAGCCTCTAGAGTTTAGAGTGGGAGCACAGGTCTGGTTGAGGGTGTCTCTGACGTGAGGTGTCCGACGCTTCGGTATTAAGGGGAAGTTGAGCCCCCGATATGTCAGACCATTTGAGATCCTAGAGCGGATGGGAGAGGTGACTTACAGATTGGCGTTGCCACCGCAGTTAGGGGGAGTCCACCTAGTATTTCATGTGTCTCAACTGAGAGAGTACATTCATGACCCGAGACATATAGTTAGTCATGACGACCTGGTGGTTGAGCTAGACCACACATTTCCAGAGCACCATATAGTTGTTTTGGAGAGGAGTACGAGACGCCTTCTGTCGAAGGTGATACCCATGATGAGTGTGCAGTGATCGAGACGAGGAATCGATGAGGCTACTTGGGAGTCAAAGGATAGTATCCAGCGGAACTATCCAGAGTTTTATGTGGGTCTAGAGACGTCTATAGGATTGTCGGGTTAGTTCTAAATCCCCCCTGATTGTTTTAAGTGATTATGTTTATGGTATGATATATATGTTTGTGTGCGACCCTTAGGCGGTCTTGATGTGGTAAAGTGTTTAGGCATGTAGATTGTTTAGGTCTTATGATCACGGTTAATATTCATTAAGTTTCAGGACGAAACTTATTTTTAGGGGGATCTGATGTAACGCCCGAAATTTTAGTTCCGTTTACGAGAGGCGTTTGAAGTCTTGAGCAAGGGCTACCGCCCTTGCGGCTTAGAAGGCCCACACCCGCGACCGTCCGAGACCGCGGCTTGGACGTCCCGCGGAGGCGGTGACACGTTGAGCGAGATTTATGTTCCTTTTCCGTCTAACCTTTCATCTTTTAACTCTTTTAATTCCGTCTCTTAATGAGAGTAGTGATTCATGGTTGTTGTCTCTTGGCATCCCTCCCATTTATGCACCCTAACTCCCTCTCCCTCATTTCTTTTCACGTTACTTCGCTCTCTCCCTTCTTCTTCCTCATCTCCTTCACGTTATTCTCCACCTTTTGCTTCCTCTTGAGGCTGTCACACGAAGTTCGGACTGCAGAGACGTGTTCCGGGGTATGTTCTTTCCTTCCCCTTCCTTCCTTCCTTCTTCGTCCTTCTTCTTCTTGCTACCTTGAATGGAAGGAATCCATGGATCTACCTAAAGGAGGTTCCTCTTGTTTTTGATTGTCTTGATGGAATACTTAGACCGTGGAGGAGAGCTAACATATTATGTTGGAGGCTAGGAGACGTTCACAACATCAAAGGAGGCAATAGAAAGGCTGTTGCACATCAAAGAACTGAAGAAGTCGACGTTTCTAGACTGCAGCCGCGGGGGCAGATCTTGTGAGCCGCGGGACGGATCCTGTGAGCCGCGGGGGAGGCCTTTGCAACCCATGGGGGCGGACTCTGGGTCATGCACACCGTAGGGGCGGCGTCTTGACACCGCAGGGGCGGTTTTTGCACTAGTAAGCCTCCAATCTCTTGTTCCTTTCTTCCCTTTCCGCTTTCTTGATCTTGAACCATATTATTAGCATGTTAGGATGGCTTAACATAATTGATATGGAATGCCAAGTAGTGGCTTGACCCTTAGGGTTATCTTGTGAGAGTTGAGGGTATGCTAGTTGTGTTATTGTGGCATGATCTCTTATGATTGTGAGGATATCGGTTTGGGACTGAGTCGTTATATTGGAAGCCTTTGAGGCAGTGGACTGGGAGTGTTGATCTATCTTGAGTTATTGTTCTTGTGAGGATGTTGAGCCTAGAATTCTAAGGACTTCTAGTTGACTAGAGTGATGTTGAGCCTAGAAGTATAAGGACTTCTAGTTGACTAGAGTGATGTTGTTCTTGTAAGGATCTTGAGCCTAGAAGTCTAAGGACTTCTAGTTGACTAGAGTGTTGTTTGATCCGTGTGCCTTGTTTTGAACAGACGTTGCGTGTTTTCCCACGGGAGGTTGAGAGAGTTCGATCGGGTTTCGCTTTGAGTCTAGTAAGTCCACGGACTTACTTAACTGACTTCTTTGTATTAGCGTATTGTGTTTTGGTGGTGTGTGTTAGTTATATTAAACAACGAAACCGGAATAGGACGACTTTATATATTACGTAATTGGCCCAAGTGTATGATAACGGGCGGTGACATTAGTCTAGCTCTTGCGAGAGCTAGGAGGTTCTCTGCGACTAGACTAGGCAGGTAGACGGTCAGATGCATTACTACCATTTCTTGCTGGTAAATGGGGACAGAGGCGAGGTTTGGAAATCCCTCGTATCACAAAATAAGTATCATTAGTAAGGGATATGACTTAACCCAAAGAATTAATAAACTGACTTGAGTGTTGTATGTTGAATGTGTTTATTATGTATTTTTGTGCCTTTACCTTTATTCTAATGCATAGAATGTTTAGCTAACGGTTTTATACCGCATGTAGATGCCTTGCACGTTAGGGAGGTGGTCAAGTGATCCGGCGGTAGTGATCAGCCGGGGTTCCGTACACTATAGGACGGGATTAGTTATCCTTTATTTTCTTTGTTTTAGACGTTGTCTTGTCGTTTGATTTGAGAACTCGGCTGGAGTATGTTTTCGGTTGTATTTCAAATACTCATGATGCATTAAAACTCTTTCCATTTGACTTTTATTTGTGCCGTGTTGTAAGGACGGTGAAGTTGTTGTCAGGCTAAGGATCGGGACCCAATTGTGAGGTCCTAACCCGTAGCATCCCGAGTCTATCAGATTTGGGGTGTTACACCTAGGTATGATAATCACGAAGTAGACATTTATCAAATCAACCATATAATTTTGATCAACATTTAATCACATCATCCGGTTTATAGAGTCCTTCAAACTATTATCAAAATTGTTCCGTAAGTGTCTACAAATTAACATTAAACTTGGGATAGAGCTATTCAAATATTAATTAGTAGAATTAAATATCTCAAATTGTACCTTTCAATTATGAATTCAACCTCAATCACTACCTCACTTCTTTGAAGCATGCTAAGCATGAACCACTTCATATTTAATCATCAACAATTATCACAGTCATAAACTGATACAACAGAACCAACAAGTATAGAGAATTGAGAGTCCATTATATCTTACCTAGGGATGTCAATGGGGACGGGAAATCCTGATAGCAATGGACAAAATAAATGATGGAAGTGGATAAACATCATTCTCATGTGGATGAGGTTAGAGGTCCTTTCCCCTTTTGTGGATTACTATGGGAATCCTCCATAAATAGTTTAAATGGACAAAATTTTAATGGTGATTTGTAGTTTTTAGTATAGTTTATAAATATTTTCAAATACTTTTATAATTGTATTTTATTAAATTTGGTTAATATATTTTTTAATTTATATTAAATATACTATTTATACAAATAAGTTCTTATATTTATCCCATGTGAATTTATAAATGGAAAGGTTATATTGAAAACTCCCGAAAAATTCTCACGGTAACAATATATGGAGAAAATTAGACAGGTACGAGAATTCCACGACAGAGAGATACCTTACCTTTAATTGAGCATGAGTATGTCACTCCCCGAACACGCCCCATTGACACCCCTAAATTTTTACGTGATACCATTTCTGATCCTAGAGATAAAGATAAAGGAAAAAGAGCACTAGAAAAAAAAGGGAATTATTTACACCCTAAATTATTAAAATGTTGACAGATTGGACCGTGAGTGAGAAGACTGCAACTCTCAACAATTGTGACAAGTTCTCAACAAAGCCTTAACTTCAAACATCCAACCATGTCAATATTGGGTATGATTACAAGCTTCAAAGTAAGGGGAAAATTATGATATTGAACAATATATAATGCTTTCATTTTTTTTTTCTCAACTTATTTCAATTAGTATTAATAATAATAATAATAATAATAATAATAATTAATAATTAGTTATTATTATTGTTGTTGTTATTATTAATTAGTAATTACAATTAGTTATTAGTAATTATTATTAATCATGATGAATGATCAATATTAATAATTAGTATTAATTATTATTTAAATATATTGTGCGACTTTTTTTTTTGAAAAATAATATATTTTTTATGAATGTTCAAGGTACAAAGTGATCAATTTGTTGACGAAGATTTCTAAACATTTGAATTTACGACTTGTATGAGTTGCACGAAAGAAGAGTTAAGAACATACGACATTGGACAATTTGGCGTACATTTCAGTTGTAAAAAATTGAATGGAAATTAGAAGGAAAAAATGCACTACATATGACATATTCATCTAATTTATTGATCATGCCAAAACATCTCCGCATAACTAGTTGAGTTTTTTCTGTAATACCCCGAAAATTTTATTCCGCATAATACCGGGTTAAACCGATTTCCGACCCGCTAATGTTTCTTTTTTTTTTTAAATAATATAAACCAACACTAAATACTATCATTTTATGTGACCATAATTCACATAAAGTGATAAATATTGTACTTAACTTATATAAAATGATAGATTTGTAAACTGAATAATAATTTCCGTATGTTGAAAACCGAAGAATTTCCGTACAATTTAACGACGCTTACTTTCAGCCATCTTTTAAATTTAGATGAGCAGGCCCATCGGAGTAGGCCCACTAAGATTACCCAGCCGGCCCAACACTTAACTTCTAACCTAATTAACTTCTAATCTAATTAGCTTCTAACCTAATCAACATTAACCCTAAACTGAACGGTAGCTTACGCTTCCCTTTCCGCCTCCCTCTGTGAATCGACTTGTAGCAGCAACTACTCAACAACAACGAGATCTCCGAACCAGCGACCACAGCAAGCCCCGCCGCAACACCGCAGCCACCGGGACCCTTCCGCCGGTTCCGTCGACCACAGCAGCAGTGCCAGCCTCGCAGTCGGACCCCGCCACCCTTCCTTCGACCGCTGGGCAGGCTGCACAGTACGCCATCGACCACCACCACACATCCTTGACGCCTCCATCGCTGCTACCGGCCGAACACAGGACAACACACCCTCGTATCCAGTCCGAGCCACTACACCTACTGTCCCAGGAGCAGATCGTGTCTTCAACTGTCCCCAGGAGCAGATCGCGTCTTCAATCGTCCCCAGGAGCAGATCGCGTGCCAGGCTGCTACATCAGAAGACTGAGTAAGTGCACACCTACTGTCCACTCTTTCCTCCTCATGTATAGATCCGTAATCAACTCTCCTTCGATCGAATGCAGCCTTATACAACGTTGGACTCTTCATTGGGGAGATTGACAGCAAACTGGATCTTCACTGCTACGGGTGAGTAATCAACTCCTGAGCTTAGTACCCTTTGTACTGTTTAGTGTATATGTGGCAGTTGCTGAGTTTTGAGGTGAAAGCAGTGTAGGGTTGCTTAGACGAGAATTAGAGAAGTTAGATGTACAACAGGAAGGTTTTGATCTTAAGATGGTCTTTTATGGTTGATGTATGTTTGGGTGCAGTGGGTTTTGAACCGGAGACCTCTAGGTAAAAATAAGGGAAGCTTATACTGTCAAGGAGAATTGAAATTATAACCTCTACCCACCTTATGATTCAGCTTCGACCTGCTGACTTTAGGGTCTAATTTCTATAGCTTAGATCGAGAATCCACCGTTGAATTTTTAGTATTTTGTAGATTGAATTAGGTAGTTTACTGTGTTAAAATTTGGGAGAAAGTTAACGGCCGGATTAGGTTTTATAAGGTCCCAAAGTAGAGCACTTGAGCTGTTTTTTTTTCAGCAGGGGAAAATAGACTAAGTATGGGAATTTCAGCTACTTCGGAGAAACATGGGAGAGTTATTAGTAAGTTTTTTTTGATAGATCTTTACTCCTAGGTTTAGTATGTATATCATAGAGGATCTAGGATTTTATCTCGGGATTTTATATCCTTATCCAAGCCGTGTATATGAACCCAAAGTCGAGCCTTGACGACTTTTGTGTAAACTAAGAATGTTGGGTAACTTTTATAAAACCTTACAAAATTTTTCTATGAGAACTCGATTGTGGACTTAGGTCCTAGAGGAGAATATTAGAACTAAATGATAGACTTTTTCGGATTTTCGGCACTAAGGGTAAAATGGTCTTTTACTGTAAGAGAGCTTTTTCCGTAATCCCTTCGCATGAGGTTGGACATCTGGATGTGTTTTTGATCCACATGCCTTATTTAACAGGCGTTTGAGTTACCACGAGTACGGACCGATTTGAGACTTGTTAGAGTGTTATTTGACTCAGGTAAGTCCTTGCGATTTACTTAGCTGGTTTCTGGATATTAGTTGGGTGATAATGGTTGTGTGTGTGCAACAATGTGTGTTATAATAAAAATAACAACTTGTTAGGACGACCGTGGTGATTATTGTGTTAAGGCCCAAGTGTATGTATAACGGGCCGTGACATCACTGCCTAGCTCTGCCTGGAGATTGGGAGGTTCTCTATACCCAGACCATACAGGTACACGTGAGATGCATCGGATCCACTCCTGATGGGTACACGGGGGCGGAGGCGAGGTTTGAGAATCCCTCGTGTCACAAAATAAGTATCATTAGAGTGAATGACTTAAATGAAGATCATAATAAATTGATTGTTTGAAAGCATGATGAGTGTTTATTATTTTATGTGTGTGTGTGCTATTATTATTCTCCTAATGTTTAGATAACTAGCTAATGGTTGTTTTGTTGTGTTTTAGTTTTACTATAGGTTAGAACAACAGCTGAGTGATCCAGAAGTAGTGGTCAGCCGGGTCTCCGTACTCTTTAGAGTTGGGGTTTGGGTTGTTGTTGTGTTGTCTTTCCCTTTTGTTAAGACAGTTAGTCTTTTCCGTTGTTTAAGTACGATAGGCTGTTAGACTTTGTTTCATTCATCCTTTTACAAATACATTTTATGAATTTCGGTTTTTCTTATTTGTGTCTTGTTGTAAGATCCTAGTAATATTGTTGTCAAACTGAGGTCGGGACCCATTGTGAGGTCCTAACTAGTAATGTCCCGAGTTCAGAGAATTCGGGGTGTTACATTTTCATCATCTCTTCGTGATTGTTTTAACTTCGTAAGATATATAATACTTACTGCAACATTATATATTTCGATAAATAAATAAATTCATAAGATATATATTACTTACTACAACATAGTATAATTTAGAGTCAGTAAACAATAATTGTAGTTAATGGTTTGACTTCACAAGATATATAATGCTTATAACAATATATTTTGATCAATGTTGAATCCGAATCAAAATGAATTTAGAATATCCTGTCGACAACAAAGAGAAGACGGAGAATATTACTTGAACATCGCTTTGCTAATCCGCTAGACGTACTCCAAATACAAAAACAATAAGTTCATGAAGGTTGAAGATCTCGTCGTCACATTCATTACACTTTTACACTTTTATGCGTCGCTTCTATGTTAATCATTCAAAACAAACAAAAACATATCAAACCTTGTATTACTAAAATAAGAACACTACAACAAAATCCAAAAGGACTCTAACTTTCTTCCCCGTCGAGTTGTATGATGGAATCAACGAATTGTTGGTGAACCTGAGGAGTCCATTAGAGTCTTGGCTTTGCATCTGTAGAGATAAATAAGTTGATGGCTTAATTTTGCACATTTTGAAGATCCATTCTTGTTGAGTTCTTGTGTGGATGAATGACAACTAGTGCATATATAAATTAAAGGAAATGAAACTTACCAATAAACCTCCCATAACACTCTCCATCCTTGCAAAGTAAAGCCTAATTAATAGAAGTACCAATCATAGAAAACAAGTCATAAAGCAAGATTCAAAAGTGTGTACACACCCTATATATATAGGGTCAAGTTCTAAAGAGGACCATTATTATGGAGAAAAATGAGAATCTATAAGAGACGTCTATCAGTACGGTAACTTACAACCTCCATTTACTTACGTGTGTGGAAGCAACCCGAACAATAGCATTCACAACCCCCGTTTGTGTACCTATACCGACAAAAAGATGATTTGACTCGGGAGGGAATACATCAAATGGTCGGGTTTACCATTCTTCTTGGAATAATTAAACTATTTATTTATACCTTATTGTAACTAACATTAATATTTTCGTTTCAATTTAATCATAAAATGTTATATATTCACAAGCATCATTAAATTTTTATGCATTTTCCGTGTTTTCAAGTAAGAGTTCAAGGACGGTCGTTGGGTCAGGACCTTCTGATTGGACCCCACTTCGAGGTAGATAAGACGTTGTGGATTTTAGAACACCGCTTGCATCGTTATAAAACACAATTTAAGGGTTTCGACGTGAATGAGGCCGTATGGTTCCCCTACGACCTAATTGCATTGAAACTCATATCTATGTATAAGGGTGCAATCCAATTATGTCAGTTCATCAAGCCAAATCATCAGGGTCACTCGTCAATTTAACCGAGTGCAACAAATTCCCGTGGAACCCATTTCCTAATTGAATTTGGATGGATACCGAAACGCCCGACGTTATCACTTGAACTTTTGAATTATTTGTGTTATTTTGAATTTTCTACTAATTTCAAAATTTTAATTGATCCAACTTAATTAAGCGTTATAATTAATCAACAATTTCATTATTCATTTTCAAAAAATAAAGCCAATATTCGATTATAAATCAAGTTATTGCATAGAGTAACTTACTATAAAACAATAAACGATAAAAATGGGCAATGCTTGCTACGGAGTAGAATATTTTCTTACCCTTGTATGCACATTAGACACGCATACTCGTACAAATAGAAAGACGGATCTTATTTTACATACCTATATTGCAACAAAGAAAAATTTTGCCGGTAGAACAACATTGTTAATTATTTTTATTTATTATTGGATGAGTTGGCTAAGTAGGCAGTTTATGTATCAAGGTGTATAAACTAGGCCCTTTTGTTTATATGTTGACAAACTACGCCCCTCCATATTTTCATAAAAAGATTTATTAAAACCCGTTAAAATAGGAAACAAATGTTAACAATATCCTTCATTCGTGGACTTTGATTTGAACGTCCATTCTTGCTTATCCTTCCTTCTGTAAACATTGTTGTCTACATGTTACATAAATGTGTGATTAGATCATAATATTTATCAGTAACTACATATGTATGATATGTACACATTGTTATCAGTTTTGACGAACATAATCAAAGCAACAATTACATAATATTTATTAGCAACGACATATGTATGATACATAATGTATGATATGTACACTGTTAGCAACTACATATGTATGTATGATTAGAACATAATCAAAACATACTTTATCTATGCACACATTATTTGTTATGATTTTCTGTACACAAAATAAAGGCCATTGATTGCAGTCGGAATGTTGTGTACTCCATTGTTAATATTCGTGACTAACTATGCTGAGAAGTTTTCAATGTCGGGGATTTAACCATGAATAGACCGAAAAGATGAGATCGAAAACTTACATGGTATAATTAAACAACAATCGATGAATATGAACACTAGGAAACGACGATTGCAAGACGGAGAAGACGATGCACAGCGAAGATACCTTCAATCGCCTTTAATGGAGTCGGAGAGAGAGTAGAGAGTATTTGGCTTGAAATACGGGATACTGATTGTGATTTATATGAATTATCCGCTTAAAAAGATTTCGAGAATCCTTTGTTTTACAATTTCCAATTTTTTCAAAGTAGTTTCAAATTTTTAGGCAGTTTTTAAAAACAAAATATCAATTAAGTGTCTATCTTCTATCCTTAATTATAGTATTAAATCCTAGTTTATCTTTATTTTTTAATTTGATTTTTTTAGGGATCTAGTTAGTCTACACTAAACAAAAAGGGCCATATTTCACCAATCTTCTCTTTATTATTCTAAGGTATACCACAAATATCTTTTATAGGTTGTTTGTTCTTGTTATTTTCGATAAATCGAATAATCGTTAATCATTATAGTGGTTTGAAATAGTACGCTACTGTAACACCCCAAATTTTACAACTCGGGGAGCTACTGGTTAGGACCTCACAATGGGTCCCGACCTTGGTTTAACAACAACTTTACTAAGATCTTACAACAAGGCACAAATGTAATTAAAACAATTTCCAAAACATAATATTTTTAATGGTATGAAAGTACACATGTGACATCCTTACAAACATATATAAAGATACATAACATGCATGACGTATGGAAGACTCCCCCGTCCCCATCTAATGAGTACGTGGACCCGGCTGACCATCCGTCTCGGATCTCTCTGCAACTGTCTATCTCTACAGATCTACAACACGGATAAACCGTTAGCTAACAATCCAAATATAAGCAGAATAAGGATAGCACAAACACAAACAAGGTAACATAAACAATCATCATGCTGACACACAAACCGGTTATTATCTAGTAGTTACGTGATTCACCTTATTCCATTTTACAGTTGTGGCACGAGAATCTTAAGAGTTCTCGCCTCCGTTCCTTATCCAAATGGGTGTAGGTCTAGCTTACCTCCGCCGGTAGCATCACTACAAACCGAGTGTGGACTAGTCCCTAAAGAAACCTCCAGCGCCCTCAGGCTAACTGAGCAGAATGCCACCGCCCGTTACTCTTAGGCCAAAGTATAGGTCGGTAGATAATTATTACTAAAATATAACTATAAAAATTTCATTCACACACCACTACCATTATCCACACTCACATCTAGAAGTCAACTAAGTAAGCCCAAAGGACTTACTTGAATTCAAACATAATCTCGTTATCTCAACTCGGTCTGTAACCGCAGGAACTCAACCGCCTGTTATAAAAGGCAAGTGGATCAATAATGTATCCCGTTTAATTAGAAGCCTCTGACTTCTAAGATATTTAACTCTATCATCAAACAAGTTACCAAAATACCCTTATACAGGTAAATGACTATTTTACCCCTAGTCCCAAAACTTTATAAAATCTCGTAATATGTACTTAAATCCTTACTTGACACTAACTATCATATTCTAACTCTTAAAGTTGAGTTTAGGTCAAGACTAGAACATTACATGTTTTCTTACCCTACTCGAAAAGGTCACTAGGATCCGACTTTGGCCCCAGATATGAAGTCCGAATAAAATTTTAAAAAAATTCCGAAATAATTCTCAGGGATATCTATGACATGCATACTAACCATAGGGGCAGAGATCTCTCCAAAATTCCCAACAACCATCTCTACAAAATTATCCAAAGTTGGTTCCCAACTCACATTCTATACTTAGCCAATTTATGGGCAGGTTTTCAAACTGCACAACCAACCAACTTTGAGCCTCTATAACTCTAAATCCCACCGTTGGATATATCCTAACTTTTGGCATTTTAACCTATACATGGCACTAAACAACATATTGAAAAATGAACGGTGGATCATGCTTCTAAGGGTTCGAAAAAGAGGCCTGAACATGACTGCTTAACACAGTTTCTGGAAATTTGAACAGATTTTGGAAGAGATCACGACTTCGAATTTCACCAGCCTCACTCAAAGATTTATTCTGGTACCCATATGATCACAAGTTCGACCCCTGTTATGAACGAACAGAAGCATGGATTAATTTTCATTTCTCCTCCCTAGTATCAACCTAGGAGATGAGTTGCTTATTGCTTGTCAGCGACGAACCCGGAGGCTGCCTTGGCTCAACGTCCGTAGTTCCTGGGTAGTGGTGTGTGGAGCATTGGTTGGCACCTCCTATCGTCACATTCAGAACGCAAAGGTAAGACATGAAGAACTAGGGAAGAAGAGAGTACATACAGATGCTTATTGTGGTGCAGAAGTGTGGTTCTCCTGGTATTGTTGATAGAGGAAGGTGTTTGAGTGTAGAAGCAGTCCTTGGCTGCAAGAGAGCGGAGATGTCTCTTCGGTTCACCAAGGTCTATGTGTTGCACATCGTGGTTATAAATCCGATAGGTAAAGCATGGGGAAGAAGATAGGGAGGAGCGGAGATGTCTCTGCGTGTGTGGACAGACCTGAGTGCGACCACTAGTACGGTTGAAGAGATGGGCTGCTAGTGTGTACTAGGGTTGATGGCTCCTCCAGGCGTCGCTATTAGGGTGGGCACAGGGTAGAACTCGGTACACCAGGAAGAAGGGAAGGCGGAAATGGCTGGTGATGCTAGGGTAGGCAATGTAGAGACTAGATAGGAGGCGCAGGCTGATTTTGGAGAGCGCAGAAGGTGGCTCTGCATTGATGTTCGTTGAGGATCTAAACGTTGTTACTGTCACCAGTGTGCGAGACTGAGAGGGAGGGTATACTCCGTAGCATGAAGGCGTGGGTAGTGACTGAACGTGGATACGGTTGTAGGCAAGGAAAGTTGCAGATCTGGTGCTTGAAGGAAAGGTAACCACTGGTGTGGGGAGAAGATAGATCGTGTGAATGAAGGCCGAGTGTAACGTTCCCTGCACGTGATCAACTGTATAAGGCAAGTGTGTACAACGCCCTTGACACGCTGCACCTGGACGTGAATTGGTAGGAAGGAGGAGCCTGCAGATCCGGGAAATAGGGGGAAGGAGATCCCATGGATCCGGCTGGATGTGTGGGCTTCTGGACGGTTACAAGAGGTTGCACTTCACTGCTGGGCTGGCCCATCCGGGGTTGTAGTATTGTTGGGCTGGGTGAATCAAGTGCTGAGTATATGGGTTATCACAAGACCCAGCTGGCACGTTAAAAGGTTGCAAAACAAGGCTGGGATCATCATGTGGTAAAATCTTGTCGTGGCTTTGTCGAGCTTGTCAAAGACGTTGTCATGGCCTCGTCAAAAGAACGTCATGACTTTGTCAAGGACATGTCATGATATAAACTAGGGTTGATAGATTAGGGTTTGATATAAAATTCTATCATTTTATGTGAAGTGAGGTTACATAAAATGATGAAATTTTGAGATAGTGTACTACTAGGTAGATAGAGGAAATCAACGGATTAAACTCCGGTTTGTTACGGAATTAAATGAAATGAAAAAAAACCCGGATATTACATCAGTGCCCCCTTAAAATAAGTTTCGTCCCGAAACTTAAAAGAAGACTCGTAACATTAGAGGTCATACAAAAGAACTAAAGCGCCGGAAAGAGGTCCCAACGGTCGAGTTCTAATTTGTTTCCGAAATAGCCGAAAGAAATATTTCCGGGTATTACATCAATCCCCCCTTAGAATAAGTTTCGCCCCGAAACTTAAAGTATGTCAGTCAGAAGGTCAGCTCTCAAGGTGCGAATCTAATGTATCAACTTGTTATCGCACAAGAGTTATCGTTTCCACATATAAGTATCCCGCATATCAAGGTCATCAATAACACACATCCTGACTAAGCACTCAAGCATGAAATAAACAAGCAGTCAGACAACATAACACAGATATAGGGTCAAGCCCTAATTCGTCGTTCCCTAGATTACAACTATCTCCATAAAGGTCTCTGAAAGGTTATGTCTCATACTATCCATAGTATTCTTGGTAGTCTCGTCGGCTTTTTTATAAAACCACTAACTCTGAAATCTTTTCATGTACCGACCTCACAAGTGCCTACTACCACGTTCTAGTGTGGTAACTAGATATCTCACCGGTATCATCCGGCTTCATTGCCCGATTCTCTAAGCCGTTGTCCTAACTTTTGTCTGGTAAGTACACCTCTAACTGAATCCGTAGAAACTAGGGTTACGCTCTCCAATAGGGTGAGGATTACTAGTCCATCAATCACTTATAAACCACTTTACAGCCTCAAGTGGTCACATTTTGCAACTCGCCTCCAGGTCCTTTGATGACCGTACAGAAAATAACCTAATCAACTTACTTCCCTTCATTATGATTACTTGACTACACACTCTGGCCAAAGATCTTGGACCTCCGCCAACACTTTACCAAGTGCCTGATGCTCGTCGTATCACGACCCACTTGGTCTTGTCTTTTAATATTACTCAGTCATCTTATTCTTCATGTAAGGAATCGTCACCTTTACCCTTTTCAGGTCTAACACTCGAGACAACTAAAATCAAATCTAGTGGTCATCCTCTTTGTTAACTTGGCATTATTATATTATTTACGGATCTCTACTATATCGTTTCCTCAAACTTAGGCTTCTCACGCCTTTTTCCAAGATCCTAAGTGACATAGAATATGTCCGGAATGACGGTATTAGAAACAAAGTAATCTCCTATCACCGTTATTTGATCATAACTACTCCATAATTGTTAACATATCATCCGCAATGCCCTCTTTTATCCACCATTGTTACCATCCCGATAGTATCCATCTAACTCAAAACGCAACTAGGCACTTTTCCGACATAACATTACACAAAAAATCTACTCCAAGATTATGCTTTCTTTACGCACGATTACTAGGTTGCAAGTATGCTCCTGTCGCTTCTCTTTCTTATGTATCTTCGACTCAAGATGGTAGTTACTCACTTGAAGCTTTCTAGTGTAGGTCATGCACAATACTTTTATTACATAATTAATTCTTTCCTAATCCATCCAGAAAACTCACTCTAGAATATTTTATTAGTATGGAATTCCAAAACTACTTGTCTGGCAACATGTAGCAAAGCCATCACTCTTCCCTCGGATCCATAAAAGTGTATCTGTCTCCTTCTATTACCTCTACAGGCTCATAAGTTTCCATACGACATTTCTAGTCACTTCACATAGCCTATCTCACGTTTCTTCCAACTAGAATGCATTTCACCAACTATCACCATCTTAAACTCGACACGACATCCATCAGTACCATTGAGCTTCTTGCTTTGTGGGTTAGGACCCACCACGCTTCCTCTACGCTACTCTGATTATTTTGTTGTCACCCCTTAATCATAAGGACGTGTTCTTGTGAGTCCAAAAGGATTAACCGGATGAAGTACCAAGTACTTTCCTTACTTGTTTTCCTGAAATAAAATCATTATTGGAAAGCAACCATCTTCCGTTTACTTCTTAATTCTTGCAACACCGATCCAATCTCCCTGGCTCGACCAGAGTTTGATCTTAACCAGACAAGAAATCTCTAACACAATTCTCTTCATGCCTTTAATTAATCAAAGAAGGTTGTCATTACCTACTTGAGGAAATCCTCCAAGGCATCGGTAAGGCTAATTCATAAATCCACAGTCACGAATATCTCTTCTTAACGGCACATAACTCACCAATACCAGCAACACTTGTACGTCCTCCATTGACATTGGTTAGTCTACAGTTGGCTTACCTCAATATCTCGTACTCACTCTTCTTATACTTCTACTGGCATAAAATTCCTGGTAAGCACCAACTACTTGGTTAATCCCTTTCCCCTTTGTTAGTTCGTTCTGTCTCCCTCACTTCCGTTTCCTTAGGGTCAACTCTCTTTCTCGAATCCCCTAGGTCATTCTCAGATGTTCCTTCATTAGCGTTGTTTACAATATTGCTCTGTTGAAGTCCATTGACTCGGCTACCGGCTTCCTACTCCTTTTGATACTGGCTTCGTGATTCTTCACCACTTCTTATCTCTCTGACGAGGTCAAAACTTCCCTATACTTGTGGGGTTCTATCTTCGCTCTTACACTCAATTGTAAGTCTTCTTTCCGTGCATCTCTTAGTCACAAGGGTTTCTTCCACATATATCACAGGAGAATCATCATTCTTCCTTGTATGAAATGATACGCACAATCTGTCTTGGCTGACATAGAACTTTATCTAAAGTGTATACTTCTTACTCCTCTAGTTCTCCTTTTAAAATCCGTCTGTACTAGTTGTGATATGTACCTTTTTCCTAGCCAGTAGGTAGTAAATCCCTTACACCATTCCCTTGGTCTCAAATAACATAAGGGGTTCATTCCTGTTCGCCTAATCTTTCTTCTTAAGTTCTTAATTAAAGTGACTGACGCGACTCACTCTGTGTTATTTATTAGGTAACTTGTATGTGTACCAATTTAACTTCACATTTGTCGCCGTTGATCTCTTGAAGGATCCTCCAGATGTCTATAAAATTCTTTCATAAGTCTTTGGTTATCCTCCTTATCTGTCAACCAGTTACTACTAGTTGACCCGCACGTTTTATGTCTCCGATATTACCAACCAGTCTGTAGTTGACCTTCTATAAGATCCCGGACTTATTGTTCTTCGATCTCTTTAAAGTTTGATACACTTGGTGAAATCTATCTCTCCAATTTCTTGGTTAACACTCCTCCAACTCCTTCCAAGTCTGCACTTCTCTTGTTCTCTTATGGAATCACTATACTCTTCTGAGTCTAGTCCTAACATTCATCTGTCTCCAAAGAGTTTATTAAGTCTTCCACGATAACTTGTAAGCGTGTCTTCAATTCTTCTTACTTTGTTTATCGTCCGTTTGTGGTTCTCTGATATGACTATTGATGTTGGTAACTTAGATCTTTATGTGAATGAGAAGTTATTGTGGACTTTTTAGTCCACCAAAAATCACCTTCCCACATTCTTCCCTTTATCGAGTGTTTTGTCGTAATGCCACATTTATAGAATTCCGTTGTCTTAATTTCAGGCTTCTACTGTATTTGATACTTACGTCATGATTTCTTGAAACTCTTGCATCTCTGAGTAATTTAAACTGCCCCTATGATGATGCGATTTATTTCACGTCTTTAAACTCATTTGTCAATGTTTGTCTTTGTACTCCTTCAAGTCTCACAATTGAGTCAACACCCTATCTTCCTTGTACTCTCAAGCCTATGCTTGCATATGGCGGCGTCCGCCTTGATTGTAACGTCCTTTACTCCGTCATTCTTGGTTGTACCCTGTCCTATATGATTCTTGTTTTTCCATTATTATCTCCATTATACGCTCTTGTCGTCTCTTGCATTGTTCTTCTAATTCATCTCTCCGCTTCATCTGACAACGTCCCTTGCATGACTTCTAATTCCTTCTATCTAGGCTGACTCAGAAACTTCTTTCTCATCCAGTTGTACTGGTGGTAAAAGTTATCTCAACATCTTTACTGCTTTGCCCACCCATTCTTCGGATGATTTATAAGGTCACTAGGACGTCCACCAGAGTATCATACTCCATCCTGGTCTGAATCCCTTATCTCGTGTGGAAAACTCTTCAAATTTGTTACCGATTTATCATGAGGCGCTAATCGCTTCATGATATCACAACTAAAGAATACAAGATATCCTTTAGGATACTAACATGCCACACATACACAATATATATAACCTTACACTAAAACATATCCATATAAGTCTATATACTAACTCACCTATCATTCCAAGTTGTAGAGATCCACGGAGACGATGGTGGTCCAACGTACTACTAACCCAACAACCCGACTATGCACGTATGTAAAAACAGAAATCCGTTTAGAAAATCTTAGACTCCTTTCGGGTTCTAGTTATTTTATACATTCGGTCTTTTCAGAAGATTTCAAGTGCCATTGTTGTCAACCCAGAGCTCTGATACCATGTTGTAACACCCCAAATTTTACAACTCGGGGAGCTACTGGTTAGGACCTCACAATGGGTTCCGACCTTGGTTTAACAACAACTTTACTAAGATCTTACAACAATGCACAAATGTAATTAAAACAATTTCCAAAACATAATATTTTTAATGGTATGAAAGTACACATGTGACAGCCTTACAAACATATATAAAGATACATAACATGCATGATGTATGGAAGACTCCCCCGTCCCCATCTAATGAGTACGTGGACCCGGCTGACCATCCGTCCCGGATCTCTCTGCAACTGTCTATCTCTATAAATCTACAACACGGATAAACCGTTAGCTAACAATCCAAATATAAGCAGAATAAGGATATCACAAACACAAACAAGGTAACATAAACAATCATCATGCTGACACACAAACCCGTTATTATCTAGTAGTTAAGTGATTCACCTTATTCCATTTTACAGTTGTGGCACGAGAATCTTAAGAGTTCTCGCCTCCGTTCCTTATCCAACTGGATGTAGGTCTAGCTTACCTCCGCCGGTAGCATCACTACAAACCGAGTGTGGACTAGTCCCTAAAGAAACCCCCAGCGCCCTCAGGCTAACTGAGCAGAATGCCACCGCCCGTTACTCTTAGGCCAAAGTATAGGTCGGTAGATAATTATTACTAAAATATAACTATAAAAATTTCATTCACATACCACTACCATTATCCACACTCAGATCTAGAAGTCAGCTAAGTAAGCCCAAAGGACTTACTTGAATTCAAACATAATCTCGTTATATCGACTCGGTCTGTAACCGCAGGAACTCAACCGCCTGTTATAAAAGGCAAGTGGATCAATAATGTATCCCGTTTAATTAGAAGCCTCTGACTTCTAAGATATTTAACTCTATCATCAAACAAGTTACCAAAATACCCTTATACAGGTAAATGACTATTTTACCCCTAGTCCCGAAACTTTATAAAATCTCGTAATATGTACTTAAATCCTTACTTGACACTAACTATCATATTCTAACTCTTAAAGTTGAGTTTAGGTCAAGACTAGAACATTACATGTTTTCTTACCCTACTCGAAAAGGTCACTAGGATCCGACTTTGGCCCCAGATATGAAGTCCGAATAAAATTTTAAAAAAATTCCGAAATAATTCTCAGGGATATCTATGACATGCATACTAACCGTAGGGGCAGAGATCTCTCCAAAATTCCCAACAACCATCTCTAAAAAATTATCCAAAGTTGGTTCCCAACTCACATTCTATACTTAGCCAATTTATGGGCAGGTTTTCAAACTGCACAACCAACCAACTTTGAGCCTCTATAACTCTAAATCCCACCGTTGGATATATCCTAACTTTTGGCATTTTAACCTATACATGGCACTAAACAACATATTGAAAAATGAACGGTGGATCATGCTTCTAAGGGTTCGAAAAAGAGGCCTGAACATGACTGCTTAACACAGTTTCTGGAAATTTGAACAGATTTTGGAAGAGATCACGACTTCAAATTTCACCAGCCTCACTCAAAGACTTATTCTGATACCCATATGATCACAAGTTCGACCCCTGTTATGAACGAACAGAAGCATGGATTAATCTTCATTTCTCCTCCCTAGTATCAACCTAGGAGATGAGTTGCTTATTGCTTGTCAGCGACGAACCCGGAGGTTGCCTTGGCTCAACGTCCGTAGCTCCTGGGTAGTGGTGTGTGGAGCATTGGTTGGCACCTCCTATCGTCACATTCAGAACGCAAAGGTAAGACATGAAGAACTAGGGAAGAAGAGAGTACATACAGATGCTTACTGTGGTGCAGAAGTGTGGTTCTCCTGGTATTGTCGATAGAGGAAGGTGTTTGAGTGTAGAAGCAGTCCTTGGTTGCAAGAGAGCGGAGATGTCTCTTCGGTTCACCAAGGTCTATGTGTTGCACATCGTGGTTATAAATCCGATAGGTAAAGCATGGGGAAGAAGATAGGGAGGAGCGGAGATGTCTCTGCGTGTGTGGACAGACCTGAGTGCGACCACTAGTACGGTTGAAGAGATGGGCTGCTAGTGTGTACTAGGGTTGATGGCTCCTCCAGGCGTCGCTATTAGGGTGGGCACAGGGTAGAACTCGGTACACCAGGAAGAAGGGAAGGCGGAAATGGCTGGTGATGCTAGGGTAGGCAATGTAGAGACTAGATAGGAGGCACAGGCTGATTTTGGAGAGCGCAGAAGGTGGCTCTGCAATGATGTTAGTTGAGGATCCAAACGTTGTTACTGTCACCAGTGTGCGAGACTGAGAGGGAGGGTATACTCCGTAGCATGAAGGCGTGGGTAGTGACTGAACGTGGATACGGTTGTAGGCAAGGAAAGTTGCAGATCTGGTGCTTGAAGGAAAGGTAACCACTGGTGTGGGGAGAAGATAGATCGTGTGAATGAAGGCCGAGTGTAACGTTCCCTGCACGTGATCAACTGTATAAGGCAAGTGTGTACAACGCCCTTGACACGCTGCACCTGGACGTGAATTGGTAGGAAGGAGGAGCCTGCAGATCCGGGAAATAGGGGGAAGGAGATCCCATGGATCCGGCTGGATGTGTGGGCTTCTGGACGGTTACAGGAGGTTGCACTTCACTGCTGGGCTGGCCCGTCCGGGGTTGTAGTATTGTTGGGCTGGGTGAATCAAGTGTTGAGTATATGGGTTATCACAAGACCCAGCTGACACGTTAAAAGGTTGCAAAACAAGGCTGGGATCATCATGTGGTAAAATCTTGTCGTGGCTTTGTCGAGCTTGTCAAAGACGTTGTCATGGCCTCGTCAAAAGAACGTTATGACTTTGTCAAGGACATGTCATGATATAAACTAGGGTTGATAGATTAGGGTTTGATATAAAATTCTATCATTTTATGTGAAGTGAGGTTACATAAAATGATGAAATTTTGAGATAGTGTACTACTAGGTAGATAGAGGAAATCAACGGATTAAACTCCGGTTTGTTACGGAATTAAATGAAATGAAAAAAAAAAACGGATATTACATCAGTGCCCCCTTAAAATAAGTTTCGTCCCGAAACTTAAAAGAAGACTCGTAACATTAGAGGTCATACAAAAGAACTAAAGCGCCGGAAAGAGGTCCCAACGGTCGAGTTCTAATTTGTTTCCGAAATAGCCGAAAGAAATATTTCCGGGTATTACAGCTATGTACTATTAACGTTGTTGACGAGTTTTGATTTTAAATCGCATGTTATGTATATCTAACAATCGCTAGGCGCAAGCTATATAACGATCGTTAGGCGCAAGCTATATAACGATCGTTAGACCTTTTTTAAGCTAACGATCGTTAGGTTGTTCTTTTTTTTTTAAAGTGCAAACAATCGTTAGCCCATACTAAGATTAGTAAGATTGTTAGCTTGTTGCACAAGTACATTTAACGATTATTTATAATCTAGAACGTTCCTCACACTAATTTTTTTTAAAAAATCCTTCGGGAAGTATTATTATCTAACAACTTTTGATTATTTTGATCCAAGTGATGTGATTTTTTCGCACTTTTAACAATATCACCCTTGCCTATATGATCCAAACCTCATATATATATATAAATTTTGAAATGTAATAAATATTTAACGTATAATAAACTAACATAAATAACAATATTGTTAATAATAACACATAACATAAGTTGAGTCGTCGTATCATATTACATCTACCAAAAAATAATGTAATAATAACAAAGTAAAATATACCGAATTTAGTTTCTAAAAAATAAAATTTAAAGTAAATATATAATGGGTTTCATCTACCTAAAAATTCGATTTTCTAATAATATCATAAAATATAAATGATTTCATTTTAGACATGTATAAACATTTTACGCGATTAAACTTTATGTATTCAAAGTGAGATATTCCGAAACTCTAACAATAAATCTTTTAAAAAAACAACTAATTTGGTTCAAACAATTTAACATATTAGAATGTGTAATATCAATGAAATTTTAATTCCAATGAGTCCGA
Source organism: Fagopyrum esculentum (assembly GCA_033239045.1). Taxonomy (NCBI): domain Eukaryota; kingdom Viridiplantae; phylum Streptophyta; class Magnoliopsida; order Caryophyllales; family Polygonaceae; genus Fagopyrum; species Fagopyrum esculentum. Next base: position 135,985,242 of record BSUD01000007.1, on the reverse strand, counting down.
GCCTAACCGGTTTTTCGATCGGTTGACCATCCTAATCCTACTTAAAGTTTACTAAAACAAATTTTAATATTTTATGTACTCTTTTAGTCACATAAAATGATGAAATTCAAAACCTAATTTAAGTCATGACATGGTTATAGACAAGTTTTCGACAACCTTACGACGAGGCAATGACGAGACCATGACGACCTTTGACGAGTTAAGACGAGGCCATGACAACTGTTGACAAGACCATGACAAGGTCTTGACAACCTCCAGCCCAACCCTCCTTCTTTGTTTCTGGCCCAGCCTTGCCCCAGCCCAGATTGCAGCAACCTTCTCTGTCGACACAGCGGCTCGCACCCTAGGAAGGAAGTGGGCCTGTGGCATCCAGTCCTATCAGCACAGAAAGCCAGACATTGTTGATCTCCACGTCAGGGACCAGCTGTTAAATGCCTCCTCCTTCATCCTCTCTTAACTTCTCTCACTCTCCTATCGTGAAATCTCTACAATCCCAGCCCGTATCTCCATCCTTTCTATCTAGTATATCTTCTGCTTCGGATTTCCCTTACGTGCACACCACATCGACCAAAGACGCATCGCCAGTGCCCTCCCCTCCTCTCGCTGCAACAGCGTGACAGACTCCAACCTTCGAGAGCCTGTAAAGCGCAGCCGAGGTGAGCCCTTCTTCTACCTCTCCTTTCTGTTACATCTTCCAACATAAGTACCCGCCTCATCTAGTGTCGACAGCAGGATGAGGAAGCCTCCAACACCGGCAACAGACGCTGGAACCGTGCGAGTGCAGCCCTATCCAGACCGTCGTCTTTAGCACCGAGTATTGCTCCACCCTCATTGATCGAGCGAGCCTCAAATCTCCCTCTTTCTCTACGTGTAAGGCCAATCCTTCCATCCTCTTTTCATCTCCTTGATGTCATGGTTACAGTAACTCACCACCATCCCTCTCTGTTCCGGACGAACCTTCAATCTTGATCCAATCAGATGTAAATAGTGAGACCAAGTGGAGCCGTTCAACCGCTGCATCGGTGGAGCTGAGCCTAGCCCTTGATCCCCTTAGTTTTGTGGTGTTGAGCGACACCAATAGCCTCGTAGAATCATCAGTGCAGCAGTCCGGTATGAGATTCAAACTCCCTTGTTTCCTGTATACTGGAAAGACGAAGTGTGTATATGTGTGTTAGAGTTTCTTTTCAAAGGATTCGAACCTAGAATTTGTGGACTAGGATTATGCAGATTTTGGTGGGCAGTGAGACTCGAACAATAGACCTCTGGATAGATGTAATGATGTTTTAGGTTGACAGCAAGAATCGAAATGGAGACCTTCTACATACCTTGTTTTCAAACTTTGACCTGCTGACTTTAGGAGCTAGTTTTGATATCTTAGATCGAACATCCACCGTTGAAATTTTGATAGGTTATAGATAGATATATGTAGTTTATTGTGTTAAAAATTGGGAACGAATTAACGGTTGGATTAGAAGTTATAAAGATCCAAAGTAGAGTAGTTGGGTTGTTTTTACAACAGAGGAAAATTTGGCTAAGTATGGAATTTTTGGATGTGTCAACCAACTTTAGGAATTTATAGGGAAGAAATGGTTGGATAGTTTTGAGAGATTTTTGCCCCTATGAGTAGCATGTATATTATAGATGACCTAGAGAATTATTACGTATTTTTTATTTTTTTTATTCGAGCCTCTTATCTCAAGCCAAAGTCGGACCGTAGCGACTCTTATGAAAAGCTAGAATTTTGGTTAACTTTTATAAATCTCCAACAAACTACCTCTTGAGAACTAGATTAGGGAAATAGGTTCCAAAGGAGAATTTAGAACTAGATGATAAACTTTTTCGGAGTTTTCGGGATCAAGGGTAAAATAGTCATTTTTCCTAAAGGGGGCCTATTTAGTAACTTCTCTTAATGAGATTGTACACCTTAGAAGTTTATGACTTCTAAGAATATGGGATGTTATTTTAATCAACATGCCTCGTATGACAGGCGGTTGAGTTCTACGGATGCGGACCGAGTTAAGAGTGAGAGAATTGTAATTTGATTCATGTAAGTCCTTGTGACTTACTTAGCCGATATCTGGATGTTAGCTGAATGAAAATAGTGGTGTGTGTTGAGTGTTTTATAAATATAACATGACTAGGACGATTGTATTATTATTTAGAGCCCAAGTGTATGTATAACGGGCCGTGACATCACTGCCCAGCTCTGACAGGAGACTGGGATGTTCTCTATACCCAAACCATACAAGTACAAGGTGAGATGCATCGGATCCATTCCTGATGGTTACATGGGGGCGGAGGCGAGGTTTGGAAATCCCTCGTGTCACAAAATAAGTATCATTGGTAAGAGTGAATGACCTAAGCAAAGATAATAAATGGATTGTTTAAAAGCATGATATGTGTTTAGTTTTATTATTATGTGTGTGTGTGTTGTTTTCATTTATCTAACGTTTAGATAGCTAGCTAACGGTTGTTCTGTTGTGTTGTTTAGATTTACCGCAGGTTAGAGCAGCAGTTTAGTGATCCGGAAGTAGTGGTCAGTTGGGTTTCTGTACTTGTTAGAGTGGGGTTGGGTGTTTTCTTTCGTTTCTTTTATCGTGTTAAGACAGTTAAACTTTTATGTTGTGAAGTATTGTTGGTTGTTAGACGTTGTGTTGCATTCATCTCTTTATAAACTTTGATCATGAATTTTTTTTTTCCTTATTTGTGTCTTGTTGCAAGATCCTAGTAAAATTGTTGTCAAACTAAGGTCGGGACCCATTGTGAGGTTCTAACCAATAATGTCCCGGGTTTTGAGAATTCGGGGTGTTACAACATGTTATCAGAGCTGTAGGTTGGCTACAATGGGACTTGAAATCTTTTAAAAGGCCGAATGAGTAAATAAACTGAACCCGAAGAGGGATCTGAGTTTCAAAAAGATTTTTGGTTTTCAAAATGCATGCATAGTCGTGTTGGGAATAGAAGGTACGGTTGACCACCACTACTACCGCAGATCTCAATATGCTTAGTATGGACTTTAGGTTTTGACTCTCTTTGGACTTATTAGCTAGATTATAACTATAGTTGTTATCACTCGCGCAGATGGCGCGTACTAGGGCTACACTAGTTACTGGTCGAGGTAGAGGTCGTCCACCTCTCCCTCTAGTTGGACAGGGTAGGGACGATAGGACTCATGTGGTTAGAGGACGTGGCCGTCGAGGTAGACCTCCATTAGCGAGAGGTCGGGGTCGAGCTCCTCGAGAGGATCCACCAACAGTGAGCATGCCAGATGCTAGAGTGGAGGAGGTGGCTGAGAGTGTGGTTCCCGTAGTCAAGAATGAGACCGCTGCTAGGTCTGGATCACAAGGAGCACGTTCGATTGGATCAGGATGTTTCTCTATATGGGAAATTGAGTACAGGGAGAACAGGGCATACATCCAGCGTATGGAGGAAGCTGTCAGGACAGAGGGACTTCCCCCGGTACCGCCAGTACGGGCTAGGTCATCTCAGGTGTCACAAAGAGTGACTCGGGCTCCATTTGTGCCTGAGAGGAGAGCTGAGGTGGATAGGGCTCCTGCTGGGTCCAGAGCACCGAGGCCAAATGAGTGGTTGAAGGCTTTCAACTCTTTGAAATTTCCTTCAATTGATAGGGAGTGATAACGTGATTTATGACGTTAGTTTAGGCATTCATTCAGATAGTTTTTCCCGTTATTCATGCACGGTTTGGCATTAGTTCATGACGTTTACGCTTAATTCATGCATATTTCTAGAAAAGACGTCTACACGAGCTTTTTTCAGTTTTGTAGGTATTTCGGGGACCTTTTGGACATTAATCGATACATTCGAGGGTCAAGCTTCACGGTGGTACACATCCAAGGCTTTAAAGGAACATAATTGGAGCAATAAAGGACACAAGGACCCTTATTGGTGCAAGCAATGGAGCAACTCATGGCTAGACGATCATAACAAGCCCCTGTTGAAGAAAATCAACCCAACACTCAGGAAAATCGGACGATTTTTCTGTCAAGGTCGATTTTCTGGCTTTTGATAGCTTGTGCCACGTGTCCCACGATCTCTTTGTCCGGCCCTTGCTCTTGATGGAGAATATAAGTGGTCCTGCAGGATGTGGTTGAGGGATCTCTCCCACATTCTCTCACACACACCTTATTCCATTAGAGGATAGACTTGGAGAGGAAGAAAAACTCTCTCATTTGGGAGAAGAAGAAGAACACCAAAACTTAGAGTGAAAGTGAGTTTTTGAGAACTTTTGAGTGATTTTTAGAGATTTTGGTTGAAGTACTCTTGGAAGGATTGTTAGAAACGTTTTGGAACTTCTTTTGAAGGGTTGTAAGTCTTGCTTAAACTTATATTCAGCTGAGATTTCTTGTTTTTACTTGCTTTTCTTCCATCATCTATCTATAAAAACCATGTATGCTTGTGTGATGATTTTGGATCTTGAAATGCATGTTATTGGCTAATTTATTGTGATTCTGGAGTGATGGATTGATGGTTATGGCTTGGGTGATGAGAGAATGGACTTATATGTTAGTTTAGGATGATTCGTATGTATAAAACCTAACCCAGAAGGAAAAATCGACCTATTCTTCAAGCAGATTGTTAGCATGAAATATTGTGATATTTTAGGCACGTTTTCTAAGTGTATTTGATTCATAAAGATAGTCATTGATTGAGCATTGATGCATTTGTGAGCTAGTTTATCTATAATGTCGATATAGAGATCTACACAAGCTTTATGTTGATTATAGGTGATTGAGAGCCATTTCCGAACGGAATTGAGCAAGGATGGAGTTGTTGAGCAATGTCCATGGATTGAGGACATTCTTAGGAGCAAAAGGAGTGTCAACTTGGAGAATGAACGAGGCTAGGGAAGAATCACGTTCTTGCCCTAAACCACGCTCTAAAATACGGCCATACCACTTTCCACGTTCAAGTCCACGGCCGTGGAACCATGGCTAGGGAAGCGTGGTTCATTCCAGTAACTTCTACGGCCGTGGAAAAGATGGTTCAAACCGTGTTGATTTCCACGCTCTAAATTACGGCCGTGCAACCCTTCCACGACCGTGATCTTGGCGATGTTTTTCGCCACACTTTAAGCCACGATCTTTTAAAAGATTGGGCCGGGCCGAAAGTTTATCTTACACTATAAAAGGAAGGACGAAGAGAGATTCCGTCACCTCCGCTTAGAGATCTTTGCAACCTCTGCTTAGACCTCGCTTTAGACCTTCGCTTACGCATAGACGCATCTTACACTTGCGCTTGGGATTGCCCTAATTTCGCTTTTTGTGGAAGTTGTGTTTGAGAGATTTGGCGCAGCGCTATTGTGATTTCCGGATTGACGGAAGTTCGAAGATTCGGAAGATTGTTCGCAAGAAGATTTCTCTTCTTGTTTAGGTTTGAATTAGAAGACGGATTGACATCCCGTTCTTCCTTCTTATCTAAGATTGTGTTTGTTTGTTCTATTCCGAATCTAGTGACGATATTTGTTCTTGATTGTGACTTTGAGATTGGTTTGAAGTTATTGAAGGTTTTCGGAATTTTTCATCTTTCAATCTTTTAATTCTTGAATTTGATATCAATATGACTATTGTTGGCTAAAAACCCTTAACAATTCTAAGGTGAAGGGTTGATAGTTGTGGCTTCGATAATGATAGATCGATCATAAACAGATTGGACCCTGAGAGTTAGAGAGAATCGCCGACGAACCCTAAATTACGGTCTGTTCTTGAGCCCACGACCGTGGAACCTCAAGAACTAACCGTGATTTCCCCTAAGTTTACGAATTTGCTTTTACTTTAATCCAAAGTTAAAGATTTGCTTTAACTTAGTCTTGGCTTGCCTTTTCTAGGTGGTAGTGAAGCCTCAACAACCTCTACCTCGATTGTGAGTGTCACAACCTTAATCGGTTTAGTTAGTCTTGATCCTTGGATTACAAGTTTGGGTATTTGACATTAATTCTCACCTTTAGAACCTTTCTATATTGAAGCCTCAACATCCTGTATAGAGAGTGTCTTGTAGGTGAGTCACATAAGGTTTTTGGAACTTCACCGTACGATTACCTTACATTAGCATATCTTTGCATATCTTAACTCTGTCCTTATATCGTTAGTATATCTTGAATCGATTGCCACAGCTGGATACTTGGATCTTTAGGATTGTTGTCTTCCCAATAATTTGCAAAGCTCTTACATTTACTTGCTTGATAATCTGCAATTGAATTTGTTCCCCCCAAATCCCTGTGTTCGATACTCTGGAATTCTTGCTTAACTACATCGATCCGTACACTGCGGGTTCGCTTGCTTGATTCTAGTTTTATAAATTTAAAGCTTATTTGCACGCACGCTAAGTGGCGAACAAGTTTTTTGGCGCCGTTGCCGGGGATTTGGTCTAGGCCGAATTCGGTTGCCGGTTGTCAAGCTTGGGAGCTTGCTCTCGTTATTTGATATCTCTTTGAGTGCATGCGCAGGTCTAGGAACACCGAAGATCTCTTACCTCTTGATCAAGAGCTTGAGAGGACTTTAAGGCAAAAGCGCAAGGAAAAGAAGATGGCTGAAGAACACGAACGTGATCTTCAAGCGGAGTTAGCGGAGAAAGAAGCTCAACTCCAATGGAATGAGAATATTCGCCGGGATGAAATGGATCGTCATCAATCTCAAGTTAACGATCTAAAAGATATGATGTTCCAGATGAGGATAGAACTAAGCAACCTTAAGAATAAGGGTAGCAAGAAATCCTCAAGGAGATCCTTAAGGTCGAATAGGGGTCATTCATCCGCTGATGATAGCGACTCTTCCATGCCACCATTAGAGGAGATTGATCCAAGGATCAATGTGAATCCATTCGCTCCACGGACGACCGCAAACCGACACATTCCACCTAGGAATGTAAGGGTGAACCGCGTGGATGAAGAGCCAAGAACTCTTGGCCAAAGGATGGACCCAACGCAGCAACCACGCCGTCTAGGTGTGAACTTTGATGCTGATGATGTACAAGGGTTTAGCTTCAACCCTCAAGTTATTACTCTTGTTCGCCAAAACCAATTTGGCGGGACAAGCGCTGAATCTCCACACCAACACTTGCAAAACTTTGAGTGTATGATGGAGACAATGAGACCGAAGAACGCGACTACCAACAACTATAAGCTCAAGCCTTTCTTCTTCTCTTTGAAGGGGAAAGCATTATCTTGGTACCAAGCTCTTCCTAATGGGAAACTAGACACATGGGAAGACCTTTCCGCGGAGTTCCTCACTAAATTCTTTCCGCCATCCAAAACGGCGGAACTTAGAGGTAAGATTAATGCATTTTCCATGAGATCTAACGAAAGTTTGTTTCAATCTTGGGAAAGGTTTCAGGACTTGTTATTGGATTGCCCTCATCACGGCATATCCAAGCTTGCATTGCTGGAGATTTACTATAAGGGGCTGGATGTGGAGACACAATTCAAGCTCCAATCCCTCTCATGTGGTACATTCATGGATATGAGGGAAGATAACGCTTGGGACTTCATTGAGAAGCAAGCAAGGGTCATAGAAAAGTATTCCCACCGGAAAGTGGAGGGAAATCGTGTGGAGCAAGGAGCAAAGCTCACACATGAAGCTCAAAACCAGATTTTTTCCCTCAAAAATGAGATCAAAGAGTTGAAGGAGGCTATCAAGACCAACTTTCCAAAGCAACAAGGAAAGGATGTTGGCTATTTGGGCAACAACAACAATGGCGGTGAGAACACAAACCGCAACAACAACAACCGGAACAACAACCGGAATAATTGGAATCGCAATAACAACAACCGGAACAACAATTGGAACAACAATAGGGGTTCGAACAACAATAATTGGCGCTCCAATCAACAAAATTCCGGTAACTCTTACCCTTCCAATTCGAATTCACTAACTCCACCTTCCTCTTCCTCTACTCCTTCGAAAAGCCAGGGGCAAACATCTAATGGAGGAAGCACTTCGGGGAAGGAGAAGCCCGATCCCATGTTGGAAACGATTTTGGGAAAACTTCAAGGTTTGGAGAACCGCATCATTAAGGTTGATGATCAAATTTCTAAGGTTGATAAAGCCCAAAAGGTTTTGGAAAACCAAATGTTCAGCCATGCGGAGGAAGTTTCTAGGAATCAAGGGAAACTTCCAGGAAAGACGGAGGACAACCCTAAGGGAAGGGTGATGGCAATCACAACTAGGAGCGGAGTGACTACCACCGATCCGCAACCTAAGTTCGTTGAAGTCCCCGTAGAGAAAGACAAAGAGAAGGGGAAGGAGAAGGAAGATGTCTACGTTCCTCCTCCGGCTTACAAACCTCCCCTACCATTCCCTCAATCTAGAGCGAGAGCGCGTCTAGATAAACAATTTGGTAAGTTTATAGAACTCATGAGCAAGCTGCATATTAATATACCATTTATTGATGCTATTGTAGGTATGCCGGCTTATGGCAAGTTCTTAAAGGAGATCCTCTCTAACAAGAGAAAGTTAGAGGACTTTGGAGAGGTTAAGATGAGTTCGGACTCTTCGGATCTCATCAAGACTATGAAGGAGAAAATGCCTCCAAAGTTAAAGGATCCGGGGTCGTTTTGCATTCCCATAGGAGTGGGAGATGTCACATATGATGCTTTATGTAACTTGGGAGCAAGTGTGAGTATCATACCACTTGCATTATGTAGGAAGATCGGTTTAGGCGACCCTAAACCGGTAAAGATGACGTTGTACATGGCGGATCGATCCATTACTCACCCCGTAGGTATTGTAGAAGACGTCCCAGTCAAGCTAGGTAAATTCTTTGTTTCCATTGATTTTGTTGTGCTTGACATTCCTGCAGATAGTCCGGTCCCGATCATACTCGGAAGACCGTTTCTTGCAACTTCTGGCTGCATAGTCGATTGCAAGAATGGTAGACTCGCTTTTGATATAGGAGAAGAGAAAGTAGAGTTCGTTCTTTCCACTCTACTAAAGGAGCCCATCTTTGATGAGGATATATTCAATATCCAAGACGAAGGAGGGTTGTTTAGGGAGGAGGTAAGTGCTATTCTCTTCAACGATCCTTTACAAAAGGTTATTACTATGAGTCTAACGAATGTAGGGGAAGAAGAGGAGTACAATGAGGCAATTGAAGCCTTAGAAGCACAAGAAGAGGTTTATGAAGTAGAGTTTGAAAAACTCCACGATGAGGCAGAAAACGTGAGAATCCACGGCCATACACTATATTCCACGGCCGTGGATTTCACCAACCAAACCGTGTCCCACTCCAGAGGGTTACACGGTCGTGGAGAAGGCAGAGCAACCGTAACCACCTTCCACGCCCTAAACCGCGGTCGTGGAGAACACAGAGAAACCGTGATGCTGGCCGTGGAAGAGAGTGATCGAGCCACTTCTTCAACTTCTTTTGATTCTTCTCCTACACCTTCTACACCCTTAGACACTTCTAAGGAGGCATCGGACGCTCCACAAGAACCATTGGAAGCTCCGAAAGCAGCGGAACTAAAGCCACTTCCTACTCATCTAAGGTACGCTTTTCTAGGATCTAATTCTACCTTTCCGGTTATTGTTAGTTCCGATCTAAGCATAGATGAACATAATAAGCTCATGGTTGTCCTTAGGAAACATAGAAAAGCTTTAGGATATACTATTAAGGATTTAGTAGGAATCAAACCTTCCCTATGCATGCATAAAATACTAATGGAAGAGGACTTTAGGACTTCAAGACAACCTCAAAGGCGGTTAAATCCGACCATGAAAGAGGTTGTCAAGAAGGAAATTCTTAAACTTCTTGATGCAGGTATCATCTATCCTATCTCCGATAGTAAGTGGGTGAGTCCGGTTCAAGTAGTTCCAAAGAAGGGAGGAATGATGGTCATCACCAACAAGAACAACGAACTCATTCCTACCCAAACCGTAACGGGATGGCGGATGTGCATAGACTACCGCAAGCTTAACAATGCAACGAGGAAGGATCACTTCCCATTGCCATTCATTGATCAAATGCTTGAAAGGTTAGCACAACATTCACATTTTTGCTATCTTGACGGTTATAGTGGTTTCTTTCAGATTCCGATACATCCGGATGATCAGGAGAAGACCACATTCATGTGCCCATGGGGTACGTTCGCTTATAGGAGAATGCCGTTCGGGCTTTGCAAAGCCCCAACCACCTTTCAAAGGTGCATGATGGCCATCTTCTCCGAATACATTGAGGAAATCATGGAGATCTTCATGGATGACTTCTCCGTATACGGTTCCTCTTTTCACAATTGTCTTTCTAACCTTGCCCTTGTTTTACAAAGGTGTGAAGATACTAACCTAGTTCTTAATTGGGAGAAGTGTCAATTCATGGTTAAGGAAGGAATTGTTTTAGGACACTTAATCTCTAGTAGAGGGATAGAGGTGGATAAGGCGAAAATAGAAACTATAGAGAAACTTCCTCCCCCAACTTCGGTGAAAGGGATAAAAAGTTTCCTAGGACATGCTGGATTTTATAGACGTTTCATTAAAGACTTCTCTAAAATATCAAAACCGCTCACTAATCTATTGATGAAGGATGTAGTTTTTGAGTTTTCACAGGAATATTTGGATGCGTTTAACACAATTCGGCAAGCTCTAATTTCAACACCTATTATCCAACCTCCGGATTGGACTCTTCCCTTTGAGGTTATGTGCGATGCTAGTGACGTAGCTATAGGAGCTGTTCTTGGACATTGGAAGGAAGGGCGAACCCATGCCATATACTATGCTAGCAAGACGCTAGATGAAGCGCAGCTCAACTACGCCACTACGGAAAAGGAATTCTTAGCCATTGTTTATGCTATTGACAAGTTTCGCTCTTATCTTGTAGGTGCAAAGGTGATTGTCTACACGGACCATGCTGCGATCCGATACCTCCTTGCAAAGAAGGATGTGAATCCAAGGCTAATTAGATGGATTCTTCTCTTACAAGAATTCGATCTAGAGATCCGCGACAAGAATGGTTCGGAAAATTCTGTTGCGGATCAATTGAGTCGCCTAACACATCTAGAGGACGACCACTTACCCATAGATGACTTCTTCCCGGACGAACACCTACACATTATTGAGGAGTGCATCGATGTGATCTCCAAAGGTAATGAACCATGGTTTGCTGATTTTGTTAACTATTTGGTTTGCCAGGATATACCGCCCGGATTATCCTACGCACAAAGAAAGAAGTTCTTTAAGGATGTTCGGGAATATTTTTGGAATGAACCTCTCCTCTTTAAGAGAGGTCCGGATGGCATCATTCGGAGATGTGTGCCGGAAGATGAGATGCAAAGTGTCATCCGCCATTGTCATTCACTACCTTGTGGAGGACACGCTAGTTCGAACAAGACTAGCGCAAAGGTATTGTAATCTGGATTCTTTTGGCCTACTTTATTTAGAGATGTGCAATCCTTTGTTTCTTGCTGCGATGCTTGTCAAAGAACAGGTAATATCTCTAGGAGGAATGAGATGCCCCTCAATAACATCCAAGAGGTGGAGATTTTCGACGTTTGGGGAGTAGACTTTATGGGACCATTCCCATCTTCTTGTGGAAACCAATACATACTCTTGGCGGTGGATTATGTTTCTAGATGGGTGAAAGCAATTGCCTCTCCCACCAATGATGCCCTGGTGGTGGTTAAGTTCTTCAACAAGACCATTTTTCCACGATTTGGGACACCAAGGACTATCATTAGTGATGGAGGTTCTCACTTCATTGTCCGGCGCTTTGAAGCTCTTCTAGCTAAGTATGGGGTTACTCACAAGATCGCCACCCCTTATCATCCACAAACAAGTGGACAAGTTGAGATCTCAAATAGGGGGATCAAAGGAATCTTAGAGAAGACGGTTTCAAGGACTAGGAAGGATTGTTCTTTGAAGCTTGATGATGCATTGTGGGCATACCGGACCGCGTACAAGACTTCCATAGGAACCACACCATACAACCTTGTGTATGGGAAGTCTTGTCACTTGCCGGTAGAGTTGGAGCACAAGGCGTTTTGGGCTATCAAGTGGTTGAATTTCAGCATGAAGGAAGCGGGAGAGAAGCGTCTCCTAGACCTTAATGAGTTGGACGAACTCCGCTTGAACGCTTATGAAAACGCCAAGATCTATAAGGAGAGAGCAAAGCGCTGGCATGATAAGCATATCATTCCAAAGGACTTCCAAGAAGGAGATCAAGTTCTCCTCTTCAATTCAAGGCTTTGTCTCTTTCCAGGTAAGCTTAAATCTCGTTGGACCGGACCTTTTCTAATTAAGCGTATTTTCCCCCATGGTGCAGTTGAAGTATGGGGTGAATCGGGCGGAAGCTTTAAGGTGAACGGTCAACGACTCAAGAAGTATACGCCGGAACTCCAAGCTGAAGAGTTCGCGCCTACCGCACTCGAATGAGTGCGAGAAATGGTCTAGCTACGGACCTTAAACAAAGCGCTTCTTGGGAGGCAACACAAGGTATTGCATTTTTGTTTTTGTTTTCGATTCATAGTTTAGTTTAGTTTAGACGTTTTTGCTTTGTTTTGCCTTCGATTCCTTCCGGTATGTTCGTGTTTTTGGATGTAGGAACGATGGAAAAGGAAAAGGTAAGGGTAATGTTGAAGAAAAGTGACGAAACTTGGACTTTGGAGCTTTACAGAGAGTTCCACGGCCTAAACCACGGTCGTGACAGCTACAGTGACCGTAATTTCCAAAAGCCTTTGAAAAATCACCAAAATCACGGTTCCATACAATTCCACAGCCGTGGAACCCCCCGACAGGCCGTGATTTTCAAAATTTTTCCTGTCACTATATAAACCACGTTCTTCACAAAAACACTCCACAAATACCCAATTCCACGACCCAAAACGCCGATTCCACGCCCTTCCTCCCAAATCTTCGTTCGTTAATCGTTTTCAACGATTCTTCTTCCCAAATTGAAGCAAATTCAACCACCAACGAGATCCAAGCAACGAATCAAGCGGCAAATCACCAAGGAACGCACAAATCTTCCTCCCAAATCTTCGTTCGTTAATCGTTCGTTAATCGTTTTTGCTAGAAATTTTAGGAAGCACTGATTAAAATTGGAAGAAATTAGACTAGGGCTGCCTGATTGCTGAGTTTGAGTGTTGTTTGCTGAGATTTGCGAAAAAATCAGACGAACCACGGTCGCTGACAGTTCCACGGCCGTGAAATTACCAAGAACAGACCGTAATTCTGAACAGTGATGAATTTTGTGAGAAGAGTTTCAGGGAGGATTAAGGAGAAGAAGAATGACTAGAACAAAAAGAGGAAGGGTAACCCCTCTTCCTCTTCATCCTCTAGAGCACCACCACCTTCCTCCCCTTCACCTCCATCATCACCTTCATCACCCGCACCTCCTAGCCCTAGAGTACCGACCATTCATGAGGATCACCTCGATGCATTCGAGAGGATCCATGAGAGGGATGTGATTGGACCTAGGTACCTATTGTTAGAGGATCTAGCTCCTCTTAACATCATAGATGACCTTACGTGGCTCTTGGATAGAGCCAGACTAGTTGTCTTCTCGGCCATCCGAGAAGACGCTTATGAGGAGATTACGAGAGAGGTTGTGACGTCTTTTAAGCACAGCCATGTGGATAGGACCGTTTCTTTCCGTCTTATGGAAAGAAACTATGATTTTTCCATCCGTGAGTTCGGAACCTTCTTTGGGTTCCACGAGACCTTCAATGGTCGTTTTCCTAGTGGCGTTTACGCCAAAGATTTTTGGGAAGAAGTTGCCATGATTTACGCCAGCGAGGACCGCTGGCAACCAGCTGACACCAAGGCTAAGTTGATGTATCACTTAGCCTTGAAGATTGCTCACCGTGTTCTTTCGGAGTGTCTCTTCCCTAGGACGGAGACACCCCAAAAGATCAAGACAAATGAGCTCTTTCTGTTATACTCTATGCTGTATGGGCGCCGAGCTGATTGTGCCACCCTCTTAGCTGCTACTATGAGCAAGCTTAAGAACAAGAGGAAGGGCAACATTGGATACGGTGGGATAGTTACCCACCTTGCTAGGAGCTTGGGAGTTGATTTTTCTGCATGTACCCGCATACCAGCCGTACCCTTAGGACTTCATGCCTTCATGACTAGAGGTCTCATCTTCCCCACACATAGAGGTCCACCTTATGCGGCCATGCCTTGGGAGAGCAGGATGGGTAGGGGTATTGAGTGGCTACAGGAGTACTTCATTATGGCTGGACGCCATAATTGGAAGGAGACGTTCGCTGCTATGCATGCGAACAGGATTGCAGCTCCTCCGTATGTCCCACCACCGCCCGTAGTTGAGGAGGAGGAGATGAGAGACCAGTATGAGGGTGGAGGAGGAGCAGAGCAGGAGTTTGGCACGTTTCCGGATCAGCTGGATGCGGCCCCCGATGTGACTAGACGTTCTCCACGTCCAGCCAGAGCTTCAGGATCGTCTTCTCGCCGCGCCAGCGTGAGTGAGAGACCTACTTGGATGGACACACCTCCTGCATGGTATGGAGCTCCACCTCCATGGTCCGCACAGCAGCCATCAGCACCAGCACCAGCAGACGCGCCAGGGTGGTACAGCCAGGCCCCGGGATGGTATGAGCAGATGCCGGATTGGGCTACTGGCCTTTCGGAGAGAGTGGGAGCATTGGAGATTCGAGCCGATGCTAGAGATTGACGCATGGATGATCTCGATCATATGATGAGGGACGTCTACCGCCAGCAGTTTGGGCGGCACTACGACTCCAGCTTCTCTCCATTCCCGCCTCCACCAGCACCGCAGTGATGATGATTTGCATGACCGATTGCTTTAGCCGCTCCACCGCCATTTTGTGAGTTTCTTTTTCTTTTCTTTCTTTTTCTTCTTTTCTTTCTTTTATTTGAACATTAGGGACAATGTTTGTTCCAAGTATGGGGTGGGGTGTGATTAAAAGTTTGTAATAACTCTTACTCAATATGTTTGCTTCTATTCGAGATTATCTTGCATGTTCATTATATTGTTGCACGTTTCATTATTGCATTGCATGAAAAAGAGTTTGAAAAACCCATAAAAATTGAAAAATTTTGAAAAATTTTGTGCTTCTAAGGAATTGAGATGATTTCCATGATAATCGCTACTTGTGAATTGAGTTTGATGACAATTGCATGCTTAAACGAATAGTGAATTGAAAAGGAATTGAATGAGTTGATTATACCTCTTTTGCAAGTTTCATAATGTGATGAATGTTACTTAAAAAATGTTGAGGAATTGAAGTTGAAATCACACTATAAGTTCTTATGCTTCTTGTTGAGATGATTAAGGCAATTCGATTCTTTCTTTCTTCTTTCTTTGGTCATTTAGCTCCTCATTGAAATATTGACCTCCTTTACCTATCCTGGAATTTGGAGGAGTTGATTGAAAAAGGCATGTATGATGTGGGAGGGCCATGAAAGCAATACTTTGCATTCAAAGGAATAGAAAGAAATTGTAGGTTTGGGGAAGTCAATCATGAAGATGAGTAACTCGGCACCATTCACATAGCCGGGTGTTTGTGTCTTGCCAAAGTCGGATTGAGCGATATTCCTAGCGGATTATGGTATGTGCGCTAAGGGTTTGAGGCATCTCATAAAAATTGAGAAACGTCAATCTCCTAGGCTTCGGTTTTTGTGCACCTCTATCCATAACTCCAAAAGTAAAGTCGAAAAATGAAAAGAAGAGAGCGAAGCTCTAAGTTGAAAGTGCTGCGGAAACCGCAAGAGAAGAAGAAAAGAGTAGTTGTCCACTTTCCGGATTCATGCACCACATTCCTTAAAGTTTCCTTCCCTTTCCACATTCTAGACCTTTTCCTTTGAAAGTCCTTAAGATCAAAAGAATGTTATATGGCTTGGTGATCTAAGTTGAAGTTTCTTATGATTGATTTTGATAATGTTTGAAGGTTATGATGTTTGTATAGAAGTTTAATTGATTCATAATTTTTCTTTACTCTTTGATTAAGTGTATGAAAGTCTTATAAACGATTGACGCAAGATTTGAGAATGATCTATTGTTTAGAAGGCACATTCAACCAAAAGAAGTATTGCTTTGAGAAGGTACACATATTTCATCCTAACTCTTGTTTTAAAGCTTTTGAAAGACCTTGCTTAGGGACAAGCAAGTGGCAAGTATGGGGTTATTTGTTAGCATGAAATATTGTGATATTTTAGGCACGTTTTCTAAGTGTATTTGATTCATAATGATAGTCATTGATTGAGCATTGATGCATTTGTGAGCTAGTTTATCTATAATGTCGATATAGAGATCTACACAAGCTTTATGTTGATTATAGGTGATTGAGAGCCATTTCCGAACGGAATTGAGCAAGGATGGAGTTGTTGAGCAATGTCCATGGATTGAGGACATTCTTAGGAGCAAAAGGAGTGTCAACTTGGAGAATGCACGAGGCTAGGGAAGAATCACGTTCTTGCCCTAAACCACGCTCTAAAATACGGCCATACCACTTTCCACGTTCAAGTCCACGGCCGTGGAACCATGGCTAGAGAAGCGTGGTTCATTCCAGTAACTTCTACGGCCGTGGAGAAGATGGTTCAAACCGTGTTGATTTCCACGCTCTAAATTACGGCCGTGGAACCCTTCCACGACCGTGATCTTGGCGATGTTTTTTGCCACACTTTAAGCCACGATCTTTTAAAAGATTGGGCCGGGCCGAAAGCTTATCTTACACTATAAAAGGACGGACGAAGAGATATTCCGTCACCTCCACTTAGAGATCTTTGCGACCTCTGCTTAGACCTCGCTTTAGACCTTCGCTTACGCATAGACGCATCTTACACTTGCGCTTGGGATTGCCCTAATTTCTCTTTTTGTGGAAGTTGTGTTTGAGAGATTTGGCGCAACGCTATTGTGATTTCCGGATTGACGGAAGTTCGAAGATTCGGAAGATTGTTCGCAAGAAGATTTCTCTTCTTGTTTAGGTTTGAATTAGAAGACGGATTGACATCCCGTTCTTCCTTCTTATCTAAGATTGTGTTTGTTTGTTCTATTCCGAATCTAGTGACGATATTTGTTCTTGATTGTGACTTTGAGATTGGTTTGAAGTTATTGAAGGTTTTCGGAAGTTTTCATCTTTCAATCTTTTAATTCTTGAATTTGATATCAATATGTCTATTGTTGGCTAAAAACCCTTAACAATTCTAAGGTGAAGGGTTGATAGTTGTGGCTTCGATGATGATAGATCGATCATAAACAGATTGGACCCTGAGAGTTAGAGAGAATCGCCGACGAACCCTAAATTACGGCCTGTTCTTGAGTCCACGACCGTGGAACCTCAAGAACTAACCGTGATTTCCCCTAAGTTTACGAATTTGCTTTTACTTTAATCCAAAGTTAAAGATTTGCTTTAACTTAGTCTTGGCTTGCCTTTTCTAGGTGGTAGTGAAGCCTCAACAACCTCTACCTCGATTGTGAGTGTCACAACCTTAATCAGTTTAGTTAGTCTTGATCCTTGGATTACAAGTTTGGGTATTTGACATTAATTCTCACCTTTAGAACCTTTCTATATTGAAGCCTCAACAATCTGTATAGAGAGTGTCTTGTAGGTGAGTCACATAAGGTTTTTGGAACTTCACCGTACGATTACCTTACAATAGCATACCTTTGCATATCTTAACTCTGTCCTTATATCGTTAGTATATCTTGAATCGATTGCCACAGCTGGATACTTGGATCTTTAGGATTGTTGTCTTCCCAATAATTTGCAAAGCTCTTACATTTACTTGCTTGATAATCTGCAATTGAATTTGTTCTCCCCAAATCCCTATGTTCGATACTCTGGAATTCTTGCTTAACTACGTCGATCCGTACACTGCGGGTTCGCTTGCTTGATTCTAGTTTTATAAATTTAAAGCTTATTTGCACGCACGCTAAGTGGCGAACACAGATCATCCGATTTTTGCTATGATCCACCCGATTTTTCTCTCTGTTGCTCTATAATTGATGAATCTGTATGTTAGGATGTTAGGTTGTTGAAATCCTAGTGTTTGTTAAGCATAATATAGCTTAGAGTGTCCTAATGCTAGCAAACTAAGTGAGGGAAGAGACTTACCCGGTGATTTCCGATCTTAGATACCTGAGATGATGAACTCTAGGTACTAGTGAGCCTCATAAGCCGCTACTGGATTGAGTGTGCTAGGATTGTTGCTTGAGACTTGCTTTTTCCGAGACTTACCCGGTAAGGAGAGGTTTGCCTCTTAAGTAGAGTCCGGTTTATGTAGAATTCCCAACTTTAACCCCTTGAGACCTACCCGATAATAGGAGTTTGGTGCGGGATTAGTGAAGCATAAGACTTACTCGGTAACTACTTCCATTAGAGAAACAACCTTTCCCAACACCGCAGCTTTGTCCTTAGAATCTTTAGAAGCTTCAGTCCAATGTCATAACCGGAAATCTTGACCTCTAGAATCCACTTTTCTCTCTTTGATCACATATTTTTGTTTGCGTTGCTTGTTTGTTTTGCTAGCTTGAGTTGTTAGTTTGATTTATTATCTTGCTTGATTTGTGATATTTGCTTGATCACCACAAAAACCCAACCAAAAATATCATGATTTTCATTTCTTTATTTCTTTCTCTTTTATTAGACTAGATTCACACTATCTATGATCACTTGTTTGATTTGATTTCACCTTAGTCTTCGCGTTCGACCTCGGAATACTATCCTTGCTACAAAACGACCCATACACTATGGGTTCGTTAGGAGTTAGGAAATTATATCGAGTTATAAATTGTAAGACTTTTGCGTGTCACAATCTTAGCGTAACAAGGAGAAAGGGTTGGAAGGGGAGCATTGGATAGGGCACGTGGAGACGGCACTGGAGGCTATACGTTACCCAGAGGACCAATAGGTAGAGTTAGTACAGACCTTGTTCATAGAGGAGGCTCATTCTTGGTGGTGGACCATTCGTAGCCGAGTCACCAGTTGGGAGCAGATGAGGAGCGTTATAAAAGAGAGGTACTACCCTGCCTCGTTGATGAGAGAAAAGTTTCAGGACTTCATTGAGGCGGGATTCGAGGATATTCCGGGTTCCGAGGCAGTCAAGAAGTTTCATAAGGAGTTAACCCTACTTGGACCAGCTGCACCACCTGAGGAGCAGCATGTGTATCTCTTTTTCCGGAGATTGAGAGAGAGCACTCGTTCTTATCTGGCAGGATTTCGCTGTGAGTCTCTGTCAGAATACCAGGATAGGGCTTCTGCATATGAGAGAGATATGCCAGTCCCGAGGAGAGCCGCTCAGTCAGATTGGCCGGATAAGCGGCAGAGTATAGGATATGCTAGTGGTAGTATGGGAGTAGCTGGTTATGGACGGGGACAGACTCAGGGGCGACATAGTCACACCGCTACAATTCAGACTCCAACTAGGGGTTCACAGTTTCATAACTGTGGTGGCTATGGACACATCCGATCGAACTGCACGAAGCCACTGGTGACCTGCTTTCAGTGCGGCAAGGCTGGACATAGAGTTGTATTTTGCCGCCAGGGAAAGGCTCCATCTCAGCTGGGTTCTTCCCCTACAGGTCTATCAGGGGGTGCACATAGGCAGCCACGGTACCGAACTTCGAGTCAGCAGCAACAGTACCGAGCCCCAGGTCAGCAACAATAGTATAGGGCTCCAGGATATCCTTCCTCACAGAGCTCTATGTAGGGATCCGGTTGGGGCAGGGGACGTGGTAGTGCAGTTGATACCAGGGGCGCCCCGGCATGGGTGTTTGAGTTGAGGAGTGCTGATCAGCCAGAGGCACCGACGACCACATGTACTATCTAGATCCATGACTTACCCGTACGAGTTTTGTTTGATACGGGTGCTACGCACCCCTTTATATCTGATGCATGCGTAGATTTGATGTCCTTAGCTACTGTATAGGGGATACCATTTATGATAAGGTTACCTGATGGGAGTAAAGTCAGAGGGACCCGAGAGATTTATGACTGCCCCATTCGTTTGGGAGATCGAGATTGGCTAGTAGATTTCCTAGTCATGTCCTTAGCGCATGAGGACGTGATCTTAGGGATGGATTGGATGATGAGACATGGAGCGGTCTTAGACATTGGCAGGAGGACCGTGACTGTCGCCACTGAGGAGGGTCACATAGTGATATTTCGAGGTTAGGACCTCGGAAAGTCCGGCACCGTAATCAGTGCAGTGAGAGCAGCGAAACTGATAACACAGGGTTACGAGGCCTTCTGGTGTTATGCCATGAAGGAACGTAAGAGCTTGACAGTAGAGGAGATACCAGTTGCATGTGAGTTTACAGAGGTATTCAGTAACGACCTGCCAGGGTTACCCCCACATAGGAGCGTTGATTTTAGCATTGAGCTGGAGCCGGGCACGAGACCGATCTCGAAGGCCCCGTACCGCATGGCACCGATAGAGTTGCTTCAGTTGAAGAAGCAGTTGGAGGAACTAGCTAAGAAGGGCTTCTTACGCCCTAGTGTGTCCCCCTGGGGTGCGCCAGTATTATTTGTGAGGAAGAAGGATGGATCGATGAGGCTATGCATTGATTATAGAGAGTTGAACAAAGTCACCATCAAGAACAAGTATCCACTATCTCGCATAGATGATCTGTTGGACCAGTTACATGGAGCGTCCGTGTTTTTGAGGATCGACTTGAGATCGGGTTACCACCAGCTGAGAGTGAGAGATCAGGACATACCTAAGACGGCATTCCGGACTAGGTATGGTCATTATAAGTTTGTAGTGATGCCATTCGGGCTCACTAATGCACCAACAGTGTTCATGGAGTTGATGAACGGGATCTTCATCGACTTCTTAAATCAGTTTGTAGTGGTCTTCATTGACAACATTCTAGTTTACTCTAGGAGTCGAGAGGAGCATGCCGGGCACTTGAGGACAGTGTTGCAGATTCTGCCGGATAGCCAGCTTTATGCTAAGCTGTCCAAGTGCGAGTTCTGGATGTCAAAAGTGGCCTTCTTAGGCCATGTGGTGACTGCTGAGGGGATTAAGGTCGATCCGGAAAAGAT
Source organism: Fagopyrum esculentum (assembly GCA_033239045.1). Lineage (NCBI taxonomy): Eukaryota > Viridiplantae > Streptophyta > Magnoliopsida > Caryophyllales > Polygonaceae > Fagopyrum > Fagopyrum esculentum. The sequence continues at coordinate 135,964,274 of BSUD01000007.1, read as the reverse complement.
TGAGTCAGTGTCTTCTTGGCAACCTTCGAAGAATGTTAAGGAGGTTCGCAGCTTTCTCGGGTTGGCAGGCTACTATCGCCGGTTTGTGGAAGGGTTCTCCCTGATTGCCCAACCACTTACCTGCCTTCTGAGGAAGACTACTTGGTTTGTTTGGTATGAGCCATGTCAGCGGAGTTTTGAAGAGCTGAAGAGGATATTGACGTCTGCTCCAATTTTAGCACAGCCTGAGGGTACAAATGACTTTGTGGTATACAATGACGCATCCAAGCTAGGCTTGGGGTGTGTTTTGATGCAGAGGGGTAAGGTCATAGCCTATTAGTCTCGACAGCTGAAGACGTATGAGGAAAACTACCCCACACACGACCTAGAGTTAGCTGCATTAGTCCATGCTCTTAAGATTTGGCGCCACTATCTCTATGGGGCGACATGTCAGATCTTCACAGACCATAAGAGTTTGAAGTACATATTCACTCAGCGGGAGTTGAATAACCGCCAGAGGCGGTGGTTAGAGTTGATCAAGGATTTCGACCTTCAGATTCTCTACCACCCCGGAAAGGCAAATGTAGTAGCTGACGCTTTGAGCCGGAAGACGCCTCGGGAGAAGGCGATAGCCCGGTTGACAGTACATCCACAGTTGCAGAGAAATTTGGCTTGGTTAGAGGTAGAGATTCAGTTTCCAGATACAGTCCGTCAGTTGGATACTTTGGAGTTACTTCCTGATATGTTGGGAGAGATCCGACAGAAGCAGGAGACTTGCTCGACTTTGATCAGGATCCGAGACATGATGTCTCGAGATGAGGAACCTCAGTTCACTATTGGTGTTGATGGAGTGATGAGACGTCAAGACCGTATTTGTGTGCCATCAGACAGTGAGTTGAGACAGAGGATATTAGGTGAGGTTCATGCTACCCCCTACTCAGTACATCCCGGAGCGGGTAAGATGTACAAGGATGTGAGACATTCCTTTTGGTGGGGTGGTTTGAAGCCTAACGTGTCTCGGTATGTAGCTTAGTGTGCGACCTGTCAGCAGGTTAAGATTGAGCATCGTAGGTCCGAAAGAGAGCTCCACCCACTCCCAGTACCACAGTGGAAGTGGGAGGATATCTCCATGGACTTTGTCACGGGTTGAGACTCAGCAGAGGTTTTGATGCTATTTGGGTAGTGGTAGACCGTCTGACGAAAACCGCACGTTTTATTCCGATTAAGGAAACGTGGCCGGTAATTCGTCTAGCTGAGGAGTTCACCAGACACATTATGAGACTTCATGGAGTACCGAGGACTATCATCTCCGACAGAGATGGACGTTTTACCTCGAGATTTTGGCAGAAGATACATATTACTTTAGGGACGAGCCTCCACTTTACCACTGCTTACCACCCACAGACTGACGGTCAGTCTGAGAGGACTATCCATACGTTAGAGGACATGCTACGGGCGTGTGTACTAGATTGGGACAGGTATGGCCTGATCACCTTCCCCTTATAGAGTTTTCATATAATAACAGCTGGCACACGTCCATTGGGATGGCCCCTTATGAGGCTTTGTACGGGCGGAGATGTCGCACGCCATTGTGTTGGGATGAGCCTAGCAGAGTTGATGGAGTAGCTCCAGACCAGTACATGATGACATCGCTCGGATTGCCCTGGTCCGAGAGCAGATGTTAGCAGCTCAAAGTCGTCAATAATCCTACGCCGACAAAAGGCGTCGACCCTTGGAGTTTAGAGTGGGTACACAGGTGTGGTTGAGAGTGTCACCGACCAGGCGTTTTGGCATTAAGGGGAAGTTGAGCCCCCGATATGTCGGACCTATTGAGATCTTGGAGAGAGTCGGAGAGGTTTCCTACCGATTAGCACTACCGCCGAGACTAGAGGGTGTACATCCTGTCTTCCATGTATCTCAGCTGAGAGAGTACATCCCGGACCCGAGGCACATCATCAGCCATGAGGACCTGATAGTTGAGCCCGACCACACTTTTGTGGAGTACCCGGTAGTTGTCTTGGAGCTCAGTACTATCCACTTGCGGTCCAAGGAGATACCCATGTTGAGGATCCAGTGGTCTAGACGAGGAGCCGATGAGGCCACATGGGAGACAGAGGAGAGTATTAGACGTAGTTATCCCGAGTTCTTTGCGGAGTTAGCCACTACTTCTGTACCGACGAGTTAGTACTTGGATGTTGTTTTGTTTGACCTTTATGATTTTACCTTGGATGGAGTGATTGTGATCTCTTTTATGTGTTGCATGATTATGATGATTGAGTAGTTTGCATGTTAGAAAACGAGATTTAATGAGACCAAGTTATACAAAGCTAGTTATGGAAATCATTTGACTAGATACATTATTCTAAGTTTCGGGACGAAACTTATTTTAAGGGGTCACTGATGTAATATCCGAAAAATTTTACTTCCGATGAGTCCGAGTCTAACCGGTTTTTCGATCGGTTGACCTTCCTAATCCTACTTAACGTTTACTAAAACAAATTTTATCATTTTATGTACTCTTTTAGTCACATAAAATGATGAAATTCAAAACCCTAATTTAAGTCATGACATGGTTATAGACAAGTTTTCGACAACCTTACGACGAGGCAATGACGAGACCATGACGACCTTTGACGAGTTAAGACGAGGTCATGACAACTGTTGACAAGACCATGAAAACCTCCAGCCCAACCCTCCTTCTTTGTTTCTGGCCCAGCCTTGCCCCAGCCCAGATTGCAGCAACCTTCTCTGTCGACACAGCCGCTCGCAGCCCAGGAAGGAAGTGGGCCTGTGGCATCCAGTCCTCGCAGCCCAGAAAGCCAGACATTGTTGATCTCCACGTCAGGGGCCAGCTGTTACATGCCTCCTCCTACATCCCCTCTTAATTTCTCTCTATCTCCTATCGTGAAATCTCCACAATCCCAGCCCGTATCTCGCTCCTTTCTATCTTGTATATCTTTTGCTTCGGATTTCCCTTACGTGCACACCACATCGACCAAAGACGCATCGCCAGTGTCCTCCCCTCCTCTCGCCGCAACAGCGTGACAGACTCCAACCTTTGAGAGCCTATAAAGCACAGCCGAGGTGAGCCCTTCTTCTACCTCTCCTTTATGTTACATCTTCCAGCATCAGTACCCGCCTCATCTAGTGTCGACAACAGGACGAGGAAGCCTTCAACACCGGCAACAGACGTTGGAACCGTGCGAGTGCATCCCTATCCAGATCGTCGTCTTTAGCACCGAGTCCTGCTCCACCCTCATTGATCGAGCGAGCCTCAAATCTCCCTCTTTCTCTACGTGTAAGGCCAATCCTTCCGTCCTCTTTTCATCTCCTTGTTGTCACGGTTACAGTAACTCACCACCATCCCTCTCTGTGCCGTACGAACCTTCAATCTTGATCCAATCGGATGTAAACAGTGACACCAAGTGGAGTCGTTCAACCGCTGCAGCGGTGGAGCTGAGCCTAGCCCTTGATCCCCTTAGTTTTGTGGTGCTGAGCGACACCAGTAGCCTCGTAGAATCATCAGTGCAGCAGTCCGGTATGAGATTCAAACTCCCTTGTTTCTTGTATACTGGAAAGACGAAGTGTGTATATGTGTGTTAGAATTTCTTTTCAAAGGATTCAAACCTAGGACTTGTGGACTAGGATTATGCAGATTTTGGTGGGCAAGAATCGAAATGGAGACCTCCTGCATACCTTATTTTCCAACTTTGACCTGCTGACTTTAGGAGCTAGTTTTGATATCTTAGATCGAACATCCACCGTTGAAATTTTGATAGGTTGTAGATAGATATATGTAGTTTATTGTTAAAAATTGGGAACAAATTAACGGTTGGATTAGAAGTTATAAAGATCCAAAGTAGAGTAGTTGGGCTGTTTTTACAGCAGAGGAAAATTTGGCTAAGTATGGAATTTTTGGATGTGTCAACCAACTTTAGGAATTTATAGGAAAGAAATGGTTGGATAGTTTTGAGAGATTTTTGCCTCTATGAGTAGCATGTATATTATAGACGACCTAGAGAATTATTACGTATTTTTTATTTTTTTTATTCGAGCCTCTTATCTCAAGCCAAAGTCGGACCGTAGTGACTCTTATGAAAAGCTAGAATTTTGGTTAACTTTTATAAATCTCCAACAAACTACCTCTTGCAAACTAGATTAGGAAATAGGTTCCAAAGGAGAATTTAGAACTAGATGATAGACTTTTTTGGAGTTTTCGGGATCAAGGGTAAAATGGTCATTTTACCTAAGGGGACTTTTTTAGTAACTTCTTTTCATGAGATTGTACATCTTAGAAGTTAATGACTTCTAATAATATGGGATGTAATTTTAATCACATGCCTCGTATGACAGGCAATTGAGTTCTACGGTTGCGGACCGAGTTAAGAGTGAGAGAATTGTAATTTGATTCAGGTAAGTCCTTGCGACTTACTTAGCCGGTTTCTAGATGTTAGCTGAATGAAAATAGTGGTGTGTGTTGAGTGTTTTATAAATATAACATGCCTAGGACGACTGTATTATTATTTAGAGCCGAAGTGTATGTATAACGGGCCGTGACATCACTGCTCAGCTCTGACAGGAGACCGAGAGTTCTCTATACCCAGACCATACATGTACAAGGTGAGATGTATCGGATCCATTCCTGATGGTTACACGGGGGCGGAGGCGAGGTTTGAGAATGACCTAAGCAAAGATAATAATGGATTGTTTGAAAGCATGATATGTGTTTAGTTTTATTATTATGTGTGTGTGCGTGTGTGCTGTTTTCATTTATCTAACCTTTAGATAGCTAGCTAGCGATTATTATGTTGTGTTGTTTAGATTTACCACAGGTTAGTGTAGCAGCTGAGTGATCCGGAAGTAAATGTCAGTCGGGTCTCCGTACTCCTTAGAATGGGGTTGAATGTTTGCTTTTGTTTTGTTTATCGTGTTAAGACAGTTAGACTTTTATGTTGTTAAGTATTGTTGGTTGTTAGACATTATGTTGCATTCATCTCTTTATAAACTTTGTTCATGAATTTCATTTTTCTTATTTGTGTCTTGTTGCAAGATTCTAGTAAAATTGTTGACAAACTTAGGTTGGGACCCATTGTGAGGTCCTACCCAGTAATGTCCCGGGTTCGGAGAATTCGGGGTCTTACATAATGTATATTCATTACACACGATATAATTAAATATTATTATTAACTAAAACGTGAATCATTACGTGACATTTATCGCACCGGTCAATTAATTAGATATTTCAATCAGTGACTTATACTTTTAGAACATAATATTTTTTATTATAATTAAACTTATATTTATTCAGATCGGTTAAATTTAACGTTAAAAGAAAAAAAAAATTGAGCACATAATATTTTATATTATAATTAAACTTATATTTATTCGGATCGATTGAATATAATGTTGAGAGAAAAAATAAATTGAGCTTAATGCATTACCTGTACGGCACACATATATTGAGCTTAATGCACTACCTATTTATATATGAAGGCCCATCATCAAGCACAACATTAATTAATGTCAATCACAATCAATCAATCACTATTTAATATTAAGGGGTGTAAACATTACCGTCCAAAAAAAAAGTGATAATAGTAGAGAGAATAATAGTTAATTAATTGAGTAGTAATATATTTGTAAAAGGCTCAACATCAGAACTTCCCCTAAGAATTATCTATTACCTTAAAGTTCATTCTTATTTAACTTCTTGACAACCACACCCTCACCAAAACAAACAATCAAATTCCTTAAAACTAGAAGTAATTGCATACATCTCAATTTTAGTAATAAAAAATTTAACCGATGAAAAATAAAAATAGGTAGATACTTAATACTTGTACTCCTCCAAAATGCTTCCTTGAAAGTTAATTTGTGTGATATAAACATGTGAAGTTAAGAGGCTGCAACATGCAATCTTATGTAAAATATGATTGGCCAAATTAGCTACATAAGGTTTTTTGAGATTTATTTCTAGTAATCAGGCCCATGGTATAAATATGTTTACTAAATGTAATCCTAATCAAACCTCTTATCTTCCAACTTCAATTTAATGAAAGTGGTAAAAACTAAAGGAGTACACAAATCTAATGAAAATAGAAAAGGGCATATTTGACCAAATTCTTTCAATATGATTCCAATTTACAATGACTCTGTCAAATCTTCAATAAATTAGGAACAAAGTATATGCGGACATTCTCTAGCCTCCTTTGTAAACACGACCAAAGTTTTCTTTGATACAGCGGGTAAAGTCGTTTTGATACCGACTGTCAAAGTCGTGTATGATACCAGTGACCACATTCTTTTCTGATACCGGCGGCATTTCAAATACCGACGGTCATTCTCTTCCTCCTCTTCTTCTTTCCATTTCATCTATATATCTATTTCATGCCCAAACATATACACAATACCCTTCAAAATTAATCAACCACTCCTTCAATGGACAACCTCCAAACCCCATCATGCCGACGACCCATTGTTACAATCTGAGGTTCCTTGGGCACTTTGCCGTCTCTTTTCCCGCAAGTTCTCTCCCCACATTTTGGCCTCTACAACCGTTTGTTCCCTCTCTGAATTCTTTGTCAGCATCTTAACCGTGTCTCTTGGAGAGTCGTCTCTATCGGACCCTTGCAAGTCCCATCGACGACCGGGCCCTCAACACAATACCAAATCAAGAATTATCGGTCCAACATTTGATAATTTTTCTTCCTTAAAAAAAATTTCTTTTAGTTTAGTTTATACAAATGATTTTTTAATAATTTTTCTTTGTTAAAATTAGTAAAAGTGTAATTTTAAGCAAATTATGTTTATTGTTTTTCAAAATTTTATTGTTTAGAAAATGAAAAATCTCCTATTAAGAATGTGTACTAATCATTATGAAGTATTCCTCTTTTAGATAGCACTATTGACGTAACTAACTAATTCATGAAACTCTAGATACTTATCTTTAACGTAAAACTAACTTAATTGCTCCTAACCGATTTATATGATTTAGTATAATTATATAATGGAAAATATATTTTAATAAGAATAAATAAATTTTATTTAGTAGAATAATTGCTGATTAATCATAACGTTCAATTTATTTTAAAAATATGAATATTTTACATTGAGACAACGAAAATATTCAACAAAAATGATCCGGATATGGTAAAGAAGGTGAACACGTAAATGGCGAGACGGTCATTAATATTTTGGATGATCTCTTACTTAATTCTACGGGTGACCAAATTTTATTAACAAATACCCGTGTAATATCGTTAACTGGACTTGAAATTTCGAAATTTTTCAACAACTTACATTCATAAAATTATGTATATATATACATATATATATAATTAGTTATCATATCATAAAAAAGTTCATAGCCTATTATTAATGTTTCATATTTTATTAACATTACGTTCATATGCACACCCCTAGTTCTATATTGAAAGTAGTTATAACTAACTCAGTCCCATATTATATTATTATCATATTATAAAAAATACATTTAAATTTATTTTCTAATTTGTGCAATTAGTCATGTTTTATTATTAATGACGTAAGGCTAAACAATAGTCTTTCGAGATATTAAATAGTATGTGAGATTGTTTGTCTTCCGGTATACATGTTGGACCGGGATAATCCAATATATTTTATTGATATTATGATAAATTTTTATATAAGACTACCAAGAAAACTAGAAATAAATAAAGAAAAAGATATGATGCAGTTAGAGAAGATCTCGTTCTTATCTATTGAAATTGTGGTCAGAGTAGTCATGATGTTTGACGATCTTCACTCATCGTCTAGTATCTTCGTCCCCAAGAAGTACTAGGTTTGGTTTGGTATAGATAGAGGGCTGACATTCCCACAAGGTAAGACATCTTGTCTTACATTTTCATTTGCATCATGATTTAACTCCTCTTTGTGGTTTAGAATGAATATGATTTTGCATGATAAACACTTCAAAAGTACAATCTAGAAGATAATGTAACTATTTATTTATTAAAAGGCATGCTTCATAGTATAACTGAACATGATTAGTAGCATACAAAGCATGGATTGCTGTATTGTACTTGACAGGAAGAGCAGCACAGAGGTTTCTTCTGCATCAAAATGTTCACAACAAAAAACCAACCAAAGTTGAAAAAGGAACCCAAGGAGCAAAGCAGAACAAACAGAGTAGCTTATAATGACTTCTCTTCCTCCTCTTTTTCTTTCCATTTCATCTCTATGTCTGTTTCATGCCCAAAGATATACACAATCCCCTTCAAAATTAATCAATCCCATCATGCCGACGACCCATTGTTACAATCTGAGGTTCCTTGGGCACTTTGCCGTCTCTTTTCCCGCAAGTTCTCTCCCCACATTTTGGCCTCTGCAACCGCTCGTTCCCTCTCTGAATCCTTGGTCAACATCTTAACCGTGTCTCTTGGAGAGTCGTCTCTGTCAGACCCTTGCAAGTCCCATCGACGCCCGGACCCTCCTCCCTCCTCGTTTCTTCCAATTCTAGCCCCGTTCTCGTCCCGGCTCCTCTTATCATCCTTGGGACTTGCATCATGTCCCTGGTTTGCCAAATATGACAGAGCAGTCACCACGTCTCCCATATGGGGACGGGCAGAGCCGTTTTCTTGGATGCACATTGATGCCACGGCTAGAGCTTGGTATAGCCCACGCATCGGGAACCTGCCTTGAAGCATTGGATCCGCCAGTTTTGCAAACTTCTTTCGGTCACTGAACAGTGGACGTGCCTGGCCAAATATTTTTATTTACAAAAATTTTAAACTGACAATCTTCACCTGCTAAATTAAACTTAAAGGGATCAAGAAGATGGTTACAAGACTCACCCATGCTACAAGGTTTTGTTCTCCATGGGGCCGGTTGGTGTCAATGGCTCTGCGTCCTGTTATGAGCTCTAAGAACACCACACCAAAACTATACACATCTGATTTTACAGTCAACTGTCCAGTCATTGCATACTCTGGAGCACAATAACCATAAGTACCCATGACCCTAGTAGAAACATGTGACTTGTCGCCTGTGGGTCCCAGCTTTGCAAGTCCAAAATCTGAAAGCTTTGGATGAAAACCCTCCTCTAGCAATATGTTTGATGACTTGAAGTCCCTGTAAATAACAGGAGGACTTGCTTTATCATGCAGGTACTCCAAACCTTTGGCTGCACCCGCGGCTATTTTCATTCTTGTACTCCAATCAAGTGGTTCTTTATCAGAAGGTATGTCTACAAAGTAGAAAAGGCATTGCTCTATATTTGACCAAAGCTGATTCGACTAACAATAAGCTAAAAACATGCTCTCAAAACGAAATGACAAGGTTTTAACAACATATGCATGGCAAATGGCAATTGAGAAAATAAATGCAATTAAAGATTATTATGAAAGGCGAAATACAACTCTAGGTATGATGATCATGAAGTAGACATTTATCAAATCAACCGGGTAATAGTTATGATCAACATTTAATCACATCATCCGATTTATAGGTTCTTCACTACTATTATCAAAATTGTTCCTTAATGTCTACAAATTAACAGTAAACTTGGGACAGAGCTATTCAAATTTCAATTAGTAGAATTACATATCTCATATTGTGCTAAGTATAAACCACAATCCACTTCATAGTTAATCATCAACAAGTATCACAATAATAAACTGATAAAACAGAACCAACAAGTATAGAGCATACAGAGTCCATTATATCTTACTTTAAATGGGCAAATTTTGAAGGATGATTTGTAGTTTTTAACATAACTTATAAATATTTTTAATACTTTTATGATTGTATTTTATGAAATTTGGTTAATACTTTTTGAATTTATGTTAAATATATTATTTATAAAATAAATGAAAAAAAAATAGGCAGGTGTGTTAAATAGCAAGATAAAGGGGAAAGAGCGCTGAAAAAAATAGAAGTGACAATGGTAGTCACGTTACCATGAAGATGGTCTTCTAGTGATCCGAGTGGCATGAACTCATAAACTAGAAGTCGTTGCTCACCATCCGCGCAATACCCAATCAGATTGACCAAGTTAGGATGGTGTAGAAGGCTGAGCATCAGAACCTCCACCAAGAATTCTCTGTTACCTTGAAGACCATTTCTGTCCAACTGCTTGACAGCCACAACCTGCAGCAAAGCAAACAGTCAAATACTTACTTAAAGTTAGAAGTAAATGCATATATCTCAATCAATATTAGTGATAAAACAAAATTAAACTATGAAAAATAAAAATAATACTTGTACTCCTCCGAATAAAGACATTAAGATAGACCCTCTCATCACTATTTCTACACAATAGCAAAATGCATCAATTTCTGAAATATAAGCATGTGAAGTCAAGAGGCTACAACTTACAAGCTTATGCATTCAACCAGGAGGTTACAACTTACAAGCTTTCAATCTTTAGGCTTTTCAATGGGTCTCATACTCATATGATATTCCCGTTTATCAAAGCAATGATTTATTTGGCATCTAAAGGACATACATGAGAGGATTATTCATTGATGAGGATCTCCTAATCTACATTTCATGACTCATTCTGTGTCCATAAAATTAGTTAGAGCATAGATTTATACATAAAAAAGTTTAAAAATTCTAAATTATTAAACTCTTACTGTAAAAATTAGTATTATAGAATATAGACACTAATTATAAATGAAAAAGACACTATTCACATCATGGTTTAAGATTATTCACAAAAAATTATTTTTTTCAAATAAAACTTTATAATTATGGTAAGATAAATATATATTTTTTAAAACTAATGTCAATTGAAGCCTAATTAATTTTGTGTATTACCAAATGGGACTTTAAACTTTTTGATTGGAAATTACAGTGTCCAAATCATGAAATAGAAAGGAATGGAACTATAGATCTGCATGGCTAGAAAATCATCCTCAAACATGCTAGTCAAGCAATTTATAGGGTAGCCTAGGACCACATGAGAATATGATTCGAATTTCCAATGGACTCCATCAAATCTTCAACAAAGCAGGAACAAAGTATACCTGGCCATTCTCAAGTCTCCCTTTGTAAACACGGCCAAATCCCCCTTCCCCTATGAAGCACTCGGGCCTAAAGTTCCTGGTAGCAGTTGCAAGCTCGCGGAAAGTGAATGTGTGAGCATGAGCTGCTGCCAAATTTACATCAGGTTCATCCTTTGGAGCTACAGATTCACGCTTTGGCCCCACATTATTCCTTTGTTTAAGCTTGTCACCCCCTGTATATTGCATATACAATACAATGTTTATCATAAAGGATTTAAGCATGAAGATCTATTAGTCTAAGGATTTCAGATTCATTATTTTGAATAGAAATGACAATAAGCTGTAATATTCATCAGATTCAAATCCCAAATTCATAAACATATGGAAAACAGTCAGCATCAACCACAGAGATACCAGCATGATTGACAACATAACTGGTGGAACGGAACAGTACTGACAGGGTCCAATTCTGATTATCCCCTAATCAATATGTTAAATCATCACTATCTTCCATGACCATTAGATCATAATATCATTCAATACACAGAAAACAAAGACAGTGAACAGCTGGCAACTTATCGGCGATAGATGTCAGGATCAGATCAATATCTAACACTAGAACAAACTCAAATCCAATCAACAACAAAGAAGACTAACCGGAGGACAATTTTGCGAAGTTATTGATAGCAACAGGGGGAGGGGCGGTATCCTTGCGATCATCCCTGTCATCCTCCTTATTCAATCGTTCTTCTTCCTTGGAATCGAAACACGAAAAACACCCCATCACAATTTACAAAACCCGAAAAGCCACCGCCAAGATCAACAAATCTGGACTCTCAATCTGCTAGACAGAGTAACAAACTAAGAAGAAACGAATCCACAAATCACTTAAATCTTCATCACCCTTTTGTACAAGTAACACAGTCGATTCCAAGATCCAATCTCATATAATAAAAAGATATAGCAAAAAATCCGACCTAGAAATCCTTTCCGTAAGCAACCCAAGTCGTAGAAAAGGTGAGATTAGACAGAGAAAGGGAATCAGCAAGATATTCGTTTGAAGGGCGGAAGTAGATAGAGTAGATAAGAAGGGAAACAACGCGAAGAAGAGGGTAAAGAGGGCTGGCTAGTTGCGTTTGTATTGCCGTAGCCAAAGGCACTCTCTTTCTCTCAGTCCAACATCGCCTAATTTGATTTTGACCAGACTTGTGCACACTGCACACTCTTTTCAGCTTCGACTTTCAACATTCATTCTCTCTATACGGCTCAATTCACTGTAAGACCAACGTCCTGTCCGGTTCGGTTAAAATTACATAAACCCTTAATTTTCTGTGTAATTTTTCATAATTTTTATAATTAAAAAAAAAAAGATCATAATTCCGTTTAATTTTTATCCCAATAAGTCACATAATTCTTTATTAAACTTGCATGATCAATATAAATGGTGTTACAAGATTTAGATTAGGTTTAAATCACTCATAATAAATTATATATATTGTTCAAATGTGTTAAATTGAAATAATTAAAAATTTTAACAAGATAAAATAATGCGACTTTGTTAAACGAAATTTTTTTTTTAACCAAATAACAATTTAGTAATATTAGAAATTTTGATGTTAATACTCCGACCACAAGATGACAAATATTGTTTATTTAAAAGTTTAAGTTGAACCGTAAGAAAAATGAGTTTAAATGTCAAAACAAATCCACCCTATGGATGGGTGTTGTTCAAGTAAGGCACATTATTCCTGTACAGTCATGCGGCCGACCGCACGGCCGAGACGTATCCCGAAAAAAAAAAAATTTCTGAACAAGTTTTTTTTTTTTTCGAACAAGTTTTTTTTTTTAAAACGAGTGAAAGTAATAATTCAAAACTTATTATGAAATAGTTCATGAATTATAATAGAATAGTTCATGAATTATAATAGAATAGTTCAAAGTTTATAGGAGAATAGTGCATAAATGATAACATGGTAGTTCAAACAAATTTTCATTTGTTTCTGGAAAAAAAATTCGTTTCAGAAAAAAAATAAAATAAAAATAAATAAATAAATAAAAAATTCGGGACACGTGTCGCCCGTACGGTCGGCCGCACGGCCGTACCGTATTAATTGAACCGTACCTGAACATTAACCCCCTATGGATTACATATTTAAATTTTATTAACTATAACAAAATTAAATAATTTTATAGTTTTATATTTGTGATTTTGTATGTAAATATTTTAGTTTTTTAATAATAGAATAAATAAATAATATGCTTATAAATTTGAAATTTGTATTTAGGTTTGCTTTTGTAAGCTATACCTAATTGTTTATGTAAATAACAAGTGTTAGATTAGTTTAATATATAATTTATATATAAAGATGGCGTAACATATTTAATTAGGTTATACACTACCTTATTCCACTCTACTTTTAAGTTTATATTATGTATTGACTAGTTTTTAGTCACACAAAATAATATTTTTTTTAAAATTTGTAAATCTTTCATTGTTACGTGTAGAAAGAAAACTTGTTAAACATTGTAAGCCAATTTAGTTGTAACTGTGAAAATGAAATAAAAATAATCTGGTATATATATATATATATATATATATATATATATATATATATATATATATATATATATATATATT
>BSUD01000007.1:135863895-135950442 GCA_033239045.1 Fagopyrum esculentum | reverse complement strand
ATATATATATATATATATATATATATATATATATATATATATATATATACTTTGTTTACAAATTTTTTAAATCATTCCTCGTGCTTTCATGCAAATTATAATTGTTTTTTTTCATTTTGTTTGTATAAAGCTAATCAAGTTTTACTCCAATTATTTTAAACCAAAAGGAATAATTTTAAAAATTTTCATGAAAAAGAATATATTATTTTCGTTTTCGGAGTTAAAATCAAAGGAACCCTAAAAGTTAACAAGTTATTATAAGTGATTTTGACCTTAATCTAAATCGTGTAACACCATTTATATCGATCATGCGTGTAATAACCGAAAATTTTTTAAACTCCGTTTAATACTGAATTTAACCGGATTCCGATCCGCTAACCTCTAAGCTTTAAACAAAGTTAAAATGAGTTTTAAATTTTATTATTTTATGCGAACTTAGTTCACATAAAATAATAAAAGATGTAACCGGAGATATTCCGTACCTTTAAAATAAAATAATAATTTACTTAATACGGAAAATAATTCCGTAAAAATTTCCGCAAATGCCCTACCGATCCGTACGAGCAACGGGTTTCGCTTCAGCTCGTTTCCTAAAGAAAGAGTGGGCCCAATTGCAATAAGTATTGCTGGCCCAGCCCATTTTTTTAACCCTTTAATTAAAATCTAATTAATTATAACCTTAATTTTACCCTAATCTAAACCTAATATGATTCTCCCTCATCGACTGCCGCTGCTCTTCCTCCTCCCTCTCTGTACGAACGATCGCCGCAGCAAACACAACACAAGATTGAGCCGCCACCGAGCCATTGTGCCGCCGCTGTCGACCGCCTAGACGCCGCCATCCGCCGCTGGAACCCGGTAAGTCTCGCCTTCGTCCCCTCGCTACTCTCCTTCCCTTCTCTTCTCTGTTTCGGAACTCACCAGCAACCCTCCGGCTTCACGCAGCAGTAGTAGGGCCGACCACCAGTGAGGGTCGTCCGGAACGCAAGCAGACCAGTCACGACCAGCCGGCGCCGCCTCGCTGCCCCGTCGTCTTCTGCACCGGCCGCTGCAACGCCTCACCCAAAAACTGCGCCTGTCTGCACTATTGGAACGAGGAAAACGAACCAGCCGGAGTCCACCGCCTTCGACCGCAGGAACCTTTCCGCTTAACACCTTGCCGGACTGTAATTCCGGTAATGACGTCTTCTCTGCCTCTTCTGCCCTCCTGCTAGTATAAGTGTGAATAAAAGTATGTATATAAGCAGTGGAGTAGAGGTGGAAAGGGTAAACAGTGTTGTAGGGTAGTAAGGGCAGTTTGTGTGAGCCGTTTGAGAACTGTAGGAAGGCAAGGTTGATACGTTTGGTTCGAGGGTACGGGGTAGGTATATGTCGATTGTCCGATAAGTATAGTTATATGTATCAGCTATATATATATATATATATATATATATATATATACACACACGTATAATAGTTTGTATGCGAGAGAGATGTATATATAATCATATATGAGTTAGCGCAGTGGGTATGTACGGATATATATAGAGGTATAAGTTGGAGTATGGGTAATTTACATAGAAACATAAGAATAATAGGCATATGTAACTTATATATATATAGGAGAATAATTGTAGGTATAAGTATAGGGTATATGGATATATGGACTTACGTATATAAGTACGAGTTGAGAGTTATGAAATTATGTATATAGATGTAGAGGTGTAATGATCGATATTATATAAGAATAGAGTAGTAACCGGGAAGGAGAAGGAGCGTTGTTCCTTTTTTCGAGTGGATTCAAGTTTGAACTTGCAACCTATAAGTAGCTAACCGAGAGAGACCAATTATAGAAAACAAGTTATAAAAGGAATTAGTAAGAATTAAGAATGAACTTTGAGAACTTTCGGCACTAAGGGTAAAATGGTCTTTTACCGTAAGAGAGCTGTTTCCGTAATTTCTTCGCATGAGGTTGGACATCTGGATGTGATTTTGATCCATATGCCTTATTTGACAGGCGTTTGAGTTACCGCGAGTACCGACCGATTTGAGACTTGTTAGAGTGTGATTTGACTCAGGTAAGTCCTTGCGACTTACTTAGCCAGTTTCTGGATATTAGTTGAGTGATAGTGGTTGTGTGTGCTATGTGCGCGTTTTTAATAATAATAACTTGCTATGACGACCGTTATTATTATGTTTAAGGCCCAAGTGTATGGATAACGGGCCGTGACATCACTGCCCAGCTCTGACAGGAGACTGGGAGGTTCTCTATACCCAGACCAGGCAGGTACAAGGTGAGATGCATCGGATCCATTCCTGATGGTTACACGGGGGCGGAGGCGAGGTTTGGGAATCCCTCGTGTCACAAACTAAGTATCATTAGCGTGAATGAGTAACTTACTTAAGATAATAAATGGACCTGTTTGAAAGCATGATGGGTGTTTATTCTTTTATGTGTGTGTGTGCTATTATTGTTCTTCTAATGTTTAGATAACTAGCTAATGGTTTCTGTTGTTGTGTTTTTAGACTTACCGCAGGCTAGACCAGCAGCTGAGTGATCCGGAAGTAGTCGTCAGCCGGGTCTCCGTACTCCTTAGAGTGGGGGTTGGGGTTGTTGATTGTCATTCTTTCTTTTGTTAAGACAGTTGTTCGTTTTGCCCTTGTTTAAGTATTATAGGTTGTTAGACCGTGTTGCATTCATTACCTTAAAAATACTATTTCATGAATTTCGATTTTTCCTTATTTGTGTCTTGTTGCAAGATCCTAGTAATATTGTTGTCAAACTGAGGTCGGGACCCATTGTGAGGTCCTAACAAGTAACGTTCCGAGTTCTGAAAATCCGGGGTGTTACAATGCGCGTTCGGCAAGATTGTATTATGAGATTTATCGAGGATAAAAATTATGGGGAAGTATGGCTTCAACCTTACGAAGAGAGATAGATTATGAGAATAACGGAGAATTACATAAAAAATTTAAGGGCTTATATAATTTTACCCGGACTCACTAAAGGGGGTTGGGCCGGGACGTTGGTCTTATAATGTACAAAGCCATATCAAGAATCGATATATCACTATTAAAGTAGAGTCCTAACCTACTGACGTGATGCTTCTTGGTGCGAGTATTTTGAAATCGAGCTTTCTCAATTAAAGTCATAAATTATTTTTTCTATATTACCAAAATAAATTTTTTATAACTACCAAATCACAACCAATATTTGCTAAGAAGATCCTGTAACACCCCGAATCCGTGGGACTCGGGAATGCTACGGGTGGGACCTCACAATGGGTCCCGACCCTTAGCTTGACAACAATTTCGGATCTTGCAACAAGACACAAATAAAGGCCACAACGAAAATACATTGTATGCAATGTAATGAAACCCGGAAGCATACAAACAAAAGACTTCAGCCGATAAACAACACCAAAGACCAACACCACACACATGACATACAATATACATGAACAATATACAAACTCGACTACAACCAAAACCCACTCCTAAAATGTACGAAACCCCGACTACCCACTCTTCCGGATCTCTCGGCCGCATTCCTAACCTGCAAGGCAATCTACAACGATCGGTATAAAACCGTTAGCTCATATTCGAAGCATTAGAAATAAGGTGAAGACACATACACACTCATACATCACATATCAAATAACATGCTTAAACATACAAGTCCGGTTAGTTATCTTCATATTATTAAGTCATATCTCGTTTTAATTCAACTTCTTTTGTGACACGAGAATCTCCCGAAACTCGCCTCGGTCCCCACTTACCGGCATGAAATGGTACTGATGCATCCGACCGTCTACCAGCATGGGCTAGTCGCCAAGAACCCCCTAACTCTACGCAAGAGCTAGACAAGTTGTCACCGTCCGTTATCATACACTTGGGCCAAAATAATATAAGGTCGGTAATCCTAATTCCGGTTTAAATGTTATAACGAAAGTAATGAAACACACACCACCAAACACGCAACGAATCTAATACATAGAATACAAGCTAAGTAAGTCCGGATACCTACCTCATCGCCACATCAACTCATAACACTCTCACTTCCCTTGAGAAGGAGCCCACAAACT
The DNA here is from genome assembly GCA_033239045.1 of Fagopyrum esculentum. Lineage (NCBI taxonomy): Eukaryota > Viridiplantae > Streptophyta > Magnoliopsida > Caryophyllales > Polygonaceae > Fagopyrum > Fagopyrum esculentum. Next base: position 135,946,378 of record BSUD01000007.1, on the reverse strand, counting down.
GCTCACAAGAAGATAACTATATCAATAACTCACTCAACTAAGAAAGTCTTAGACTTCTACACAAATAATCTACGCAAGGTCATTTTACTCTCATTCTAGGACCGCATCCTAGAATCCCTTATGCTCACGTCACACTGAACACAAGTTAGAAGTCCTTAGACTTCTAGACTCTATGATCTCACAACCAAAACCTATAACACATACTAGGTTAAGCATGCCTAGTCTCAACAGCTCAACGGTAACCACTCTACGCTAAGATACGCATATCCTAGCCCACAACCTCACAACTATAAACTTACAATCTCAACCTCACAAGCCTCACAAGGAACAACCAACTCTCATCCTAAGAACCAACTCAAAAACATGCAACATCAATCATTAGAACATCCCGAAAATCTCACACACTTGTCTAAGGTCCCAAAATCCACTACATGTCATTCACCACTATCCTAGGTCCAACCTAGCATGCTTCTAACATCAACACTCTCTAGGAACATCTATGAACACATACACAAGGGAGGGAACTCACCAAGCAAAGACACGGGCTCGGAAGGAGGAAGAATAGCCGTGAAAGGGAGAAGAAGACTACAAGGGAGGAATGACTGAGCCAGTGGCCGCCCCTGCGGCTCAGGCTGGCCGCCCCTGCGGTTCAGTGCAATGGCCGCCCCCGCGGCGCTGTCCAGCCGCGGGTGCGGTCGAGCTCCAATGGGCGATCTTCGATGGCTTCTTCGATAGATCCTCGAAGTGTGGAGAGTCTCCTAGCTTCCTTGCTCCACCATGGATGCCCCAATAACCAATCATCACCATAGCTTACGATCTCAGCAAGATCCATACACATGCAACACAAGAAGAGGGAAGAACATGGTCAATTCATGGCTTTCACAAGAGGAAGAAGAATCTTACTATTGAACTCGCATCTGCAAAACCTCTTATGCTAGACACTACACCAAACAAGGGAGGAGGAAGGAGGATCATCATCAAGGAGAAGCTTCCAAGAGCTCAAAGCCAAAAGAGAGAAGGAGAAGAGTAGAGAGGATGAAGTCATGTGAAAGTGAAGAATGAGAGGAGAGAGAAGGAAGGACGATTGTCCATCAAAAGAGGAAACGAGGGGTCAAGCAGCCCATCACAACAAAAACGAGGGGTCAAGACGGTATTTTGGGACAAATCCCGTTACTCAGCGTCTCGTGCCTGTGGGGAAACTGAGTCGCGCCTGCGGAAAGGTCGGTATCTCGCTCACAATCCGGAATATAAATTCCGGATGTTACAGCTCCCATACAAAGTTAAAATAATGATTTTTTAATAAATTTTTGTTAGAAAGATTTTTATTTCTTCAATTAATTTTGAAGGATTATAAGCTCAATCTATTTACGTTGAATACTTTTAGGGATTTTTCTATCCCACATCGATTATCAAGGTTGATTGTTTGATAACTTGTATAAATAGAGAGTTTGAAGATTACACAAATCAAATATGTGTTGGCCTTCTGGCTAAGTTGAAGTATAACTTTTATTTATAACGGATTAATATTTGTTTTGTGGGTCATTGACCTACTATTTCGTGGGTTGTTGACCTAATATTTTGTGACTTACTAAATATTTTTTTTCTCACATCGATTATCAAATATTTTCAATCCCACATCGATTATCAAGTAAGGCTGATAGTTTGATGATTTGTATAAATAGAGAGTTTGAAGACTAAACAAATCAAACATTTATTGGCCTTCTCGCTAAGTTGAAGTATAATTTTTATTCATAGTGAATTGTCTACTACTTTGTGGGCCCGTTGACCTAATATTTTGTGGGTTGCTAAATATTTTCAATATCACATCAATTATCAAATAAGGCTGATAGTTTGATAACTTGTATAAATAGAGGGTTTAAAGATGAAACAAATCAAAAATTTCTAGGTCACTTAACTATGTTGAAGTATAATTTTTATTCATAATTGTCTACTACTTTGTGAGCCGTTGATCTAATGTTTTGTGTGTTGCTAAATATTTTCAATCCCACATCGATTATCAAGTAAGATTGATAGTTTGATAACTTGTATAAATAGAGGGTTTGAAGATTAAACAAATCATACATTTCTTGGCCTTTTTGACTAAGTTGAAGTATAATTTTTATTATTTCAATCTCACATCGATTATCAAGTAAGACTGAAATTTTAATAACTTGTATTGTATAAATAGAGGGTTTAAAAATTAAACAAATCATAGATTTATTGGTCTTTTGGCTAAATTGAAGTATAACTTTCATTCATAACGGATTAATATCAGTTTTGTGGGTCGTTGGCCTACTACTTAGTGGGTCGTTGACCTATTATTTTGTGAGTCGTTGACCTAATGTTTTGTGGGTTGCTAAATATTTTCAATCCCACATCGATTATCAAGTAAGGCTGATAGTTTGATAACTTGTGGGTCGTTGACCTAATGTTTTTTGTGTTGCTAAATATTTTCAATCTCACATCGATTATCAAGGCTGATAGTTTGATAACTTGTATAAATAGAGGGTTTATAGATTAAACAAATCATAGATTTATTGGCATTTTAGCTAAATTGAAGTATAATTTTTATTCATAACGGATTAATACATGTTTTGTGATCGTTGGCCTACTACTTTGTGGGTCGTTGAGTCGTTGACCTAATGTTTTGTGGGTTGTTAAATATTTTCAATCTCACTCAAGTAAGGCTGATAAATAACTTGTATAAATAGAGGGTTTGAAAATTATACAAATTATACATTTATTAGATTTTGGCTCAGTTGAAGTATAATTTGTATTCATAACGGATTAATATCTATTTTGTGGGTCGTTTACCTACAGTTTTGTGGGTCGTTGACCTACTTTTTGTGGATTGCTAAATATTTTCAATCCTACATTGATTATCAAGTAAGGTTGATCGTTTGAGAACTTATATAAATAGAGGATTTTGAAGATTAAACAAATCATACATTTCTTGGCCTTTATAATTTTTAGTTTGATGAACTAGGTTACGTGTCTCTTTCTAAATCATTCGGATTGTACTTTTTTGCCAAAATATCCTTTCTATTTTAACTAACGATTTCATTTGTTATCAATTGCTGAATGAATTTTGTTAATTTTTAAATTTCAAACTCAGTTAAAAATATATATATATATATATATATATATATATATATATATATATATATATATATATATTCTATTTTGTTTATGGTAAATTATAAAAGTTTTTAATCTAAATTGACGACTATTATTTTTTATGAAAATTAAATTGGTAATTTTTTTTGTTTTTCGAAATCGTATCGGTAGAAGATAGGAAAGATTTTAATCTCCTCAAATCTCTCTGGGCAATTATGGACGTTGAGTATATAATTGGATACGAGTCATCCATATAAATATTGTCTTTATATTATACATTCAATAATTATATGGTAATTAATATTCGACGTATATTGACGTATATTATCAATGTATTCAAAATTAATATATTTTTCAAATTAATTGATGTTGGACCGAGAGAAAGAGAGAGTGCCTTTGACTACGTCAACCCAAACACAATTAGCCCTCCTTATCCCCTTCTTCGCTTTGTTTCCCTTCTTATTTACTCTATCTAGCTCCGCCCTTTAAACGAATATCTTGCTTATTCCCTTTTTCTTACTAATCTCAGATTTTCTACAACTTGGGTTGCTTGCTGAAACAATTTATAGGTCGATTTTTTTGCTATTTCTTTTTATTATATGATATTGGATATTGGAATGGACTTGCTACTTGTAAAAAGGATGATGAAGATTTGAGTGTTTTGTGGATTCGTTTGTGTAAGAATATGTCTTGATCTTGGCGGTGGTTTTTCGGTTTTTGTAAAGGGTGATCGGATTTTTTTCGTGTTTCGATTCCAAGGAAGAAGAAGGATTTTTTTCGTGTTTAGGTTTTTTATAAAGGGTGATGGGATCTAATTAATCTATTAAAAATTGTGTCGGCACCCAAATTTTTTTATTTTTTTTTCAAATCTAGGCACCGACGCCGTTTTTTTTTATTATTTTGTATATAAAAGAAATTGGACATCATGTTGTTTTGCAAATTGTTTTTTGAAGGATTTAATACACGCAACTTATGACTCGTTCGATAAAGGGAGTTTATGGATCCGAAGGGATTATTGGGGATGAGATTTATACAATAAATTCAAGTGCATTGAGATAGATTATGAACTAGTGTATTACTCGCGTCCTACACGGGATTTTTTTTAATTATTTTTATATAAATTTATATTTAAGTAAAAAAGTATTAACATTAATTACATATATTGGAGTCAGGTTGAAAATAAATTTGGATTCTCGTTGTATATAAAGGAACCCAAATCCCATTATTGTCATCTGCGAACGACATAATAATTTTCGCTAAAGCAAATGTGGCTTATTGTCAAAGGATCAAGCCAATCCTTGAAATTTTTTGTTCTATCGGGGCAAAAAATTAAATCCTATTAATCAACTTTTCAAACAACGAATAATACAAGTGATAGATGTATTGATCCATTAAAAAATGTACTTGTTATGAATCATACTACTAACCTTGACAAATACCATATATGGTCAATCTTTAACGGAAGAGTCACTAAAAATACATTTGAAGATATCAATACAAAATAAAGCAACAACTTTAAATTGGAAAGTTAATTCCCTCTCCAAAAAGGAAGAAATACCCTAACACAACACAATTTGGCTGCCAAACCAATTTTCTATGCAATCTTTATGCTTCCAAACCACAATCTTGAGAAGATGGATAAACCTATAAAAAGTTTTTTTGTAATAAAGGAAACCAACATAGACCTCTCATTAATTGGGACTAAATTTGTAAAGCAAAAAGAATGGTGGTCCTGAGTTGAGAAAAGCAATTTCAATGAAAAAAACTTGTAACATCCGGAATTTTTATTTCGGTTGTCGAGAGGTTCATCGACCTTCTCGCGCACGCGGCTCAGTTTTCCCGCAGGCACAGGGTGCTGAGTGTCAGGATTTATTCTAAAATCTCGTACCGACTCTTCATTTTCCCCTTTCGCTTTCCAACCCCTCATTCCTAGCTTGAGGTGACAAGAGTTCAACTAATCCCTTGTTTCCCTACCATCTTTTTCAGCCTTATTGTTTTCTCTCTCCTCCCACTCTTCTCATTCACATTTGTTGCTCTCTTCACTCTCCCTCTTGTGCTCCTTCTTCACCTTCTTCTCTTTTGGAGCTCTTGGATTTGTGGACTACAGTCGAGGAGAATCAGATTCGGTTTAGTAAGCTTATTCTTCTCCCTCTCTTCTCTTAATTCCATGTTGCTTATCTCTTTCTTCTCCTCTCCTTCATCCATTGCCATGGATGAAGCTCTTGAGGAAGCTTCTCCTCAAATCCTTTGCATACATGTTTTCTTAGCTTGTTTAGGTCGAGGAGAGGAGTCTAAGGTCTGTGGTTGAAGTTCGGAGAAGGCCCAACAAGAGAAGGAAGCATTTGGAGCAAAAACACGGTCAAAGAAACGAGAAGACGGACTTTCTAATGTTCGACAACGGGCCGGATCATTAGAGGCACGGGGGCCGACCAGGGCCACCACAGGGGCGGCGTCGGGAGACCGCAGAGGCGGTGACAGGGCCTCGCAGAGGCACCAGCTTGAGTCCGCGGCTGCGTTTTCTTCAACAGTAGGCTCTCTCCTCCTTCCTTCTTGGTTCCTTCCTTTGTTTAGAAGTTGATACATGGTAGTAGCATGCTTAGGATGGACCTAGGGTAGATGAGTATGACATCTAGTGGTTGTGAACCTAGGTGCCCTTAGAACTCGTTGGAATCGTTATTGATCTTGTGTGTGTGAGGACCTTATGGTCTCTCTTCTAGCTTGTGTCCTTACTCCAACTCGGTGGTGATACTTATCCTTGTTTAGGTTACGGGCTATTCTTGCTTCCTTTCCCATGCTTATCGAGTTTATGATCTCTTAGAGTCTAGGAGCGTTTCTAGCTTATGATGCTAGGTCTTGTGTTCGGTTATTGGATAGAAGTATTTGAGTTCGTATGTATGATATGTGATGATGTGAGTCTCTTATGGATCAGGTTGTGGTTGTTTTCCTTCGGAGAGTTGTGATCGTTTATTATTGTTAGCTTGGAGATGAGGTAAGTCTACGGACTTACTTAGCTAGCTTTCGCATATGAGCTGGTGGTGTATGTGTTATTGATTGACTATCATGATGCTACTATTAACCGGATTAGGTGTGGACTTGTTTATTGTTTATTTGGACCAATTGTATGATAACGGGCGGTGATCGCCTGTCCGGCCCGAAATAGGGTGGTTAGGATGCGCCTTGCGACCAGTCCAACAGGTGATGCTAATTCGCATCAGGTCCAAATCTGTTTGGTGAAAGGGGAGAAGGGCGGGATCCTTGTGATTTCCGTGTCACAACAAATGGGAATTAGTAAATGAATGACATAGCTAAAAAAAGATAATAACCGGACTTCTATGTGAGCATGTTTGTGTGTTTACTTTATTATTATATGTGGTTGTGCCTTATCGTTCTTCTTATATTCGAATGGCTAGCTAACGGTTTTAAACCGGTTGTGGTAGATGCCCTGAAGGTTAGGGACGCCGCCGAGTGAGGTGGAGGAGTGGACAGCCGGGAGTCCCCATACATTATAGGACAGGGATAGTTTATGTCTTTATGTTGTTGGATTATGGTGTTATGTTGTATGTTTGGATTTACGTGTTGGAGTTGTGTCGTTTTGAGGACTCGACTATGTTTTCACCTTGTATTTTACTTTTCTTTCTCACGCATACATTATAAACGCTTTTGAGTTTTGCTTTTATTTGTGCCTTGTTGGAAAGGTCCGGTGAAATTGTTGTCAGGCTAAGGGTCGAGACCCATTGTGAGGTCTCACCCGTAGCATCCCGAGTCTCGCAGATTCGGGGTGTTACAAAGTGAAATCAAAGCCCTAGGTTGACAACAATGACACTCGCAATCTTTTAAAGGTCGAATAAGGAATAAACAGAACCCGCACGGGTTTTAACTTTGCGTTTTCAAATCATATGCATGAGTCAGGTTGGGATAGAATGTACGGGACCACCACTCCTTCCGCAGACCTCGGCGACGTAGTTTATTGGATTTGATATATATGCATATGTATAGTTATCTATGTATGTGGACTTATGACGTTTTTGGATTTGTATATACGTAGTTATGTACATATGGCCTTAGGATGTTTAGATTTGTACACTTTGTTATGTACCTGGAACACGTTTATATTATGCTTCAACGGTTTATGCCGTACCGAGAACATAAGCATATGTACTTATATGTATATATATACCCCATACGATATCAGATGGCACACACAAGAGCTACCGCGTACGTAGGACCGGCTAGGGGTAGACCCCCTCATCCTCTTACCGTCCCGAGACGGGGACGACTAGGGAGACTCCAGGAGCGAGAGGTCAGAGGCATATCCCCATTGCAGACCCGCTAGTTGTGGACCCACCAGTAGTAGAGGTCCCCGTTGAGGACTTCGTAGAGAGCATCATTCCCGAGGCTAGGGATAGGATAGTTGTGAGGTCCGGGGCGCAAATTTCTCCATCCGCCAAGACTAGGGGAGCATCGATTAGAGCTTCAGTGTTTGGAGACTATGTTCAGCGGGCCGAGGAGGCGTTTAGGACGGGAGCACCACCTCCCGCACCACCGGTACCTACAATTGCGAGATCAGTTGAGGTCTCGCAGAGGGTGACTCAGATCAGGGTTGCACCAAAGATAGCGGTACCTGAGATAGTTGCATCAAGGATAGTGGCACCCGGGCTAGTTGTTGATATTGTTAGAGCGAGAGACGAGTTGAAGGCTTTCAACCAACAGCATGTGCCCTACTTCGACGGGAAAGTAGTGCTGGAGGTTGAGCACTAGATTGGGCACGTGGAGTCCGCCTTGGAGGCGATCCGCTGCCTGGAGGACAGACAGGTAGAGATAGTACATACGATATTCCGGGAGTAGGCCTAGTACAGGTGGAGGAATGTTCGAAGCGGTGTTACTAGGATGGATCAGTTGTTGAGCCTTGTTAGAGAGAGTTTTTGTCCGGCTTCACTGAGGAGGGATTGAGTGCAGGACTTCTTCGAGGCAGGATTTGAGGATTTCCCGGTTATCGAGGCTATTAGGCGGTTCCATGAAGAGTTGATCTTGTTGGGTCCCGCCGCACCTCTGGCGGACGAGCATGTCTACTTGTTTTCCAAGAGATTGAGGGAGTCCACCCGTGCTTACCTTGCGGGTTCCGTTGTGACTCCTTGGTGGAGTACCAGGACCGAGCTTCGGCATATGAGAGTGACCGGCCAGGGTCTAGGAGAGTGGCACAGTCCGGAGGGCCGGACAAGAGGCAGAGGACAATACCATCTGGTTCAAGAGTAGGAGCCCCAAGATAGGGGCGTAGTCAGACTCAGGGGCGTTTTGGACCCCATCATTGTGTGTAGGCATCAGATAGAGGTCGGCAGTGTTAAAATAGTGGCGGGTACGGGCATATGCAAATTGTGTGCCTGAGGACGACATTGACTTGTTATGTTTGTGGCCGACCTGGACACCGAGCCACTTTTTACCGTTAGGGCCCAACACCGTCTCCACAGGGTTCTTCCCCTACTAGCATTCCTAGTAGTGGACAGAGGTCACCCAAGCGTCAGACAAAGAGTCAGCTCCAGTAGAGAGCCCCAGGATATTTGCAGGCACAAAGTTCTACCCAAGGGCAAGGTGGAGGTAGGAGACGTGGTGGAGGCACCCAGGAGACCAGAGGCACGCAGACCAGGGTATTTGAGTTGAGGAGTGTCGTTGATCCAACGGCACCGGAAACCACAAGTACTATTCAGATTCACGGCTTTCCGGTCCGAGTTTTGTTTGATACGGGTGCTACGCACTCTTTTATATACGATGATTATGTAGCTAGGTTGTCCTTAGTTACGGTAGAGGGGATACCCTTCTTTATAGGGTTACCCGACGGGGGTAAGGTTAGTGGTACCCAAGAGGTACATGGTTGTCCCATTTGTTTGGAAAACCGTGATTGGTTAGCCGACTTCTATGTCATGCACTTGATGCATGAAGAAGTCATCTTAGGGATTGATTGGATGGACCGCCACCGAGCCGTTTTGGACATCAGCTGGAGGACAATGACAGTCACCATAGAGATGGGACATGAGGTGATTTTCCGAGGTTGGGACCTCGGAAAGGCCGGTACAATCATTAGCATGGTCCGAGCCGCGATACTTATCAGGCAGGGATGCGAGGCCTTTGTGTTATGCCATGAAGGAGGAGACATGTCCGTCATTGGAGGAGATTCTCGTGGCCTGTGAGTTTGAGGACGTTTTCGTGGAGCCACCCGGGCTACCACCGCAGAGGAGTGTTGATTATGCCATTGAGTTAGAGCCCAACACGAGGCCGATCTCCAAGGCTCCATACTGCATGGCGCCGATCGAGATGCTGAAGATGAAGAAGCAGCTCGAGGAGTTGGCAGAGAGGGGCTTCATACGCCCGAGCGTTTCCCCTTGGGGTGCACCGGTCCTCTTCGTCAGGAATAAGGACGGATCTTTGAGGCTATGCATAGATTACCGGGAGTTGAACAAAGTCACCATCAAGAACAAGTACCCATGACCGCGCATTGACGATTTGTTGGACCAGTTGCAGGGAGCCTCCGTGTTTTCGCGTATTGATTTGAGGTCGGGATATCACCAGCTGAGGGTGAGAGAGGAGGACGTGCCAAAGATGGCATTCAGGATGAGATACGGCCATTATGATTTTGTCGTGATACCATTCGGGCTGACGAATCCACCCACCGTCTTCATGGAGTTGATGAACGGCTTTTTCATCGACTTCTTGGACCAGTTCGTGGTGGTGTTTATTGATGACATCTTAGTTTACTCCTGGAGTCGGGAGAAGGATGCGGGACACCTGAGGACGGTGCTTCGAGTTCTTCAAGATAGAGAGTTTTACGCTAAGCTCTCTAAGTGCAAGTTCTGGATGTCCGAGGTGGCATTCCTGGGTCACATAATTTCCGCCGAGGGTGTCATGGTTGATCCGGCAAAGATTGAGTCCGTTTCTTCATGGCCGCCTCCTAGAACGGTCAAGGAGGTGCGCAGTTTCTTGGGCTTAGCGGGATACTACCGCCGGTTTGTTGAGGGTTTCTCCGTGATTACACGACCACTTACTTCCTTACTGAGGAAGTCTACCAGGTTCGTCTGGTCCAAGCCTTGTCAGTGCAGCTTCGAGGAGCTGAAGAGGAGGTTGACCTCCGCTCCTATTCTAGCCCAGCCTGAGGGCATAGAGGATTTTGTAGTATATAGTGACGCCTCCAAGCTAGGCTTGGGTTGCGTTTTGATGTAGAGGGGTAGGGTTATTGCGTACGCTTCTCGGCAGCTGAAGTCGTATGAGAAGAGTTATCCTACCCATGATCTTGAGCTAGCGGCAGTGATTCACACCTTGAAGATCTGGCGATACTACTTGTACGGGGCCACGTACCAAATCTTCACAGACCATAAGAGTCTGAAGTATATATTCACTCAGCGGGAGTTGAATAACCACCGAAGGAGATGGTTAGAGTTGATTAAGGACTTTGATTTGGAGATCTTGTACCATCAAGGGAAGGCAAACGTAGTCGTTGATTCTTTGAGTAGGAGGACACCTCGAGAGGAGGCTATAGCTCGACTTACGGTTCAACCACAGTTGTAGAGGGATTTGATAGAGTTGGAGTTGGATATCCGGTTTCCGGATACGGACTGTCGTTTGTCCGAGTTAGAGGTATTACCTGATATGTCCGGAGAGATCTGGCAGAAGCAGGAGGGATGTCTCCTTTTGTTGAGGATCAGAGATAGGATGTCTAGAGGCAAGGCACTGTAGTTTACCTTAAGAGCAGACGGCTTGTTGAGACGTCAGGGGTGTATATGTGTACCGTCGGACCAGGAGTTGAGAGAGCGGATTTTGCATGAGGCACATTCTAAACCTTACTCGGTGCAACCCTGCACGAGTAAGATGTACCAGGATATCAGAAGATCTTATTAGTGGGGTGGGCTCAAGCCCGATGTAGCTAGATATGTGGCCCGATGCGCGACCTGCCAACAGGTCAAGATCGAGCACCAGAGACACGAAGGGGAGCTCCACCCACTGCCCGTGCTGTAGTGGAAGTGGGAGGACATATCCATGGAGTTTTTTACCGGTTTGAGACCGAGTAGGAGCTTTGATGCGATATGGGTAGTAGTAGATCGGTTGACAAAGACCGCACGTTTCATCCCGGTTCGGAAAACGTGGCCGGTGAGTCGTTTAGCCAAGAAATTTACCCGCCAGATTGTGAGATTACATGGAGTGCCGAGGACTATCATCTCGGATAGGGACGGACGTTTTACCTCGAGGTTCTGGCAGCAGGTACACGCCGCCCTAGGTTCGAGTCTTCATTTCACCACCGCATACCATTCACGGACCGACGGCCTGTCTGAGCGGACTATTAAGACCTTAGAGGACATGTTACGAGCCTGTGCGCTAGATTAGAGACAGGTATGGTCAGACCACCTCCTGTTGGTAGAGTTTTCATATAATAACAGTTGGCACACGTCGATTGGGATTGCACCGTATGAGACATTGTATGGACAGAGATGTCGTACTCCCTTATGTTGGGATGAGCCGGGGAGTTCTAGCATGGTAGCTCCGGATCAGGTACGAGATGAGATGTCTAGAGTCGCTTTGATCCGAGAGAGGATGTTGGCTGCGCAGAGCTGTTAGAGGTCATATGTAGATAGGAGGCATAGGCCCCTAGATTTCAAAGTAGGAGCTCACGTGTGGTTGAGGGTATCACCGACGCGAGTCGTCAGACGATTCATCATTAAGGGGAAGTAAAGCCCCCGGTATGTCGGTCCATTCGAGATAGTGGAGAGAGTCGGTGAGGTGGCATATAGGTTAGCATTGCCACCGCGGTTGGAGGATATACATATGATATTCCATGTATTCCAGCTGAGAGAGTACATCCACGACCCGAGGCACATCATTAGCCACGAGGACCTAGTGGTCAAGCCGGACCATACTTTTGCGGAGTACCCGATAGCGGTTTTGGAGCGTAGTGCGAGACGTGATCGATCGAAGGAGATACTGATACTGAGATTGTAGTGGTCGAGGCAAGGAGCCGATGAGGCTACATGGGAGACGGAGGATAGTATCCGGAGGAACTATCCTGAGTTTTACGCAGGCTTAGCGACATCTATAGGACAATCGGGTTAGTCCCGAGTTCTTCCTTGGTTATGTTTATGTGACTTGTGATGTGATATGTATTGTGTGTTACTTATATGTTTGTGTGACTACCTTGTGGGGTATTGATGTGGTTATGCGGGTGACCTTTAGATTTGAGGGTTGATAGTTGACGTTATGTGTTCCATATGGTTTTCGAGATTTGTTGATTGTGAGTTCCACGTTTAGGGGGATTAGTTGTAACATCCGGAATTTTTATTCCGGTTGTCGAGAGGTTCATCGACCTTCCCGCGCGCGGCTAGTTTTCCCGCAGGCACGGGGTGCTGAGTGTCGGGATTTATTCTAAAATCCCGTACCGACTCTTCGTTTTTCCCCTTTCGCTTTCCGGCCCCTTGTTCCTAGCTTGAGGTGACAGCATTGCCACCAAAGTAAATTATTTTATAAACAATTCGAGGAAAATGGAATATTGATAAAATTAATAACGAGCTCCGGAATATTATTAGCTCGGATATCTTGGAAAAATTAAGCAAACAATTATCCCGAAAATTAAAATACAAGATAGATTATACTAGCGGTGTAGGCAAAATGGGTGGTTTTCAACAAAGTCTACTTCTGAGGTGTTAATGGAGGATAAGTGTTTCACTCTTGTAAATGTGTGCGAGTGGATTTGGAAACTTAGCACACAACCTTAAAGAATTTCTTATGGAAATTTTCAAAAAAAGGATTACCAACAAAGCAAAGTTGGACAAAAGAAAAATTGCGATCATTAAAAACTGTGAATTATTTAACCATCATCTTGAGGACTTATGTCATTTACTTTTGGATTGCCACTTTACCAAACAAATCATTAATAAAATTGACAGAAAAAATCACCGACAAAATAAACGTCAAATATGGGAATAAAAAAAATGTTATTCTTCGGGGAATTTTAAATAAAATTGGTCAAAACAGTTCACATGTCTTGCTACTATTTGGTGAGGTAGTTAGCACTCAAGGAACAATATTATTTTCAATAATGAGCATCTTGGCTTATTTAATAATGTCATTGCTTTCATTAAGTATCAAATTCACGAATGGAAAAAAACAATATAAAAAAGTGTAATACCCGAAAAAAGAAAAATAATAAAATAAAATTTTCGTCTATTTACGAGTCAACATAAATCTTGTCATTTTATGTGAAGAGTTAATCACATAAAATATTCTTTTACCAACTTCTATTTTTTTTTTTTTTTTTTTTGAAAAAAGGAAAGCGGTTCGAAACAACTAGGCGGCGCGCCGTCTAGTGGATCGAAAGGCCGAAAAAATCGGCAGACGGTCTAACCGTCATGACACAAATAAGGGAGAAAAGAACTACACAAAAATACATCAAAATGAAACCGAAAGCAAAAAAGTCTTCAAGTGGAAAGCAGGATGATCCGGCCGGCAGGAGGCAACGGGCATAAAAGTTCATCTTCGAAGGAAGTACACAGGGGAAACCTGGGGAACAGCTGTGGACACCTCAGATTTGGACTGCAACAGAGTCATCAGGAGTCGATCACACATCCACGCCTCCTTCTCGATAAACGCACGAAACCGCCCGCAAATGACTGCATCAAACCTCAGAAGACGAGATTGCAGAGAGCACGGGAATTTTGATGGATAAAGGTGTAGAACTTGATAGATAAAAGAAGTTGATTTGTAGGGAGAAGATTGTTCAAAATGGGTTGATGATTTGTAGACATGAGTCAAAAATTGACCGTCCATAATTTTTATTTTTCATTTCATTTTTGAAATTTTGTATTTATATTGAGTGCATTTGGTACCGTTAGGCCGATAATGTATTTTTTGTTTCTATTGGTAATGAATTTTTTGTTTTTGTACTTTTTGTTTTTCTTATATTATAAAACATTGGTTGTCTAGTAATGTGAAAAGGGCTTTGTTAGACCCAAACATTTAATAGGATGGCTCTTTCGGATATACACGAATCGGTATGAACCAAACCACATGCTGTGAGCCAAACCGGCTCAAGTCGGAAGCCGAAGTTAAAAGGCACAATTCGGAAGCCGAAATTAGCCGGCACAAAAATGAAAAAGCGATCCAAGTAACTGATTAAGTCACAAGAAGAATATAGTGAATTCAATTACGAGCTTGGTGCAGCGATTAATTCCAAAGGAGCATCATCCATTGCTTTTGATAGAAACAAAGCACAACAAGCTGAGTTGTAAAGCTTAAGAACAAGACCTTTAAGATCCAAAGTAAAACCCGTTTGTAGACCGTTAGTTTGTGGTGGCTTTGATGCCTAGATTTTGTGCTTTTCAGCAGTCCCAATCGACTTTTTGCATAGTCATTTGATGACCCAAACAGTTTTAGAACTGAGGGTAGAAGAAATCCAAAAGAAATTCATGAACAATCACAAGAACACAACCAAAAAAACTCATTACAAAGTAGAAGCAAATTTGAACCCGAAGAGGATGCTAAGGGTTATGAAGAATGAAAGACAAAGAGAAACCACAACTTAGCCAAAGGCCAACGTTGTTCATCCATCCAGAGGAGTAAGCGAGGGAAGTCCCCTCTCCGGAAGCTTCGTCGGATCCCAAACGAGCCGATAGAGGAGGCCACAGATTACAAATCGAAGAAATCTGAACGGGATCCACGGCCACACAAGCGTTTGAGCCATTGGTAACAACACCTTTGTAGAGATCTACTCCCCTCATCAGCCCAAGTAGAGCCCCAACACACCCTGCCGAAAACGCGAACGGACTGAGAAAAAACGAGATCGGGACCGAAACTGAGGAACAGGAGAAAATCGCAGTAAACAAAAGATAAAATCCACGGATCTTTAGATGGTTTGGGGGCTTTTTGAGATCCTTTATTGGAAACTGCGGTGTTGAATTTGTTGATAAGGTCGGACCTTTGTTATTGGGTTTCATTGCGGTGAAATGTGCTTTGATGGAAGCCATTTTGGGTGGAGGAGTGGTGGCGGCTGGTGGCTAGGGTTTGGAGAGGGGTTTCAATACCCACAAACAGTAGAGAGCATTTAGATGGAGGGTTTTACACTTATCCATTACTCGCTTTCCTTTTACCAACTTCTATGATTTTATGTGAAATTTAATCATATAATATCATTCTTAAAACACTCTTGCAAGCCTTATAGTAATTGACCCAATTGACAACCCATAACTAAGTCATGACAAGGCCATCCGGGCCCATTTTGACAAGATCACTTCAGCCCAAAGACAAGGCCAACCTTCTTGCTTCACCCATGTAACTTCTCCCCTTACCCACGCCAAGTCAGCCCTGCCTCCATTACTCCACGCATGCCACACTTTCCTAGATTGCCCTATTGTAACCTTTAAAAGTGTAACGGAATTTTTATTATGTTACTATATGTATTTGGCAACGGTTTATGTAATGGTTTTACAAGATTGATTTACTATAATGACATGCTTGTAATGGATATTTACTTATGTTACTATAAGTATACTATGGTAATGGTCATCTGTAACGGTTATAAAAAGTTATAAAACCAAGCGGGATCCGGAAAATCCCGTTAAACCATATTTATATATATATTATTTCCGTTTTTTATTTACTTCCCTCATTTCCTTGCTCTTCTCTCACCTTCTACCTCCCGATTCTTTTTCTTCTCTAACCCTAACCCTCTCTAAGGAGAGAGTGGCGGCCGGCTTCATCCTGCTTCCTGGGTCCGTCTTCAACCAGGACCGCCGCACCCGTAAACCTTCCTTGGCTCCCAACCATTTGTGCTTCCTCCTTCTGTGCACAAACCGATCTAGAAACCTTCACCTACTTCGGCGAACAAGCCGACTCCGCTGCCTACCTTCTCCGGCGAACCAACAAATCCTTCTCCCGCAAGCCGTTTGCCGACCGCCGTACCTGCGATCATTGATGAGTCCCTACGAATCTGCAAGCCGTGGGTGGTGCCCGGATGGATCGACTCCTCCTCACTAATACAAAACCCTAATCTAATTTCAAGCGATACTCTCCTCTAGCCCTCCCTGTTAATCGTCTACCCAAAAGAATGTTGATAGTTGAGTATCAATTATGGCTGGAATGGATTGGTTCACCGTCTACTACTCCCCTCTTAATTCGTGTTGTCTCTACTTGCATCAGTCATCGCCACCGTCAATTTTGGTTCTAAACGTGTTGTCTCTACAACTCTCCTCTTGGCTACAATCGCGCAACACCAGGTTAGTCTATGATTTTTGTTTAGGTGTATTAATTTTCTTGTTTGTATTCTGCAATCGTGTTGTCTCTAACTTTCAATTTTGGTTTCGATCTTGTTTGGTTTTAATCGTGCTGTCTCTACTGAAGCTCTTGTCAACATAAAGGTTGAGAATCTTGAGTATGTTGTGAGGTCAAAACCAACTACTATTATGGGTATGGATAAACATCTAATTTTGAGTTCTGTAATCCTGTTGAACTCTCATATGAGGTGAGTAATTCACTTATTCAATGTTGTATGATGATGATTATGAATCAATGCTTGGGACTTTTTTAGGTCCAAGAAATTTTTTGGGGATGATGTGGTTAGGGTTGTCTTGTACTAATTAGTGTTAAGCATTCAATTGAATGTGGTTCTAGCCATAATCGATACTGTTGTTGAGTGGAAAGTATCAAATTTTTTTTGCATGTACTTCATTAATTAGTTCAATCTTTCTTCTTCTGTATAGATAAAGAAGTCACACATTAACCTAATCAATATGTGGGTATTTATAATAAGAAGCTTATTATAAATATAAGAAGAATTAAGAGGGAGGGACACTTTAATTAGTTGTTTTGCTTGCATTGTTAGATCACCACCGCCAAGAACCCTAGCTAGCTAAAGAGGAGTACACGTGAACATGTTGAAGGTGGTGTTATGGATGAAACTACACCTTCAGTTTAGAGTTGGTTGTGGCGGTGGAGTTGTTAACATCTCACTCTCTTCATTATTCTATTACATATCCCAATTTGTAATATATTATAGATGATTTGATTGCTTATATTTTGGCTTTCTAATATAAGTCTTCCATGGTTTCTCCTTAGATGGGATCGTATTATAAACATGTTGATCATCACTGAATCTTATGATATGCAATTTAGGCGGAACAAATAACCAGCTTGGTTTCTGAACTAGTTGAGGTAGCAACACAAGAGAGGTCCACACTTGGGAGTGTGAAGCTATGTTGGCTTCAACTGCATCAATGCAAGTAAGTCAAGATACATCAGAATAATATTCTTAAACTTATTCTTGATTAGCTCCCCAACAATCATAGAGTTTTCAAATTCTTGTTTTGCTACGTTGAAAGATATTGATCCTACTGGTTAGACTTTACATCATTTCTACTCTCATTGACAATCCTCGGGTTAGTAGTTTCTCTTGCTATTCTAACTATATTGATCAATCCTCATCTATTTACATGGAATTAAATCTCATCGTTGATATACTTGTTTGTATTGTTAATGGGTAGTTAACAAAGTTTTAATTGTTGTCATGCTCCTTTTTATCTAGGTTACATTCATATGGTGTAGTTAAGTTGTGTTTTGGTACAAATTCTGTTTTGGCTTAAGTTTATTTTATATTGGAAGTAGACAACTTTCCTTAGTTCAATTTTTATAATCTATTTTTTCATTTCTTCCTGATAATTGATGCTTAAATTAATATGTGCAGTTTCAAATTCTTGTTTTGCTATGTTGAAAGATATTGATCCTACTAGTTGGACTTTGCATCATTTCTACTCTCATTGGCAAGCATCGGGTTAGTAGTTTCTCTTGCTATTCTAACTATTTTGATCAATCCTCATCTATTTATACGGAATTAAGCCTCATCGTTGATATACTTGTTTGTATTGTTAATGAAGTTAATAGGGTTGTTGGGTTCTTTTCGGGTTGTTGACTTATGGATGTTGCTTATGTTATAGGGTTGTTGGTGTATATTGTTATTGTTTACTTATGGTTATTGTTGTTCTAGAGATGTTGACGGATGGTTATTGTTATCGTTGTTTTAGGGTTGTTGTGTATATTGTTATTGAGTTATGAGTCTGCACACTCGGGTAAAAATTTAACCATTTTAGCTTGCTATCTTTTCTAATTCTGTTGTATGTGAAGCATGACTAGCCAATCTATTACCTTCTTTGCGTTTGTTGTAGAATAAGACTCCTAAGTTACAGTTGCATTGTGATGAAGATTTAGGAAGCTCATTTTAAAATATGCATCTTGAACCAAGTATTACTATTTACTCTTAACTTTGAGTCGGTATTTCTTTCTTAAACACAGCGTCTTTGTACTCAAGTCAGTTGAAGATGGAGTTAGGAAATGCAAAAGTGAGAGCCATGGTGTATATATAGTAGTAGATAAGAGATTCAGCAGTGGTAATTTAGCAAGAAGAAGTAGAAGTGATGTTGGACAGGCATCCGAGGTTAAGGTTTCCACCCCTTATATTAAATTCAAAGAGCTGGTTGGGGACATCTCAAGGAGGTTGTTTAGCGTGTTGATAATATTGCTAGCTACTATATATATTCAGGCATGAAATACATATATCATTTTATATATTTATATTATATACTAAGGTAGAGTTTCATTCAGTCTGGCACTCTTGTATGAGATTTTGGGAATAATGATGTACACTTTATGCCTTCGTATTATTTATCTATGGATTATCATTAGTATTTTGTACTAAGTTTGTATAATTTATTAATTATCTAATTAATTGTACACATCAGGTATTGTGGTAACAATTGTAGATCATATGACAATGGTTCTATATGTAAGGTGATCGACAATATCTACGTTTTGTAATGGTTATCCCTTGGTAACGGGTCTATTAATATTGTAATAATAAGATCTGTTGTAATAATAATTTATTTTTGTAATGGTTTCACCTATAGTAATAGTTATGTGTCTATTGTAATTGTTTTGGACTTGATTCTTTAAACCGTTACAGTAGAGTTCATCTTCGTTGCTACATACCTATTGCAAGGCAGGCTATTGTAGCGGAGCATAATCCATTACTAAAGCCTTACTGTAACAGTTTTGAAGCCTTAAGTAACTTATTTTAACGGTTACAATAGGTCATTTATTTAGTAGTGGCTACATACCCTCCCCAACCCTTCCCCTTCCTTCCACAAGAACCCTAGCCATCGCCTTTAGCCACCTCTACTCCTCCCCTCTACACACAACCACTGGAAGCCATCGTCCTTTCCCCTTCTCCTTATCGACCAACGGTGGAAGAGCCCAAGTCATCCTCTTGATGCAGACATAATAGCAGCGCAACATCCATCGTCAAGGTGAGTCTTGTTGCCTTTCTCTTCTTGCATTCGGCACTGGACAACCAGCGAGTGCCTTCCTGGCTCGCTCATACAACCAAACACAAAAGATGCAACACGTACTTAGTCCCTCTCTGTCGAGCAACAAGCCAACCTACAACCATACCAACCACGATTGGAGGCCCTCGATGCATCTGCTTGGAGCCGAAGGTCCGAGTTCTGCACGAGTCGGGGACAGCCATCACGTTCACGCATCACCTTTGTAGTTTTGACGCATGTGCGCCAAAGGAAGACCGCAGGGAGCACCTTGAAGTCCTAGCCGTGGGGGCAGAGGCGTCGAGCCACAGGTGCGGGCTCAAGTCCCGCGAGTGCAGCCTTTCCCAGCCGCTGGTGCTGTTTTATGGACTGGATCCGCCTTCATATTTGCTTCCGTACACGGGAACACATCGAGTCTCTATTGTCCGGTAAACACCTCCGCTCCCTTCTTTGCATTGCACTCTCTACTTATGTGCTGATGAGAGCCTCATTTGTATCCTACACCCTTTCATAGCAACCCTAGTAGATGGCTTGAAAGCTGATGCATTTTTCCGGGTTTTAGGTGACAAACAACCGACTTGGAGTCCAGATTTGGGTAAGTTAGACTCCTCTTTTGTGGCTGAATTTCGGATATGTTGTAGTTAGTATTGCATACTAGATCATACTAAAATTTGAGAGGAATCCGAGCTACAGTTTGAGAGTTATGGTGTCCCAAAGTTAGACTCCTCTTTTGTGATGTAGTTTTATGAGATAGATTTGGATAGGTTATTGACCTTTGTTGGACTTGAATTTTGGATCTGTAATGT
The DNA here is from genome assembly GCA_033239045.1 of Fagopyrum esculentum. NCBI lineage: Eukaryota > Viridiplantae > Streptophyta > Magnoliopsida > Caryophyllales > Polygonaceae > Fagopyrum > Fagopyrum esculentum. Next base: position 135,926,118 of record BSUD01000007.1, on the reverse strand, counting down.
TAGGATTACATACTAGAATATATCAAAATTTGAGAGAATTTCATCAAAAGGTTTAGTAGTTATGATTTTTCGAAGTTGAGGTTGTAAGCAGTTTTCTGGATGTTGCTGAAATTCTCTAAGTGTTGGAAACATTTTGTGTTGTGCAGTTTGAACTTATGTTTCGATACCTTAGAAATACAATCCATCGTTCACTTTTTAGTATATTATAAAGTGACATGCATAGGGTGATGTATCAAAAGTTGAGGTTGATCCAACGCTTAGATTTAGATTTATAAAGGTCCAAACTGTACTGATGGCGCAGTTAGGAAATTAAACAAATTTTGGCCAAGTATGGGATTTATGGATGTTGGACCAACTTTGGGAATTTATGTAGGATTCTTGACTGAGTATTTTTTGGAGATATTTGACATTATAATTTGTATGCATATCATAGAAGACTTGGGTAATTTTCTTAGAATTTTTATATATTTATTTGAGTCTCGTATTATAGGTTAAATTGAACCTTAGTGACCTTTTTAAAAGTTAAGAAAAATGTGTAATCTATAAGTTCTACCTAAACTAACTCTTAAGAGTTAGATTATGGAATTAAGTCCCAAAGAAAGGTTTTGGCATATATTATAGGATTTTTTAGAGTTTCGGGATCAGGGGTAAAATGGTCATTTTACCTTAGGAAGGCATTATAGTAATTTCTCTTGAAGGGATTGTACACCTTAGAAGTTATAAACTTCTAAGAATATGGGATGTATTTTGATCCACTTGCCCTTATGACAGGCAATTGAGTCCCAACAGTTGCGGACCGAGTTGAGATAACGGGAATCGAGTTTCGATTCAGGTAAGTCCTTTGAGCTTACTTAGCTAGCTTCTGGATATGAGTGTGAATAATGATAGTGGTGTTTGAATGATGTGTTTATAATTGTACTTATTATTAATTATCGACCGATCTACATATTTGGCCTAAGATTAAGGGGCGGTGGCATTCTGTCCAGTTAGCCCGAGGGCGCTGGGGGTTTCTTTAGGGACTAGTTCATACTTGGTTTGCGGGGACGCTACCGGCGGAGGTGTGTCAAACCATCACCAGTTGGATAAGGAACGGAGGCGATAAATCTTAGATTTCTCGTGCCACAACTTTAAAAAGGGAAGAAAGAGAATCACCTAAGTATCAGATAATAACCGGTTTGTGTGCCAGCATGATGATTGTTTTATGTTATCTTGGATGTGTTTGTGCTATTTTTATTCTATTTATTTTGAATTGTTAGCTATCGGTTATTCCGTGTTGTAGATTTTGTAGAGATAGACTGTTGTAGATTTTGTAGAGATAGACAGTTGCAGAGAGATCCGGAAAGGATGGTCAGTCGGGTCCACGTACTCATTAGATGGGGACGGGGAGTCTTCCATTCGGCATGCATGTTATATAAACACACACACACAGATTTATATATTTATATATATATATATATATATATATATATATATATATATATATATATATATATATATATATATATATATATATATATATATATATATATATATATATATATATATATATATGTTTTGTAAGGTTGTCATGTGTTGTTCATTCATACAAATACTATTTGTTATTTCCAAAGAATTTAAATACATTTGTGCCTTGTTGTAAGATCCTAGTAAAGTTGTTATTAAACTAAGGTCGGGACCCATTGTGAGGTCCTAACCAGTAGCTCTCCGAGTTCCAAGAATTCGGGGTGTTACAAAAACGAGAATGACTATGACATTAGTCCACCACCAAAAAACACCACCACTACCAAATAGAAAAAAAATCATCAATTGGAAAAAACCAGAACATGATTTTACAAACTTAATTTTAATGTATCTAAACTTGAGTACTTGACCATGAAGCTACCTCCATTGGTTTCAGGCTTACTATTGGGGCGGACAAACGACCTTACAGAGGCGGAATCCACCCCCGCGTCAAGGTTGGCGCGCTCTCGGGTTGCGCCCGCGCCCAGCTTGGCGCGCACGCGGATCGCGAGTTCGCCCCAAAGCACCCCTAAAAATTCACTCCCACAAGTTTAAATTGAAATCTTGGGCGCATGCGGGGTGCGGATGTGCCCCAAAGTAGTGCTAAATCTCAATTTTACAGGTGGGGTGTGCAGTGTTGGGCCATTGACGTCTCTTCCCAAGAAGGGTAGTTTGGTGGCTTATCTTCCAAAAAGACATCTCTCTTTTAACAACATAGTATTAGTGACTACTTCCCTGGGATCCCCATTGATGGGTTCCTTTCCCATGTTTTATATAGCGTTTTGATTTCAATCTCCATGGAAGTTCCTTCTGATCTTTAATGTGGGATAATATTTTGATACCTAGCTTTTATGCAAGTATTAATCCATTTATATTTTTGCAATCTCAGATCTTTCTCAACATGGACCACGGTGGTCACTAACACAACTCCAATAAGTCCTCTTAATTTGCCGTTTGGAGGTGCAACAATAACCAAGCATGACAAACGATCAATTTGCAGTCCCATAAAATCTCGGGCGATTGCGGGCCTTCTTTGCGTTTTTTCGTCCGCGTAATTAAAATCACTCATTTGTTTTGTTATCCGGAACGGTAAGATGTTATAAATCTTAGTAAAAAAAGAGTTGTTTAATTCGTGTGCCACTAGCAGCCATGATTAATCTTAGATGGCTATTTGATGTCTTTTTGCTTTTTAACAATGACTGTTTCTGAAAGGTTTTGAATCAAACATTTTTCTGCGGTATGCATTATTCAGCAAAGAACAATTGCCAAATATTTCAATATTATCCATAGCAACTCTAGTAGCCAAAACTAGAAACTTTGAGTGCAGCGGCAGCTGTGCTCAATACCAAACTCGCTCTGCCCGCGTTTATATGCCTCGTTGCGTTCAATTCGCCAAAATTGTGAATCAGAGACTGATCTGTAACGATGATGCTAACGAGCCGGATGAACAAGAAACCCGGGGACTGTCAGCACAGAAAACAGCAAATCTCTGTGGGGTCTTTTTGGTATCTCAAAGATGCAGTGGAAACCTCCTGTGCAAATCTGATGGAGAGGTTTCTGTAAAATTTGAGAGACGGAGCGACTGATAATGTTAGCTGAGAGGCTTAAGGCTACAAGTCGTCATTCACCAATGACATGATGGGGACTCCCTTGCTACTGAAACTGCTACATTCCACTCTCAGCTCTTCATTTACTTTGTAGTCCTTCCGGGTACCCGTCTGTAACAGAGAGAGAAAGTGAAGATCAATATGATGTAACAGAAACAATCTCAAAAAACGTAAACCGAGCTGCATACATTCACATAAGCTCACCAAAAGATGAGAATATGAGATGAAGTACATGACAAACATAATAGAGCAAAATAAGAAAACAGCATACCTCAAATCGAAACATTCCCTTCAGTCCGCCTCCCAGATCAAGCACTAACCCACGTGCACGGATTTGAAAAACCTTAGCTGTTACCCTTGTCCCAAGCTTGAAATTTTTAGCACTAATATCCGAGGCCTTCTTACCACGTTTAACTGGTGAGCCCTTTGACTCATCCTCAGAATCAGTATTTGAACTAGATGATTCATCACGTTCATCACACTCTTCTGCACTTCTGATTAGAAATGCTGGCTTTGAGGAAGCACGAGGTTGATCAATTGTCTCTTCCTGAACATCACTCAAGTCTATTGCCTGAACTGGTGATGGTTCCTTAGAAGGAACAGATCCATCAACCGCTTCAGTGGGTCTAGATTTTGGACGTGGTATAGTTGCTTTGAGAGACAGCTTAATGTTACCACGCACATCTTGACCGATGCACTTTAAATTAAGTTGTTGGCCAATAGACACCACATCTGAAATTCGCAACACCTGATGCACAAAATTGACCAGTCATCAGTTTGACACAAGAATAGGATCAAACAGATCTATCTTATAAGCAAACATCTCTTCTTCATCCTATTATTTCTCTACCGTAATGGCTGTATATTTGATAGGATCCTAAATGTGAACATTCAACCATATGAAGGTGAAATAATTTTGCTAGGGCTCAACCAGATGGATCTAGTGAACAAGAATGCTGATATTAAACGAACACGGATCCTTCACAAGGAAAGGACTGAACTAATAGAAAATATGATTTTAGAGAGTGAACTCATAGTTTGGAAGAACAATTACCGGCTCATGTGACAACTCAGAAACATGCAATAGCCCATGCTGACCACCATTGAACTCAACAAAAGCACCATATTCTTTAATTGATGTAACAATGCCTTTGTAGCTTCCTCCAACTTCAATCTCTCGACCAATAACGAAATCAATCTGAGGACAAAATCAGTTAGAGATACTCCAACTTTGATATTGGAAGGTGCAGAATCATTCTTTTGTTATGCAGAAGGGAATATATACAGTCCCTACCATGTAAATAAATCTGAAAAGAAGAATAATTGATGGAACGGTGTTTAGCAGAATGTTTGTCATTCTACTGCCATAGTCTTACCAGGTTTAGGTGTTCTACACAAGCAATACAAGAGTATTTTCCCATCAACAACATATCTTTTGGGTTATGGTTAACATGGTTTAATCTCAATAAGATTTAATATAATTATTAGGTTAAATATTTCAGTGTATGGCCATGTAAGAATATAGGTTGGCAACTCCCTGGGATACCAATAGTAAACTATTTGTTGAGCAATTGTTAAAAAATCATTACTAGATTTGAAAGACCAATATAATTTCGGAATTGATTATTTAGATATATGAAGCGCCACTTAAATAAGTTAGTCATTTAACAGTGGACTTAAGTTCTCGAGTTGGGTTACAGGATCACTGACTTTACGCGACAGTGATCCTCCGTCATTCACGGAAGAAACTCCTTTGTTGCAAAATTTTCTCCCATTCTTTCCAGTTAGTTCTACATCACGGGGTTTAAAGTCAAAGACACAGAGCTGCTCACTGTATTCTATTTCGTAAAGCATCCTAAGTAAAGGCCCAAAAACAAATAGCATATCATACAGAAAACCAACATATTTTTGTTTATCGAGAAAGTTATTATAAAAGAAACTTTTGTAATGATTTAATGCAATTTAACAGGATCATCAAACAAACTAAAATTAAGTATTGAAACACACATCCACCGCAAATTTTCAAGATTGCAGTTTTCAAATGACACTCCAATTACAGCATATTCAACTTAGACAATGCCGATTTACAGGCCAACAACAAAAAAAAAAAGCATACCTTTTCTCGTACTTTTTCCATCACCGACTGATTTTTTGCAACTATGGTAATGGTGCCATCATCGACAGAGATGCGTGCACCTGAGATAAGTCACACATAAAACAATCAGTACTGTTCACATCAGTAAATAGCTTAAGCAATGACATGTTAAAATCAGCAAAGTACTCGACACTTTCAAAGCCATACATCAAAGAACTTTATGAATCTGAATCACATAAGATGAGCATTCATTCATATATGTCAAGTGAAACCAGCAGCAACAATGAAAATCCAACATCTTCTAGCTTGTGTGTCTTTACAGTCTCACATAGGATGTTTAAGCATAATGAAAAGTATATGAGAAGATCAATGAACAAAAAAGACAACAAATAAGAAGGCAAGGCGTCCTCTTAAAGTGAAGATCCCAAATAATGCACAAAGACGTACACCAGTCCCTGACTACAAATCAACTTTTTAGAGGAACTCCACCGGAATCTTAACTTCAAGCATGTGAAGTTCGAAAAACACTTATTGAACAGTACCAGTTAGTTCCCAAATATAAAACACTATTGTGCAGTTCACCACATGCATGAATATATGCAACACAGCAAAAAGCAGGTACTGGCATGACATGCATCCAAAGAAAAACATAACAATAACACTAGAGATAAATGAGGATATATCCTTGTGCGCTATAACTGATTATAAGTTTCGTTTCACTACTAAGTGCAACTGAGCCATCATGATGCTGCCTAGATATGCAAACTTTCTAGGAAGAATTCACTGGGCAACAACAATGAACACTTTGTACCTGTTTCTTCCTCGATCTTTCTTTTTAGCGCACCCAAAGGTCCAATCAAACGACGGATGGACTCGTTGCTGAACTTCAAGGTAGCTGTGTAAAGGCAAACACTATGGGTTAGCCTGTTATATTATCATGAAAGCCTTCGTAGACAGTGACATATTGATAAAGAAAAAACCACAAGATACCGTACCCAGTTGAGGGGAAGAACGATCTTGAATACGTGGAACACTTATCTCACGCTCCATGCGGTCAAGGATATGAAGCCGACCTTTCAAGGCATGTTCCAGGCTTTCACAAATAATATCTAATGGAATCCCAGCAGGTTTTATGTCCAACTGAATTGCAGTTACTCCTTTACGTGTACCGGCAATTTTGAAGTCCATATCTCCTAAATGATCTTCCAAGCCCTAGTATAAAACAGACAATTTATTCCTTTGTAATTTCTGAAATCATAGATTACCATGACTGCTTATGAGATTTACAAAGTCGGTGATCAAGAGACTAGCTTTCAATTTCTTTTTATTGTGGGCTAGTTTCTCTTGTTCTTTAGCAACTTAAATCATCCATTCAAATATTCACAAAAAACTAGGCTACACCTAATGCAGCTCCTCACTCTCCAGTGTCATCCATCATAGATAAGTGCATGAGGAATGAGATGGCTCAGAGAGGAAAAATTGTAAACTTCTCCATTGTACACAAACACAAAGTAAAAAAGGAAATACTAAATAGCCAATAATTCTTTGGAAGTGGATTGACCTTTTACAATAAGTGATTCTCATACATTATTAACACATAGCTCAAACCTCATTTTTCTATCAACCTAGGCAAAGTCACCTTCACAAATCACATTACCAGACGTACAAGTCTTCATCATGTAAACTTGAATGAAAAATAGAACTTATCCCTTTTCAAAAAAAATAAAACTAATAACCCAAGTTTACATGGATAGGTCATTCTTGGAAATAGAGCATTTTTCTTCATTTTTAGGTCAAGTTTGACAACTCAATGGAAGAACAGCAACAAAACTGTTATTTGCCAACCTAAGAAAGAGAACCTAAGATAATAATAAAGCGATACAGCCACATGGATCTATAACCGTCAAATTGGGACCAAGGCTAGTCAGATTGATGAAATAAAATTTCCAATTATGTTTTCAAGCAGCCTTGAATGTAAGGGGGAAAAAAACATCCCAAGAACAACTCACCCAAGCATAAAGTGATTAAGTCAAATCAAACAGAAAAGAAATAGTATTTTTACAAAAAAAATCCTCACCAAGATATCAGTTAATATACGATAATCAATGATGTCACCCGTCACTGGATCAACCTCACTAACAAGACCCACTGAAACACCTGCCACATGTTCGCTTAAAGGGATTCCAGCATCCATGAGTGCTATACTACCTGCAATATGAACAGAAAGGAATGAAATATGAGTAACTTCTCCTGGAAGCAGGAAAGAAAGAGATACTAGAAGTTTGGAACAAGAAGAAAATTGCAATAAATGAAATGTCTGGGCATCCAAAGGCCCGACGAAATAAAATGCACATTGAGGAGCTAAGCTCTACAACAAGAAATGTATGAACCCCTTGTGTCAAACATTTCCCAAATTGATGAGGTAAAATAGAACAAAAGTGAACTCAAAATACTAAGAAAACACACAAAATAGAGTTTTTCATTGAGTTACATCAGACGAAGAAGAAATAGGAGGGTACCTCCACACACACTAGCCATCGAAGTGGAACCATCAGAAGCCATAACTTCAGAGTTGATACGCACAGTATATTTAAAATTAGCTTCTGGTGGCAGAACAGCAAGCAAAGCCTTCTCTGCCAGTGTCCCTGTAGATAAAAAATAGAAAAAACAGCGTGTTCATCTTTCCATTACATAGTTCTTAATAAAACAACACTTGATGCAAAACAACAAGCAAATATTGTATCATTATCTGTAGAGAATATTTTTCACCTGATGGACTCAGAATGATGAGTATTCAAAAACTTTCTTTCCCCTAGGCTAGGTTCTCAACTTCAATCAAAAACTTAGGCTAATACTATTATTGAAACCAAACTAATAGAAAGGGTATTCAAGAATGCAAAACATTATCCATAATCAACCTTCCCTACCAAATATGATCAGCTAATGAAACTATAAACAATTCTAAGATATGCTACCATGAGATCAAATAGACGAGTTGACAAGCGATATGAAGCACTATTATTATACTTCCAGATTTCATTTTCGAATGGAATTACAATTTAACATTCTATTCTTTCTATTTAAGGCTGAGGATTTAAGCTGTACCTTAGTATATATACATTAGACTAAAAAAGCACATAAGTATTGAAATTAAAACTTCCAAAGCATGATTGAATTAAGGTCACAAAAATAGCATGTAAAAACACGCACAGGCAGCATCTTTGTCAAATAATTTGTTTAAAGTAACGAAGAACAACACCATATCAAATAACATAGACTAACATGTACACGGCTCACGTGGTCTCACAGAAAATTTTGTTTTGACATAAGTTTTCATAAGTTTAGCCAAGAAAGCCAAAGCTTTATTAGTATAGAAAGAAACTTTGATTGAGAAGACAAGCAAGTAAACACTTGCCGTGGCCAACTTCACGCCTATTAAGGCCAACTTTTTTACCCACTTCATTGATTGAAAACGGTGGGAAACTATAATGAAGCATGAAGCGCTTCTTAGAGGGACCGACTATGGAATTCAAGCGTTGAGCTTCTCCGGGTGCCCCAAGAGTAACAGTACAAAGAACCTGTAAATTACATTGTCAATTTTATCTTATATGCACATGTTAACCACCTACAAGTACTATGAAAATGGCATTCGTACCTGAGTGTCTCCACGATTAAAGACTGATGACCCATGTAATGCAGGTAAGTAGCCTGCTTCACAATATATAGGCCGTACTTCATCAAGTTGTCTCCCATCGACTCTAAGTCCTTCCTTAATAATCCTTCTGCGAACAACCTGAAAAAAATAGTCAAGTTGGGGGTAGGTGGGTGGGTGGGAATTATCATTCCCTTAGCACTCAATATCATTTCCTCACCAATCAAAAAGATATACAACTTAACTTTCGAGCATGATCTAGCAAAGCTCAGCAGTACAGTTTTTACCTGCTTCCTCACAGTATCCACTGCCTTGGGCAGCACTTTTAAGCTTTCTTCATCACACTCTTCTTCAAGTGTCTTTTTCACATCTTGTGTGATATTCTCCAACGCCTCGCCTCGTTCAAACTGTAAACAATGATATGGCATTAAACATGAAGTAGATACTTTTGAAGAATCTTAAACAACGATGCAACAAGAAAATGATTATCACAGAAGAAAAGGTCGAGAAATAGCTATTCTTGATCAGAAATTTGACAAGCTCATTATCGATGAAGGATGGCATTGCACCTTGCCGTATGAGGAATCCGTAAAAACAGCTTCGATTCGAGCTTCAGATAAGTTTCTGACTTTTTCCATCGTAGTTTCTGACATCAATGACAATTTATATTCCTTCTTTTGCTTGCCAGCTTTTGCAGCCAAGCGAACTTGGGGCTCAAGATATTTGACTGCCTGTATACCAAAAGTACACATCTTGAGTATATTGCACCCATTCAGCATTAATAATATAATTTGGAAACAAACAAAACATTAGATATACCTCAGGATGAGCAAGCCTTAGGCCAGCCTCCAGATCTTTCTCTGAAATCTCACGAGCTTGGACATCTATCATCAATGTTTTATCCTTTGTGCAGGCATATACCAAGTTAAGATCACTTAAGCTCAGCTGCAACATATCCAACGCATCACAAAAGGATCAAAACAAGTGGCACACCGCACACAGAATATATATATATATACACACACAAACACACACACATAAACATATGCATGCCTTTAGTGCATAGTCTTTTGTATAAGACTCACATCTTTATGATATCAGGGCTACTAGAATTACGAAAAAAAATATCAATAGTCTCCGGTCTTCACAACCAAGCTACCACATTACTAATTTTTCCATCATGTGTTTATCTTCACATAGCTGACATATATAAATCATAGCATGAAAGGTATTCTATACTTGACAAAGCTAGGAATGTCTATTCTATAAGGGAAACATTGATAATAAAATTTTCAAGTAAACAAATTTTCAAGTAACAAGAATACATATTGTTATACAGGTATTAATATGAAAACAAATTTTCAAGTAAACAAAATCCAACTAAGTACTCAGTGATATAAAATTGACTACTAAAAGAAGAATTAAACAAGTGCAGTTAAATTGGAAGAGTAATGCAATGTTAAACAGCCTAAACCCAATAGTTCCATAAACAGTTAGGAATGTCTATTCTATAAGGGAAAAACAAGTAAATTTAAATACCTTTTTTCTAAGTAATAAATCTAGAATGGTTAATAAGTCAAATGCCTGCAAAAGTATCAAAGTATTACCTCGTCCATGGTAGGGTTAATTATGAACTGTCCACAGAGCCTCCCTATGCGTACAACTCCGACAGGACCACCCCAAGGTATATCTGACAACATTAAAGCTGCAGATGTTGCATTAGCTGCCATTACATCTGGGTCTTGTTGCCCATCAGAAGAAAGAACACTTGCCATTACCTAAGGGGGAGGCACTGTCACACAACGATAAATATACAAGAGAATATGTTAAGGCAGTTAGATTAACCATACACTTACCTGCACCTCATGGTAAAATCCAGAAGGAAACAATGGTCTGATCGGTCTATCAATAATACGACCACATAAAAGCTCACGTTCTTTTGGAGCACCCTCCCTACGCATGTATGTATTGGGAATCAGACCTTGGGCATATTGCTTCTCTTGATAATCAACCTTTCGCAGAAACCAACATTATTGACAGCAGAAATATAACTAAAAATAATTCGAGCACAACAAAATATCTTCAGCAGATAGTTGTCAGCAAGCCACCCTCCACAAACTTAATAGTGCCAGAGAAAATAAAGCATAAGATGAGCTCAGAAGTAAGAAAAACTTGACTTCAAAATCTCAAAAGGATCATTTGAGCATGCTACAAATAGAGAACATGATTAGAGAACTTCACTGCTTACTAGGCAGTTTCAAAAAGAAAAAGGAAATAGACAATCAGAAATTCAAAATTATTATTATGATTTTAAGTCTTTTTCCAGCTTATTAGTAATAGGAAGTGTGAGCATTGTCAAACCGGACTGACACAACAAGCTGTATCTATGTATTTGGAAAAATAAAATAAAAATCTTGGTTATGCGGATATAATTCTAGTGGAAGGTCAGTCGCAAATTAGGTTTATCTTTCTTATGAATTTCCCACTTTCCTAATCCAAGAAATGTCAATACTACCTGCCTAGTTTTTAAACTACAATGAGCAGAAACTGCACAAGAGCAGATTCAATTTAGCATCAACAACACCATTATTTTCTGCCTGATCAGAAATGGAGAAATGAGCAATCAGAAAACCAGTAATCAGTAGTGATCTTCACTTACAGTGAGAGGCAAGAAATCACGGATAGCGTCCCCCTTAGAAGAAGCGACAGTTGAGAGGACCTTTGTTTCCTCCATAGCCATTACAACGGCACCATTAGCAAAGCGAGCAATTTTACCAGTTTCAAATGAGATCACTCGATTCCCGATTTCAAACTCTTCTTTAAAAGTCTCAAGGATCTTCATCCCTCCTAAGGGTACTCCAGATGAAGGAGGATCCGAGAGTTCGGAGTCCGGCATGAAACCGAGCTTGCCGCTGCAAATTGTGCGGAAATTGAGTCTCCTCCATGTAAGGTGACGTGGGAGAGAGGTTAAGAGCGGATGGGCTCTGTTCGCCATCTTCCACCACAGACCGGTGAGTTGGGGAAGACACTCAAAGGCGAGGGTTTAGGGTTTCCGACGAAGGTATAGGGTTACCGGAAAGAGTTGGGAAGTCAAAGCGCGAGGGTTTAAGGGTTTAGAGTTTTGGAAGGTTTCGGTTTGAAAATTTAATGTTTTATTCAGAGAAATAATCCACAATATTACAAACTATCAACTTATTTATATAAAAAAAAATAATTTTTATTTTTCTAGAAAAAAAATAATTGTGAAATAAAATTGGTATTTTTCTACGATTTTTTAGAAATGATTGGGGTATTAGGGTCATTTTATTTTAATAAAACAAATTAGATTCTCCACATTATTAATCTCCTATTTAATTAAATAATTAAAAAAATCCTCTTCCGTCCTATCCTTTCGACCCTACTAAAACCTCTCTCAATCTCCACGCACGTTAATAATGTCTAGTCAAGTTCGTATAATATGACTGATAAGTTAGGAGACCTTATCGAGATTCAAAACTTGGATGAAAATTTGGGAAGGGTCACTCCCATGTCTAACAAGTTCAACCAATTGTTAGGCTTCAAAGATAATTGTCAAGGAATGAAAGTTACTTGGAGAAGGAAGAAAGATGGTCCTGATAATACTTACGAAAAACTAAATCCAGTTTTGATACAACAAGTGTTGGATCAATATCCTTTACTATTTGCCAAAAATCTTGCGTTAACAATTTTAAATCATACTCGGCTAACTATTGGCATCAATAATTACTAGAAGATGTATGCCCAAACATTGAAATTTGAAATGTTTTGGACAAAATGAAAGGATTGTGAACAATTAGTGAAACACACTTGGAGAGTTCAATATCCCGGGAATCACATGTATAATCTGACAAAAAAAAAAGTACTAAAAAGTAAAGCGAAATTTTGGAAGAAATCTACTTTTGATAATATATTTCGGCAAATAAAAATGATTGACCAAAACTTGGTGACTATTCAAACTATAACGTCATTAATTAATGAGAAAAAAGAACGACTTATCCTTAAAAGAAATGTACTCATTGACTTCCAAAGGTGTTTTTGGAGTCAACGAGCCAAAACGCATCATATTAGACTTACTAATCAAAATACAAAATACCACCATAGGGTTGTTTGTGGTAGAATGGGCAGAAACTCCATAACAAAGCATCACAATCAGTTGTGGTATATCCATCAATAATACCAATACTATAAGAACCGTATTTCAATATTTTTATTAAAAGATTCAAGAAGACGAACGTTAACAATGAGGCAATTGAGTCCCAACTTAGTCAAATAACCCATGAAATCACCGAGACATATAACTTGCTCTTAGCCAAAACGATATCCAACATAGAAATTAAGCATGCTGTGTTCGATATTGGCAGGACAAATCACCTAGTCTTGATGGTATGCCAGCAGGTTTCTACCAAACATATTGACATATTGTTGGGCTTGTTGTCACTCGTGCAGTTAAAAACCTTTTCTATCCGGAAAACTTTTGAAACAATTAAATCACACCTTCATTAATCTAATCCCAAAAATTGACCACCTAAATACGACTAATCACTACCGACCGATTAGTTTGTGTGCTACGGTTTATAAAGTCATTTCAAATATAATGGAAAACCGTTTATAAGAATACTTCCAAGAATAAAATTCATCGCTCCAAGGCGCCTTTGTGAGAAAACGGGTAATTCAAGATAACATCTTGAATGCCCACGAAATTTTCCACTCCTTCCGTCTCAAAAAAAGGAAAGGAAGGTTATTTTGGATTAGTTGACATGAAAAAGGCTTACAATATAATCAAATGAAATTTTATCATCAAGGTTTTTGAAAATTCTGAATTTGTTGAAAAATTTATAGTAAGGATTAAAGAATATATTTCTACTGTCTCATTCTCTATGCTTATAAATAACGGATCAACTGAACATTTTTTCCAAAATTTGGTCTAAGACAAGGATACCCTCTATCTCCTCTCCTCTTTAATATTGGGGCTGAAATACTTATGCATAATCTCCATAATTTAGCAACAATAATAACAATCTTATTGGATTTCCTATCTCGAGGAAAGAAACCATTATTGCGTTTTTGGCTTTAGTTGATGATATCATAATCTTCACAAAGGATTCTCAAAGGGTATGTCAATTAACACTATATACAATTGAGAGCTATTGTTGTAAATCGAGACAAAAAGTTAACTTTTATAAATCGATTTTTCAGGTCTCAAAATACAACTAACACAACAAAAACCTCATCCAAAATATTCGGGGAATCCCAAGCTCTTTGGTTTTAGACAAATACCTTGGATGTCCCATTATTAATGTGAATGTTAATTATAAAACTTTTAAAGATGTTGTGAATAAATCTAAACAACAATTATCAAAATGTAAAGTCAATTCCATCTCTCAAGAGAGACATGCAGTTCTCATAAGATCTAACCTAAGTGTCAAACCAAATTTCATAATGTTGTCATTTCTCCTCTCTTCCCACATTCATAATGAACTTGACAAAGTGAACCGACATTTTTTTTCCAAAATAAAGGCCCCGAAAGTAAACCTATTATCAATTGAGAAGAGTGTAAACCCAAAGATAAAGGTGGTATTTGGATTAGAAAATCCAAAGACTCCAGTATAACATTACAACTAAAACTCCTTTGGAGAATTCTAGTAGAACCTGACAACGTTTGAGTTTGTGTTATCTGTGAGAAATACCTTAAGGACGCATGCATCCTAAGTTATAACCCTAAAGGATATAGATCATGGAAATGGAAAATATTTCTTAGCTTGAGAGAGGTCTAAACAACAGGTCTTAAAGGGCAAGTTGGTGGTGGAAAACAATTAAATTATGGACGGATGATTAGATCACTTGAAAACCACTAAAGTTGAACATTGAATACCAAATTGACTATGACCCTAATTAGCGGGTATGTGATTTCATTACTCAAGACAAAACATAGAATGTGGAGAAAATAAAAGACATATTTCAAATTTGGATCTCTTACTCGATCCTTGAACGATTCAAGTGTATCAGGATCCCAACTCATGATATTACCGACAAACTTTATTGGTCCCTTGATAAGCATGGTTGGTTCTCAACCAAATTTGTTGTGGAAATGATCAATGGAAACAAGTACATAAACAATAATGAACGCAATTGAATTTGGAAATTAGACATTGCCCCAATAATTAAGAACTTTATGTGGAAAATTAAAAAAAAATGAAATTCCTACAAAAGTAAAACTTGAGAAACGTCGGATCGCAATACCGATGGAATGTGTCTTTTGTAAACATCCTTTGGAAGATTTAGGACATTTGCTCATAGACTGTCTATATACCAAACAAGCTTATTCCGATATTATCCCAAATTATACAAATGTTATTAGCCAAATAACATGGAATAACCCCAAACCCAACATTACTATTTATTTATTAAGGAACAAGCTCGACACAAAAAACCTTAGATTACTATGTTATACCTGGTGGAGCATCTCGTAATTCCGAAATCAAACAATATTTAATCAACAAAATTATTATCAGACCAACAATATATAGGATTTCGTTACATTTCAAATAAAAAATGGAATAAGACCAAGGAAAATTCAGAGAGGGATATGCCTAAAAAGACACTCTTCTAACTCTAAACTAAAAGGATAAAACATAAAATGGGAAAACTTGAAACCAATTTGTAAAATTGAACTTTCATGGCCCTAAACTAATTGGTGTAACATCGTCCTTTGGAGTAATTATCCGCAACCATGATGTAAAAACGCTAACTATGAATTTTAGGAAACTCTCTAACGTATCAATTTTTTTATATAGAGGCTATAACTCTGCTCAAATGGCTAATTCTTGCCAAAGACCAAGGAATCTAAAAATAAAATTTGAACAGGATTATTTGCCACTTTATTTAATTGTGTCTTAGGCATTTGGAAACCACCTTGAGAAGCTGCGATTTTGATTGGAGATATCTTTCTCCATCTATATTCTTCCGAGGAAGTCCGCATCAAGCATATCTTTAGAGAAGTCAAAAAAATGACCGATGTTCTTGCTGCTCTTAGCTAGTTGTCTCATACTACTCTTCCTAGTGCGCTTCATGTTGTTGAAGAACTCATTCACGATGTTGCTCTTCGTCGGCCGGTGTCCAAGACTTCTCCTTTGTGACAACCTAGTCCTCTGTTGCTCTAGTCAATCCCCGAGCCACCAGGGATGTTTGGTGCCTCGAATGTTTTTTCCTTTTACAAAAAAGCTTATATAATATGGCGACCAAAACCCAAATCTCATCTTTCTCTCAAGAAATTCCGGCTCCTCAAATCCGAAGAAATCAATCTTCTCGAAGAATGGATTAAATTCGATATGCCACAAAGTGGTTCCAACCCTATTTCTTTTCCTCCAATGCCTCCCAACTCTCCGATCGGCCGCCTTGACACTAACTCATTCTCTCGATACGCCGATTGCCACTTGTTCATCCAATTACCTATCTTGAAGAAGACGAAGGACAGATTGAAGGATGCGAAATTCGTTGAGATGATTGATACTATGATAGCTCCATTGCCTCATTCCTTGTGCGGATGAGATTTTCTCGGTGCAGCAAAGACTGGCTCCGGAAAAAGCCTAGCCTTTGTTATCCGATATGTTCATATGTTGGTTAAATTCTATTCACAATATGAAGACATGCGTGACTTTGCTACCACATTTAGCCTTCAACACGTTGCAGAACATATAGCAAAGGAAGATTCTAAATTCGGCTCTCTCATTTTGCAAGGAATAACCAAATCCCGCCATAACGCATACCGACATACAACCAACAATTATAGAATCAATTCAACATCATATATCAATCTAGTTGAGATCTTCAGACCCTTAAAAAGATGAAAAATAACTAGACGTACCTGAATAGTACTCACAAGTTTTATAATGACTCGAAAACGAGCTAGTCGATCGGTCAAGAATTGGTCGGCCAATAGGCCTTACTTGCAACGGGAATTCAGAATTAAGCCGAAGAAAATATGATTAAACCTAGGGTGAAAACGCCTTATTTATAGAGGAGAAACTTAAGATATATCTTCTAATAAGATAAAATCTATCTAATATCAAATCTATCTTAGGTAAAGACAAATTGGTCCGCAATAAATATCTACAAAATCTATATATATTCTTATGAAAAGATAGATTTGTCCCTGGCTAGAGTTTGCAAAACATAATTTGACCCGTGAAAAAGGCCCAACGAACCTGATCTGGACCGGAAATTTTGAAAGAAAAAAAGAGAATGTCATTGGCCGGAACCGACCCACTTGAAATTGATTTAACCCAAAATAATAAATAACACAAGCGACCGAACCCAAAAATGACCCGGACCCGATAAAACCCGAGTAGAATAATCCGATAGCCCAAAGTAAACCTATCCGAAATGAGCCAATATGCCGAAGTGACCCGACCCAAAATGACTTGATAGGCCTATGTAACCCAACCCGAAATAATAATAAAAAAAAAGATTTTTAAAAGTCATTAATTTTTATAAATTCACCTTGCTGCGTATAAAATAAAAATAAACATCGAATTAAAAAAATTATATATCGCTCGATCAAAAAATTAAGGTTCTTGTAATATAACTATACAAGTAATGATGATTGTAATTTGTGATAACTAATAATTCTAACTTTTTTTTTGCATAATAATTTTCGGCTTGGAAGTACTTCTCTAATAACACGATATAAACAACTTTTGATTCAATTATCCAAATAAGAATTATACTTAATTCTACAAATTCAATTTTTTAACTTAAGGTTTATTATACATATTAAATAATAGAGCTCTATAGCGATTTTATTTTGATTCCGGTTCTTATCACTCATACGTGTTAACTATAAGACATGTATTAAAGTATTAATACATTCTTATAATTAACACGTATGAGTATATTTATAAGAAATGTATTTAAGATAATGATATTTGTAATATCACTAATGTTAAATTTATTTGATATTTAATAGCTGGTTCACTATCCATGTATACATATTACAAATTACACACTATAAATATATTTCTAAAGTAACCTTATATTATTTTTCTTTTGTAGTTATCATTCGTAATATTTTAAATAAAATTACAGTTAATTAGCTTTACCGGCTTAAAGATAAGTTAAATGACTTTATAAGTATTTAATAATACCATTGATACTAATAAAGTTTTCAAGAATTTTAAATTTAAAATTTAAATTTTATCAAAATTAAATGATTATTTTTGCTTTAGTGTAGTATAATATTCACACCTTGTACAAGTTTTAAATAATTCAGATTACATGTAGTATTGTGTTGTTAAACTTTATATATATATATATATATATATATATATAGAGTATAGATCCTATGAGAACACCCCCTAACGTGAGAACATGAGAACAAATTCGTAATTATTATTAGTTTTGTTACGAAGGTGCCATATCGTTTGTATTATTCGTAGTTATTGTTGGTTGAGTGATTATTCGTAGTTATTGTTGAATTCCTAATTATTATTATTCGTAGTTATTATTATTTTTGATATCTACTCTAAATCTCAACCCTTAATAATCACATCCAACGGTGTACGATTGTTCTCATGTTCTCACGTTAGGGGTTGTTCTCATGGGAACCACACCCTATATATATATATATATATATTGGGGGACTTACTAGAAACCACCAGTTAAATAGGACTGTTTGCAACTAATCAAACCGTTCTTTTTAAAATTACGAAAATCACCTATAATAATGGCTTCATCACCAAAACAACACCTCCCTCCCATTTTCATCCAACTTTGCGTTAATGGGCCCATTTTGCATTATTTTAATAGTTTGAACCATGAACCGTTTATATAATCCATTTTACAATTGAATCGAACCCGGTTTTTAAAATAAATATAAAGAACCAACTTAGTCTTGTACTCCTTGCTTGAGTGTAGGAAGAAGAATTGACGAATTTGGACTCGTCAATCTAAAGTTATGAGCAAAACAAGTTGGGAATAAGATTTACCAAGAGGCAAGATCAAGAATGAAGAACACCAATGCTTCTCTTTTGATTGATCCAAAATCCCACCAATTCAACCTCCAAATGTTGTTTTTACAACCAAACTACTAACTAAGAGAGTATAAGAGAGATGTGTATGTCAATTGGTACATTTACAATCCGCCAAATACCCCTTATATAGGCCTAGAAGCCGTGGTCCCCTTGAAGGCAAGTGGAGGAAGTTACAAGATTTAGTTACACAAGTTGCTTTCACTCAATGTTGGGCTACCTCAAGTGGCTTGTCTTCCTTGGTTGGGTGGATTTATCATGCGCATCGAGTAGTTCCACCGACTTAGCCTTGTACTCCTTGCTCGAGTATCATGTCTTTTTCTCTTGAGTTTTTATGCATTCTTTGCTTGAGTGATGTTGTAAACTCAAGAGACGTTGAAAATTTTGAATTATAGCTTCCTTGCTCGAGTGGAAGTGTACTCTTTGCTCGAGTGAAAGGCCACTCAAGGTCCCACTCAAGCAAACATTGAACTCTCAACAACTTTGTCTTCATTGGTCGAGTGAGATGTCTTCCTTGCTTGAGTTTATTGTCTTCTTAGCTCGAGTGATGAAGTCAACTCGAGCTTAGTTGACACTTTACTCCAAATGCTTCATTGCTCCAGTAAAAGCCTTTCTCTTTGCTCGAGTGAGGATTCACTCGATGCTCCATACTTGTTGTTTCTGTAGCTATTTTGGCTTCATGTAAATGACCTAGCTTGCCTTTCCTCCTTCATTTGCTCCATGAGGTTGATGATGAGTTGATGATTGATCCTTAGAATGGTTGGGAGATTGAATGTCTTCATTAGATTTGAGGTCAAAATACTTATAAAGATACAAACTAAAGGAAGTAGACATTCTTTTGACATTTAAAGCTTAAGTTAAGTTGTGAATGCCCAAACCATGCAAAACAAAGGTAAATCACACAAAAGCACAACTAGAAAGAAAACATGTTATCACATGTGCATGTAGAATTGACAGGTGGCTGATCGGCTTCCATGCTCGTTGATCAATCTACATGTTTCCCGAATTGTTCTTCATCTTTACTCTCGGATCTCAATCATTTCCGTCTTGACCTTGACTTTTCTTACCACAGGGAGATCCTTGCTTATTCCTCTGTAATTATATCATTTATGATTAGCAAATGCATGGAATGTGTGCAATTGCATAAACTAACTGGTAGATCTCCAAAACACAAATATGAGGAAAATAGACCGACAAGCTATGTTATTATGCCCAAAAGAGTAAGTGAATGGAATAGAATAAGGGTGAAAAAGACGTTAATTTGAGTGTTATCAATACTCATATGGTGGATCATTGCAAATAAAAATACAAGCATAAAAAATCTTTAAGTAGCAAGTCTCGAGTTGTTTTTTTGTGTGAGTTGTTTACTATCTCCTTTCATGTTTCTTTACTTGTATTAGTTTGGACAATTCATAATCTTGCCATGGCATTTTTATATTGAAGGTGATCAATTATTGGAAGCATGTACCAAAAATACTTTTGTTTTGCCTTTCTTTTTGTGTTTTCTTGATGTTGTGTATATGTTCCTGCTTGGAGACAAAAAATAACTAAGTATAGGGTGTTTTAATATCATGTTTTCATGCTAGAATTTGAAATTCATTTATCATGTAGTTTAGCTTAGTTTTGCATGAAATAGACATTCATACTTAGAACATGTGCTATTATTCTCATGTGAGTATCTACTTTCCTTCCATGTTGTCTTTGCTAGTGTTTTGGGGCCAAGTGCGCTCAAAAGAACAAGTTCTAACATCTGTCAATTGTTCTCAAGTGTTGTGTGATCCGGCTTTGCACATCAATCCTTTCATGACAAGTTTAGAAGCGTAAATTTTCTAGGGAAGCCTCCCGTCGATCCAAACAACCATCTCAACAATCTACAAGTCCACGAACCTCAAGGAATCATCCCACACGAGCCTAAGATAAAACTTGAGAATCAACACTGAAGGAACCGAGAGCAAACACATCAAGAGGACCAAGAAGGCACAAACATCGGATTATCAAACAACTATCCAAATTGAGGTTTTTCCGCCTCAGACCGAGGTTTGCCCTCAGGGACTTACCTCGGTTTTGACCAAGGTGGGCAAGAAAAATGTTGAACAACCTTTAAACATGATTTTTTTTTTTTGCTAATTTTGTGGTGGAACCATGACCCCAAACTTTAATATAAATATAATATAGTCCAAACAGCTTAAACTTATCCTCATCTCTCATAAAAAAAAATTTAGATTTAGAATAACCACTTTTGTGTTCTTGAGCAAAAACCTTGAAAAACTCTATTGGCGAGGATTGAAGAAAGTTTTAATTTGATAACTCCTATTCTCTAGTTTTTTTGCTTAAATCTTCTTTATATCATCTTTATCTATCTTGTATGATGTTATTTGTTTGTTTTGACCCTGAATCTAAAATGGGCCACTAAACCTATTTTTGGGGTTGGGGTGAAAGCCCCAATCTATGTTTGTTTGACTTCGATTAATGTTTGTTAATAAATATTAGACATGAAAGTGTTTGATTTTAGTCTTATTCTAAGGATTTTCACCTTAGGGTTTTGACCTACATTCATGGATTTACACATGAGTTGGCATATACTGATATTTTCATTAACTATTTCACCTCATGAATGTTTATTGCTTGAATGTGTGCTATTATGTTAATTTCGTCATTTAAGTTGTGAGGTAAACACCTAGAAGGTCCTAGATGAGTTGCATTCTAGAGAACTAGGATATGAATAAGGAGTTGCCTAAGACAAAAGTATGATTTAATCTCCTAATGTGTTGTAATTCATCTATGAAAGCTTTGAATGTATCGATTTATGGCTAGTGTGAGAGCATGTTTGCAATAGCGAGATATTGTAATAGCCGAAACTTTTATTTCGGAAATCCGACCCGAGTTTACAAATTTATCGGATCGAATCTAGCGTTATTGGATCTATATCGAATTTGTTCTAGATCCGCTTTTACCTTACCCTTACCTCTAATGCTTGCAAGGCCAACTCTTGCACATACCCATGACGGGCCCCATCAACGTAACCATGATGCGTCTCCCGTTAACCTCACAAACATCACACAACGAAAGCTTTGTCGTTTCTTCCTCCCGATCATGTCGGATCCAACCCAGACGTCGCCGCCTCCTCCTGGTCGGGTGGACCTGAGAACCGATCGAGAAGATCCACGCCGCTGCCTCCCCAGCCTTCTGCACAACTCCCGCGAGGTCTGCTATCGAAACCAAAAGACCGGGTCTTTCTTTGGCCTTCTGCACGAACGGGCTCAACCTGTCTTCCCTTCCTTCCTTCTATTTTCTTACCATGCGAACAGAAGCAATGATGTACCTTGCTTCCCATCGGCGTAGCACTCCAAGAGTTCCTTCTCATCATGTGGACATCTGTCACGAACCCAACAACCAGGAACCACCGGACAACATCTTCCTTCGCTGGTTGCAAGGTTGTTGGGTAAGCTCCTTGCCTCTTCCTTCAATAAGTGCAAAGGTTGAAGATGATGGGATTTAAACAATGTGTTACTGTTTTGGCAACTACAAGTTTTGAACCTGCGACCTGTTGCGTTTTCATTTTTTTATCCAGAATTTTTGTCATGAACTTTTAATTTTGAGAACAAGTTTCGGTGCCTTAAAATTATCTTTTACCGTTCAATTTTTGAAAGTTGTATATGGGTGTGGGTAGTTTAATGTATCAAATTTTGAGAGTGATCCAACAGTTGTATTTTGAGTTACGATGTCCCAAAGTAAGGTAGTAACGCAATTTTTATAGAAGAGTGGCTATTTGGCTACGTTTGGCTAAGTATGGGATTATTGTGTTCTTAGAGAAAATTTTGGGATTTTGGTGACTTTTGTGGATTAGTATTTTTGGATTCTAACCATCTTGATTAGGAGTAGATATAGCATGGTACGGTAAAAAAATCTTCCCAAAATTTTTGGGATTTAGTAGTAGCGTTTTAGTATAGACCAAGTGTGACCTTAATTGGTTTTGATAAGGAGTTTGAAAGTTGGAAAAATCTTTCAAACTCAGTAGATCCTTCATTTTAGAGTGGGATATCATATGTTTGGATTCTAGTAGCAGTTTTTGAGGTTTCCTAGAGTTTTTAGGGTTTTCCGAATTCAGGGGTAAAATCGTCTTTTCTCAAAAATAAGGCTAGTTTAGTATTTTCTCTTTGATGGTTGTTTTTCACTTAGAAGTCGGAAACTTCTATGATATTAGATTTGATACTGATCCAAGTTTTGTTTTATAACTAGACGATTGAGATCTTACGCTTGCGGGATCGAGTATTAGTGTTAACGGGATTTTGACTTGGTACATGTAAGTCCTTTGGGCTTACATAGCTACAATCTTATATTGGTTGAACGACATGAGTGGTGTTTATTTTGTGTTTATCGTATGATAGCGGATTAATATAACCGACTAATATTTGGCCCATGAGTAACGGGCGGTGGCATCATTTGCTCAACTCCTGAGGGAGATTGGGAGGTTCTCTGCGACTAGGTCAAACATGGTATATAGGGAGGGTACTAAACCACTTCACATGGTATACGTGGAGGTGCACCGAACCACTGATGTTGGATAAAGGGACGGAGGCAAGAGTCTTAGACTTCTCGTGCCACAAGTATAATTGGAACTAAGAGTGTATGACCTTAATAAAAGATGATAAATGAATTCTGTGTGAACATGCTATGTGTTTCATTTTCGCATTGTATGTGTTTGTGCTTGTGTTATTTCTTCTAATATCTAGGTTGTTAGCTAACGGTTTATCCGATGTTGTAGATGCTTTGTAGTAATAGGAAGTTGTAGAGAGATCCGCAGCGGATGGTCAGCCGGGTCGACATACTCATTTAGATGAGGGAGGGGATAGTCTTCAGTTTCTGCATGCATGTTATATTGATATTTCCGTCTTGTAAGGTTGTCACATGCTATACATTCATGCAAATATAATTTATATTTTTCAAAGTGTTTTATTTACATTATTGTCTTGTTGTAAGATTTTAGTAAAGTTGTTGTCAAACTATGGTCGGGATCCATTGTGAGTACGTAAATTGAGTTGAAGGTTTTGTTAAGTTAGCTGAGAATGCAAAAACAAAAAGCATATAATGGAATACTTGTTCATGTATAAAGTGCTACAATACAACATTATATGACGTCGATGGAATAGAATATCATTTGATAAGATGATATTGGTCACTCGTACACCCGTTGGATATGACATGGTGAGATAGAGAAGATAAATAATAGCACGGATGTGACAAGTGAAACCGGTGGTTATGAAAATGATCGACTAGAAAGTATGACACAAGTGGTAGAGGGAAACTTTCATGATTGTCGTAGTGTGCTAGGAAATTTGTTAAGTGACTCTCGGAAACATCTTTATCCAACATGCACTACGTTCACAAAGATGTTTGTAATTATATAATTTAAAAGTAGCTCACGTGTGGGCATATAAAAAGAGCTTCACAACCTTACTTTAACTTTTGAGAGTTATGTTTCCTCTTGATAATGTGCTTCCTACAATTTATACGATGTTAAAAAAGCATTCGCTGATTGAGAACGGATTATGAGAGGATTCATGCATGCATTGTTTATTGTATAGTGTATCAAAATGAATATGAATCTTTGAGTTATTGTTCGAACCATAATTGTGGTGAATCATGGTACAAGAAAGGAGTTTTCATAGACCCCCTAAAGAATGTTTCTTAGCGGACATTTACAAAATGCCTAAGAAACATTTATCGGGGGCCTTTCTATATAATCGTCGTCCATGCCGATTGTTTCTCGAGAATTATAAATAACCCTTGATAAATTAACTCTTAGTCAAGCATATAAAGGGAATCAGTTTTACAAAATCCCGGTAAATCTTATGATTAATGGGACCTACTATGTGGTTCATAGTATAGTTGCCCACCAATAGGGCATGTGTGATCCTTTCTCCGACGGTTTGATAAATACGGAGAAGGATGGGGTTAAGCTAGACCCTTATCACTCTTGGTAATGACAAAAAGCAAGTTATTGTTGTTGTGGAGGTGACAGAGGGAGCGGATACAAACCCTTTGGATCCGGGTTTACATGTGATGCCTCAATATCGTCGTGTCCCGCACATTGTTGAACACATATAAGTCTACCCCGTCACTCAAGCAGCACCAAGTGTGAGCCTTTCTGAGGCTTGAATACTAGGTATCTCTCCGTCCGTTGTTGTTTCATGACACGTGCAACTAGCTAATTTGTGGCACAATTAGCGAGTTGGTTTACAACTAAAATATAAGTGATAATATTATTGGATGCGCGAGAATAGTAGGGTAATGTAGGAGTTACAAAATGTCCAAAGGTAGTGTTTTAGAGAGAAAATCCTAATAAGAGTAGAGAGTTATGGAAGGGGGCAAGAAAACATAAGTTGTTGGAGATTGGGGACTAGTAGAACGTAGGTACAATAGAGGTATTACATTAATACTTGAGCCAATGTTGCATAATGCTCTAATGTTATTGTCACTAATGTCGATAGGTACAATAGATGTAACACCCCAAATCCATAGGATTCGAAGTGTTACGGGCTAGGACCTCATAATGGGTCATGACCCTAGCCTGACAACAAGTTCATTGGATCTTACAACAAGGCACAAATTAATATAAAACCAATCTCGATAAAACCAAAAGATCATACAACAAGGTACATACAAAATCCCACAGCCGAGTATCAAAACTATACAAGACATATATGCATACACGCACAACTCAAAACCCATCCTACATGTATGGAAGCCCTCGGCTGATCACTCCTACCAGATCACTCTGCAGTCCTCCTATCCTGCAAAGTATCTACAACACGGTATAAACCGCTAGCTAACAATTCATATATAAAATCATGCATAAGCACATACACACATCATAAGTACAATGAATACCAAGCATGTTATCACACATTTCCCGTTTTATTATCTTTATAACGTTATACACTTATAACCATATTTATGGTTGTAACATGAGAAGTATATCATTCTCGCATCTGTTTCTTTTACCATCTGGAGTGGTTAGGCGTACCTCCCAAATGCCATAATGAGTGGTGAAATACCGTTCCCATATACCAACAATGGTCTAGTCCCAAAGAACCCCTCATCTTCCCTCAGGAATACTGAGCAAGTGGTCACCGTTCGTTACAAGGGGGTCAATCACACGTCGGTAATAATCAATATTGTATGCTATAAATCATATAACAATCACCACTCATGCATACATTCAATACAGGAATGCAGCTAAGTAAGTCTCATGGACTTACCAGTATCACAATATCCTCAACTATCGATCAATTCTCGAAATTCCCGCAGGAATATACACCGCCTGATATACAAGGCATACATAATCAATCATCAGAACACATGCTAGAAGACTCTACTTCTAGCCTCTTAGATCCTCATAAGATTATACACAACATCCATAAACCATAATCTCCACATTCATAATCAAACCTCAAAGCCTCCAAAGGCATTCATCCATAATATATCATCATCCTCAAACTCCACACATTCTAACCTAGCAAGCTTCTAAAAAAGATCAAGAAGGAAGGATAAACTTACCAAAGAACTTGGTAAGTTCTGAAGAAGGCACGGGGGCGGCTAAGGCAAGGTACGGGTGCGGTTTCCTCAATAAAGCACAACTCTAATGTGCTCTTCGACAAATCTCTCGCTCAACACTCCACTCCTCAACTAGGAGCAACCGAGGCACAACAACTTCTATCCATACATCCAAACATTCAAAACACAACACAACAAGGTCAACTTGTTGGATTTCCAAGGAAAAAGGAGGATGATAGCATGAATTATAGTCTATATTTTGGGACTTATTTCGACGTTTTATCTTTCATAATCTGCATGTTTGGATGTATATTATATGATTATATTGTCGTTTCATCTACCTTTACGGGAATCGAGGTCTACGCCAAGTTTCATTGTAATCGTAGGTAAAATGGCAAGTTTTGCACCAAAATAGAGCTAAAGGAGCAAAGGAGTCATAGGAGCTACATTCAGGAGCTTAAAAGAGGAGCTCAAGAAGCTTGAAATTAACAAAGAAGATTTACTTTGGACAAAATTTGAGAGATTTCACCTTCAGCTGAGAGTCACCTCGGTTGACCACAGAATCATCTCGACCGAGGTGATCTTGAGGAGCGTCTTGACCGAGGCGTATACTCTGACGCGGCGAGATATATTTTATTTGGCTGAGATCTTTTATTTTTGGAAGGAGAGATCTTATATTTTTGGGCTGGATTTCTGGAAGGAAGATCATATATTTGGGAGATCTATTTTTGAGATATGGATATATTTTATTAGGAAATTATCTTTTTAAGATATTTTATCTTTGGAAGATAATTCTCCTATATAAAGGGTTGGATTTTCCACAAGTAGGGGCATGCTTAGAGGCTGGGAGCATCCATCAACTAAGGGATTTTTCCGGAGCTTTGAAGGAAGGAAGGAAGATTGAAGATCAATCAAGGAAGGATTGATAGTTCGGATATAGCTTTTGAAGGGATTTGTAAGACTTTCTTAGATTCTCTTTTGTTCGATTGTCTTATTGGATTTGTGATCCAAGGAACGCTTATTTATGTGATATTTGATTCAGTTATTGGAGCCTTGTTCTTAAGGTTTTTGTGTTCAAATATTCATTCTCTTTCCATATATTTGATTATTGCTTTCATGATGATGACTGGCTAATTTTCTTATCGATTCTAGGGTGATTGGTTGAAGGTTGTGGAAAAAAGGATGATAGAATGATCTTAATCTCAGTAGGACCCTGAAAGCTCGAGTCTTTAAACCTTAACCATAGAACATCTCGTTCAGTCGATGAACATCCCGGCCGGGGTGGGATTCGTCTGACCGATATGACCTTTTGATCCGAAACTGAGAGTTAAGTGTTAGAGTTTGCCAAATCATATTCTTATTACACCTTTCCTGGTTCAATGCAAGCCTAGGATGAGACTTACCCGATGATTCCTTTGCTTGTTTACCTAAGATCATGAGCGATAGGTAATAAAGGTTTATCCTTTATTAGGGTTTGAGTGTGCTTCCATTCCAATCTTGAGAGTTAACCTGAGACCTACCTGGTAAAGGTTGATTCTATCCACTTGATTGGTGTGTTAGTTTGAGGTTTTAGTTCTTCACCTTAGTTCCTTGCGACTTACCCGGTAATAGGAATTTCGGTTTGGGATTGTGAGTAGTGAGACTTACCCGGTGATCTATTCCGCTTTAGAAACACCTTCCCTTTGCAAAATCTCAGCTTTGTCCGCTTTATCTTTAGATCTTGAGTTGGAACCACAACTAGATGCTTTAATCCCTAGAATTGCATATTTCCTTTAATTGACTTTATTATCATCTTTGATTACTTTAATCGCTTTTGTGGTTAGTAATTACATTGACTACCTATACTTGCTTAGGTTTCACCTAAGTCCTTGTGATCGACCCCTGGAATTCTTGTTTTTTATTACAATTGACCCGTACACTGCGGATTCACATCCTTGTTTTAAGCATACTTCTTGGGTTATAAATTTAAAGTTTGCACACACCATTTGGAGCGAACAGAGGAAGAAGAAGAGAAGGGGAAGAAAGAAAAGAGAGGAGGCTCACCACTTCTTTGCGAATGTCCAGATGAAGAACCACAACTGCAATCTTGCCAGCTTCTCACAACAACAAGACACATATCATCATCATCATCACCAAACTTGAAGAAGATTCACAGAAGATCAAGGAACAAGAGAAAGAGAGAAGAAGAGAGTGTATACGTGAGAGAGGGAGAAGAAGAAGGTCTAGAGAGAGAGTGTGTAAACCCTCAAGTGAAAGGAAAGAGAATACTTAAAGAGGAAGAAAACGGAAAGAAAGTCGGTCAAAAAGACGACTGCCTCCTCTGTTATGCCGCAACCTGTTCGCTCCAAAACGTGTGTGTATATGAAGGAAAATAGTCTTAAATTTATACCAAGAATAAAAGCAATAGAAAACCCGCAGTGTACGGATCAATCACAATAAAAACACGTATTCCAGGGTCGATCATAAGGACTATGGTGAAATCAAGCAGTACATCAAATCTTGGAAAGAAACTTGCAAATATCAAAGAACAAAACAAAGCAATCAACGAAGATATAACAATTAGGAAAGTAAGCAGATTCTAGAGATCATAGCGTCAACTTGTGGTTTTTAATTCAGACTTCTAAAGATCTATGGAGAAAGCTGGGGTTGTAAGGGAAATGTGTTTCTAAGGTGGGATAGATTACGGGGGAGGTCTCATTATCAACCAATCCCAAATCAAAGGTCCTATTACCGGGTAAGTCTCAAGGTTCTAAGGAAAGGAACTATAATCTCAAACCAACAATTCAACCTAAGGGAATAGAACTAACCTTTACTGGGTAAGTCTCAGGTTACCTCACAAAGGCAAGTAGAAGGTACACTCAAACCTAACAAAGGATAAGCCTTTGTTACCTAACACTCATCATCGTTGACAACTAATAAAGGGAATCACCGGGTAAGTCTCTTCCTGAGCTTAGATGTAAGTTTTAAAGGCTCAACAAGGTTAGGATTTACGCAAAATATAGCCTAAGATCAAGGATATAACACGAATGGGTAAATAGGGATAAATCTCGGATTGTTCTAACCCAAATCTCGGCCGAGATTCCTGAGAACAATCCAAGATCGGTAGCTGCGTAGGTTAAACTCAACCTTCAAGATCCAATCTAACTTAAGGTTCATTATATCATCATCTATACAACAACCATTAACTAGTCACCCTAGAATCGCAAGAGATCTAGCTAACAACAGTCATGTTCAAAATATCAAAGATATATGATATCAAGCAAGACATAAAACCAAAATAACTAAAGAAAGGGTAAAAAATACTTAGTAGATGGTCTTCAAATATCAAAACTGAAATAACGCAATAATAAAGGTTCGACATTGTGTTCAAAATAATAAAAACAACAATTAAGTATCTCCCTTCAAGAATCCTCACAAGTCACTCAAAGTGTTGTAAATCTTCCTAATACTTAAGTCTCTCTTTCGGATGTGACTCCTTTTTGTGTTTCCGACCTTCTCGAATGTTCTTCAACTGATATTGGATATCTCTTGGATGCAACCTTACTTTTCTTAAATAGTCAAAACTAGGGTTTTGTAGTTTGGGCTGCGGGCCATTTTCACAATATCTCGAGCGAACCCAAATAAAATCTCAGCCGAGATAATTCTTATCCATCCGAGATTTCTCTTCTGTTACATACTTTCTTTTGTTCCTTTCTTGTATTCCACTTGCATCCTTCTTCTTATGATCCTTTGTCTTCTTTTATACTCCAATAGGTTATCCTCTTGACTCTTTGTACTTCCATGCTTCATTTTGATCCAAAATGTGTCATATTTCCTACAATTGCAACAAGACTATTTGTAGACCTCCATTCTCACAAATTAGGCAAATAGTAGCATAATTGATATGAATATATGTCCATGCATGCAAAACAAATGGGAAAATCTATCTAAATGCATACCTAAACTAAGGTCATAATTCATGTCATCACGACCGTGGCCTGGAAGAGCTGCACCTGCAATGGCGCGCTTGCGGACGAGATCATGCGCTGTCGCGGGATCTCCTAAGGAAGATAGTTATTACAGTAGAGGTTCCTGGATCTTTTTTCTTCACTGTTATCTTTCAATTGTTGATATGATAAGTTGACTCCCTTGTCATCTTTACCTCTTCAAGCTCATCAAGACTTCGTTTGTTAGATAAAATATTTGTAAGGAATTTTCCATAAGAAGGTATACCTTTCAAAGCCTCGACGAAGGGAATGTTGAGGTAGAGTTTGCTTATCCTCTCACGAAAGTACCTTCGGATAAGGAATCTATCTTGTCCCGGTTGGCATCATCAAGCCCTTTTGTATAAGATCTCTAGTAATACAAGCTTGAACAATCTAGTAACAAGTCTTTGAACTTCTCTCAACTTTGATAGAGATTGTCTCCACAGTCCATCTTGAATGAGTATATCTTTCTTCTCATCTTCGTGGTTCTTTTAGGTGGGAAGAATTTTTTTTTTCAAGAACTCATATATGTGAAAGCTCATCCCATGAAGTCACACTCTCGAATGAAATGCTTTGGTACTATTGTTTGGCTTTTCCTCTCAAGGGAAATAAGAATCCTCAAAGTTTGAGCTTGGATGACGCCACTCCTCTCATATTGATGGTTTCAAGAAGCTCATTATAAGTAGCAAGGCGTAGATGAGGGTTCTCAGATGGTCCTCCTCCAAATTGGTTTTGCACCACCATTTGTATAAGGGCACTCATCAACTCAAAATATTATGGCAAATTGTTGTGAAGATAACTCCAGGTGGTTGAATATTTGGTCACGTCCATTCTCTCTCCAAGTGTCCTTGGACTATATACAAACTCTTCCATTGTTGCCTCTTCTAGGCATTCCTCTATACAATTTATCTTGGTACATAGCCTCTCTTGCAAGATCCACTTGAGCTAACAACCTAGCCTCAAGATCAAGTATCATTTGCCTTTGAAGCTCTTCTCTCTCTCTCTCTCTCTCTCTCTCTCTCTCTCTCTCTCTCTCTCTCTCTCTAGCTTGGTCCATGTGCCACTCAATTTTGGCTTCTTGGTGCTCCACAACTAGTCTCTATTTTCTTATCTTCCTTTAACCTTCTCGCCGTCTTTTTCGTCTCGGGATTAAATGGTTCTAGCTCCTTGTTGGCACTTCTTGGCATACACTTTGCAAGAAAAACTACAAGTCACAAACACACACAAAAGTGC
Organism: Fagopyrum esculentum; assembly: GCA_033239045.1. NCBI lineage: Eukaryota > Viridiplantae > Streptophyta > Magnoliopsida > Caryophyllales > Polygonaceae > Fagopyrum > Fagopyrum esculentum. The sequence continues at coordinate 135,894,466 of BSUD01000007.1, read as the reverse complement.
ATCAAAAGTAACAAAACACTTAAACTTTTATTGAACTTTCTAAAAAAATCAAATAATCAAAAATTCCCCGGAAACGGCGGCAAAAGATTTGATGTGAAGTGAGTAGACACCTCAATTATTACATATTCCCGCAAGTATACGGTCATTGTCAATGCAAATATATGATGTTTTCAAGGTAGAATCCCAAGAGAACTTTATATAGTTTGAAGGTAGTTCAAGAGGAAGGTAGTTCAAGAGCAAGGTCTAAATGTGTACAAGAACGGAAAAAGGGTGATCAAAAAAGGATCAAATCTTTGGGGGTTTGAGTAATAAGTAGAAGTAAGATATTCTCATTCAAGATGGATTGTGGAGACAATCTCTATCAAAGTTGAGAGAAGTTCAAAGACTTGTTACTAGATTGTTCAAGCTTGTATTACTAGAGATCTTATACAAAAGGGCTTGATGAGAAGAAAGATATTCTCATTCAAGATGGATTGTGGAGACAATCTCTATCAAAGTTGGGAGAAGTTCAAAGACTTGTTACTAGATTGTTCAATCTTGTATTACTAGAGATCTTATACAAAAGGGTTTGATGATGCCAACCGGGACAAGATAGATTCCTTATCCGAAGGTACTTTCGTGAGAGGATAAGCAAACTCTACCTCAACATTCCCTTCGCCGAGGCTTTGAAAGGTATACCTTCTTATGGAAAATTCCTTACAAACATTTTAACATGCAGCCTCTCCCCTGCCTGTTCGGGTACCCCTCCTTTTCTCTCGTTGCATGCGTGCATTAATGAGCGTGCTGCCCACGTCGACCCCTCGGATTCCTACAAAGATATTGTCTCAAGAAACTTTAATTGGCAGCATGTACCTCTCCCCTACTATCATGGGCTTGAATCCGACCTTATCACTTTAACCAACGAGGATATTGAGGACACCATGCACAAATGGAAGCTATCCCTTGTCGGTTTCCCTCTTGGAAGTCCAATATCCTTCCAAAGGATGCAAAAATTCATTACTGAGAACTGGAATACTGTGGCCCTACCCAAGATGATACATAATGATAAGGGTGTATTCGTTTTCCATTTCTCCAGTGAAGATGACCTAAACTCTATATTGCTTGGAAGCCCTTGGGTTGCGAACGGCTCTACCACCATTCTACTGAAGCGTTGGTCTGTTGATCTACCCCTAGACTACTCTTGTCTCAGCTCTGTGCCAACATGGGTCACCCTTCACGACTTGGACTATCGGTTTTGGTCCAAACGCATGCTTGCCAAGATTGGTTCTGCTTTGGGTACTCCAATCCTTACGGACACCTGCTCCGCTAACCAAGATCGCATGGGATATGCCAGAATTCTTGTTGACATTCATGCCTCCCGGCCTCTCCTTCGGGAGGTTATGCTCATGAGCCTTGAGGGTGTCCCTTTCGTTCAAAAAATCACATATGATTGGCTTCCCTCTCGTTGTGATGTATGCATGGTCTTTGGACATTGCTGCAAGGCCCCAAAGTCGAACCCGAAGGGACTGCCCACTCTTGCTAAGACTACTTCCACCTCCAAAATGACTTCTCCTCTTCCAAACCCTAGTACTGACCCCATTCTTCCCACCCCTGGACCCTCCCAGAGAATCTCCTCCTCTTTGACAAAGAGTAACTTAGCCATCCCAGTTAAATCTCCTCCAGCTATCCTGCCTGACTCTGGCCCCTCGTCCTCCCTCTCAGTTACACCTCCCCCCCAGGCTACTAGAAGAGCCACTCTTGTTTCTGACCCAACCTTCCCTAAAATGGCTACGTATACCTCTTCCAGCCATGATCCCAACCTCATTTCGACCTCTCTCCCTCCTCTCCCTTCCTTACCCAGTGCCTCAAATAACCCCCTTCCCCGATTTTGCTTCCCCATTGATTGCAAGTGCTATCAATGCTCCAAAGAAGATTGATCAATGATTGTACGAATGTGTGCTTGGAATATTCGGGGGCTTAATGACCCCACTAAACATTGTGCCATTCGATCCCTTGCTAAGAAGCAATGCCTTGATATTTTTGCTATCCTGGAGACTAGACTTCGACCGGCTAATGAGAAAAGAATCTCATCTATACTCCTTCCCTCTTGGTGCCATATTTCCAACTCCAGTCATGCTAACAACTGCCGCATCTGGATTTGGTGGAATCCAGCAAAACTGAACCTTACTCCCTCCTTAATCACGGACCAAATCATTCACTGCCGCATATCTGAACCTCTCCCAAACCCCAATCAGTCTACCTTTGCCGAAGTTTCTTTCATCTATGCTCACAATGCTCTGGAGGACCGTGCAGGTCTATGGAATGCTATTTCCACCTTACGTCTGCTCAACTCTAATTGTCCCTGGGCTCTTATGGGGGACTTTAATGTTAACTTGTCTCCAGACGAGAAGCTCTCAAACAATCAACACAATTTCTCTCAATCCTCCAACGAGCTTGAGGACTGTTTTCAACATAACTCTCTCTCGGACCTACCCTACTCCGGATGCAAGTACACATGGAATAATAAACAAAATGGGAGACGTATCTGGAGCAAGCTTGATTGGATTGTATCCAACAATGCCTGGACAACCTTGTTCAATAACTCAAGAGCGCATTTTGACAATGCTGGAATATCGGATCACTCGCATGCTCTCCTCTTCACTGAATGCATGGCTGCAAAAAAGTACCTACCGTTCAGATTCAATAACATTTGGGCTAAGCATGAGGGGTTTTTAGATGCTGTCCAGAGAGCCTGGGAGTCTGAGATCGATGGGAACCCGATGTATAGACTGGCTTGCAAATTGAAAATCCTCAAACCCTTGCTCAAAAAATTCTCTTGTGCCAAAATGGAGGACATCCACGCCAGTATCTCTAGGCATCAGCTGGCGCTCAATGATGTACAGACTAGATTGCAGGCTAACCCCCTTGACATTCATCTTCAAGATGAGGAGAAGAATTGTTCCCTGGATCTTAATGGTAGCTATGACATGCTCAATTCCAACCTTGCCTAACTCTCCAAGGCCAAATGGTTTGCTCATGGGGATCAATTTTCATCATTCTTCTTTAGAAGTGTGAAAACTCGCAGATGTGCAAACCTTATCACTGAAATCAAAACAAATGATACTATGATTTATGAGCATGATGCCATTGCTAGCACGCTGGTGAAACACTTCAGCTCAGCATTAAGTCCCCAGTCCGTCTGCCCACCCCATCCCTTCCCCAATGTCAACTTACCCACACTTACCTTGGAGGATGTGAATGCCCTTAACATGGTGGTTACCCAGGAAGAGATCAAACATGCTATTTTCTGCATTGGTGAGAACAAAGCGCCTGGGCCCGATGGTTACAGTTCCAACTTCTTCAAGGAGGCGTGGAGTATTATTCACAATGATTTTACGGACGCAATCTAGGATTCCTTCACTTATGGTCGCTTGCTTAGGCAGATAAACCACACCTCTATCTCCTTAATTGCTAAGCATGAATAGCCCACTGCACCATCCGATTACATGCCTATTTCCTGCTGCAACGTAATCTACAAGACCATTACTAAGGTCCTGGCGAAGAGACTCAATTCTACACTTCCTAGTCTCATCAGTGCTAACCATAGCGCGTTTGTTGCTAAGAGATCTATCAAGCACAATGTTTTGCTTAGCCAGGAATTATTTCACAAGTATGGTAGAAAACACATCTCTCCCAGAGCTGCGATGAAGGTTGACATTTCGAAAGCATTTAACACAGTGAGCCACGCTTTCATTCTGCATTGCCTCCAGGCGATGGGCTTCCCGAATCATTTCATCTCCCTGATCAAAGAGTGTATCTCGAAGGCCTCTTATTCTGTCAATGTCAATGGCTCACTCAAAGGGTTCTTCACTAGCAATCGTGGGCTAAGGCAGGGCTTCCCCCTTTCCCCTCCGCTCTTTGTTATTGCAATGGAGTTCTTGACTCAGATGCTTGGTAAGAGTACTTCTACTCCGGACTTCAACTATCACCCTAAGTGTTCCAACCCAACTATCACCCATCTTGCTTTTGCGGACGACCTTCTCTTCCTTTGTCGAGGTGACATCGGATCCATCAAGATCCTTTTTGACACCTTGGTGGAGTTTGGTGCAATTTCTGGTCTCGTAATCAATCCTGCAAAATCCCATCTGTATACCGGAGGTATGAGTCCTTCTATGATTGAGAATGTTGTGACTCTTACTGGCATGAATGAGGGTTCCCTCCCCTTCCTCTACCTTGGCGTGCCAATCGGGTGTAAGAGACTTACGGTTCCGGATTACCTTCCCTTGATACATAAAATCACCAGGCGCATCCAGTCCTGGAGCGCAAAATGCCTGTCTTACGCCGGAAGAGCGCAGCTCATCAAATCGATACTCATTGCCACCTGCCAGTATTGGTGCTCCTTGTTCGTCCTCCCTGCTTGTGTTATCAGTACTATTAATGGCCTCCTGCACTCCTTCTTCTGGTCGGGTACTGCTAGTAGCAGGCGTGCGCTGGTCGCCTGGTCCTCTATTTGCGCTCCTCTTGCGAATGGTGGACTCAATTTTCTTGACATCGAAGCAAAAAACAAGGATGCTTTTTCAAATCTGATCCTTGAACTGGATAAAGGGAGGGCCAACATATGGGCGTTATGGGTTAAACATCATCTCATTAAGGGTGATGATTCCGTTTGGTGCTGCTCCCTTAAGGCCCATCACAGTGCCTTTTGGAAGTCCCTTCTTTCGATTAGGGATACGATTCTGGCTTCTCCTTCGGGCGCGTTGAGAAGTGATGCTCTTGTAGAACACAATGATTCCCTCTCTAGCAGGAAAGCCCTCGACATTTTCAAGCCTAGACCACCTGCAAACCCCTCGAACCCCTTCAAGGCTATCTGGCTCCGCTCTAACATCCCTAAGAACTGTTTTATCGCTTGGATGGCTGCGCTGAACCGCTTGCCGACGCTTGTGAAGCTCAATTCCTGGAATGTGATCAGCGATGTAACCTATAAGATGTGCAACCTCCTCCCGGAAGATGGATCTCACCTATGGCACAATTGTAACTTCGGAATGACGGTTCTGGACTTAATCTCACGTTGGACTAGGACCCCCCAGCCCACTCCATATACGGGTAACATTTGGGGTTGGTTGGCCTCTTGGTCCATGCTCAAGCCCCGCCCGATGGATTGCGTCCGCATCGCCACTATCATTGCCTTGATTTATCAGGTTTGGACTGCGCGTAACAACATGGTTTACAACCACTCTCTCACCTCTCCCTTTGAATGTGCTAATGCTATCATCAGATCGGTTAAACTGCACATTGCTCACAACTGGAAGGATCGTTCACCCCTCTCCTTGGATATGGCCCGCACCCTCAGCATCAGTCTCGTTTAAGATCCTCATGATTCCCTCTTGTCTGTATTGCTCTTGATTATCGTTCTCGCTCATGCCCCCCTGCATCTTGTATCTGTACATTCTCTCTATCAATACAATTACCATTTCAAAAAAAAAAAAAAAGTATCAAGTAATGAGTAACCACTAGGTTTGAGGCCAACCATGTTTAGTAGCATGCTCAAGCAAGTTATGTTCAATCAACGAAGATAAATATGAAGGTTGCAAGAGTAATTAGGTGAGTTTTGTCACAACGTATGACCTAATGTCAACTAATATGCATCACATGGTTTTTGTTATTTGCATACTAGTTAATTAAGCTTGGTTACAATTTTGATGATACTAGACAACATGAACATAACAGTGTTTGCTATTCACTTGCATTATCCAATATCACCATAATTTGGACAATAACATCACAAGTAGAAAAATAATCCTTTCGACCATAATCTCTCTACTCTAGCACGATAAGTATTTCCACATTGCACAATAATCTTCATATTACTTATTGGTCTCAACTTTGATGATTAATCTAAACATCATTCATTCATACTTGGAAGTATACATTGTGCTAAGGGAACAATTTAAACAAGTGATAGTCTAACCTAAAACATTCAAAATAAATCTAACATGAATGAATAACAAGTAGACTCGATCCCTCGTATATGCTACTAACATGCTTAGTTTTTCTTCAAATCATAAACACAACACAAGAACAATACTATTCTAACATGATTTGAGGATTTTTTTTTTACCCCAAAACCTAGCAAGAGAACTACTCACACATCGAAAATTTTGACATGGTAACAATAGAAACAAATGACATGGTTGAAAAGTAGACGAGAAATAAGTAATATTTTTCTGGAGCTTTCTAAATAATCGCCGCCCATGCCGATTGTTTCCCGGGGATTAAAAATAACTCTTGATAAATTAACTCTCGGTCAAGCATATAAAGGAAATCAATTTCACAAAACCCCATTAACTTATAATTGATAGGACCTACTATGTGGTTCCTGGCCTAGTTGTCCACCAACAGGGCATGGGTGATTTTTTCTCCGGCAGTTTTGATATATACGGAGACAGAAAGCAAGTTATCGTTGTTGTGGAGATGATAGAGGGAGCGGATACAAACCCTTTGGATCCGGGTCTCACATGTGATTTCTCGATATCGTTGTGTCACACGTACTGTTGAACACATGGAAGTCTACCCCGTCGCTTAGGATGCACTAAGTGTGAGCCTTTTCGAGGCTGGAATACTAGGAATTTCTCATCCTGCCGTTGTTTCATGATACGTGCAACTCGTTAATTTGTTGCACAATTAGCGAGTTGGTTTACAACTAATAATAAGTGATGATAGTATTGGAATATTAGGGTAATGTAGGAGTTAGAAAATGTCCAACTAGGCAGTGTTGTTGTAGAGAGAAAAGCCTAATGAGAGTAGAGAGCGCTATGGAAGGGGGCAAGAAAACATAAGTTGTTGGAGCTTGGAGTAGTAGAACGTAGGCATGAGCACACAAATAAGTAATAGAGCAGTACTGTGCAGTGTTGCTAAAAGCAAATGAGCTGGGCAGCACTTTGCAGTAAAGGAGGCTAAGACTCATCCATAAATATACAATACAAAAGAAAGGAGCATTGAAGTTGTCATAGATGCATGCAAATGCAATACCAACAACACTCTCTAGTACGTACTGACTTTTATTTATTGTGAAACACATAAGTTGAAACAACATAGTCGTCTGTAAGGCGAATAAAAAACGACCTGGTGACATGTTTGTCGGAGAACAAGAAGTGCAGCGAAGAAGAGCCGTCGTCGTCCTGAAATGAATGCATGCCTTTTTAATATCATCAAGCCGGAATTTTCTCTCTCATTCATAAATGTCACCAAGCTTCAAATTCAACTCCCAATTATGTCATGTTACGATTTGAAATTTTGACTTTCATCCAAGGAATGTAATAACAATTTGAAATTTTGGTTCAGGAATATTTTTATTGTTACTTTGGTTTTACATGAATTTAATGTTCATGCATATATGTTTCTTGATCGTTATTACGAAAAAAAATGAAATCTGGATTCTACCAAATTATTGATTCGACTGGATCTTAATTATAGAGCTTGTTTATACCTGACATGATTCGGGGCTGATCATAGAAAGAAAATCTATTCAAACGAACCAGCCATATCGACTTGTCACATTAATCTTTATGTACCTTAAAAACTCATATGGATTGTAAATATATACCTAGACGATGTTGGGTATACAACTTTGATAGATTTTGGTGGAGATAGGTTGAGGTCCCGAATGTTGACAACCATGTAGATCGGTGACGATAAGTTGGGGAGGATTGGTAGGTGGAGGTCCCGAATCGAAGCCTGATACTGATCGATACAGACGGATCGGTAGAACAAGAGTCGTGTGCATACGAGAGTACATGCGTGTTAGACCCAAGTCCAATACATAAATCGAACGAGGTTTCATCTTAAACCAATTGGTGATAGGAGGAGTAGTACACCGACCTTATATACTATGTTTGATGTATTACAACTATCGATATGAAAATTTATTATCTCCAACAAACTTTAAGGTACAAACGTACAAGAAAACAAAAATAATAGACTTTAGTTAAGTCAAACTCAGCTAAAAAAAATATATAGTTATAAGGGTGGTAAAAACATTGAAACACGACCTGGATGATTGTGGTTCTAAATAAAGAAAATTATAGCTAGGTACGTAGAATAAATGCGGATGTTGATTTAATGAGGTGGTACTTAACATTAAAGTCATTGTCTTCCACAGTTGCACGCCTTGAGACAGCAAACAGACAAACTCCACTATATATACGTACGTAACACATTCTCAATTCACATAATTAAGCTCTATCTACCTAGCTAAAACCATCCAACATCTGGAATACATATATTTTAAAGAAGAAGAAGAAGAAGAAGATGCAGATGCAGCAGGAGGGAGAAGAATGGAGGAGATGGGAGGAGGGAGAAGGATACTACAGAATAAGCAGGACGTTGGAGAGGGTGGGGAAGCTAGCGTCGGAGAACGCGGTGGTAATATTCAGCAAGAGCAGCTGCTGTATGTGCCACGCTGTCAAGAGCCTCTTCTGTGGCATGGGGGTTCACCCTACTGTATACGAGCTTGATCTGGACCCCACCGGGAAGGACATCGAGAATGCTCTCCTCACCTCCCTAAATATGCTCAATACCAACCTCCTCCTCCCTCTCGTCTTCATCGGCGGCAAGCTCCTCGGCCCCATGGACCGGGTCATGGCCGCTCACATCAACGGCTCCTTGGTTCCTCTTCTCAAGGATGCCGGCGCCCTTTGGCTCTGATCCATCTCATTATGTAACCACCTAGCTTTTTTTTAATATTATATATAATATATCATTCTCAATCTCAACTCTACTACGTAAATTCAATTCAATTCATGCATATATATATATATATATATATATATATATATATATATATATATATCATGTTGCATTATTTGCGCACTTCTTAGCAGTACAGTGTAAAAGTGGAATCTTCCGTATATTTTAGCCTTTTTGGCTTATCACCCTAACAATTTTCTAATTTAATCACACCTAAATTCCTACATTGATGATTCCTGGTTAATTTTACCAACATTCTTTTTTTTTTTAAATAATATTTTATTGGTATCAAATCTAACACATTTCAGTATCGTTAGTTTGTTATTAAAAAAAACCCACAACCATAATTTGAGATGGATGAGAAGGAGAGTAATACTTATATATTATTAATCTCGTAGTTTTTATATAAAAATTTCTCATAACTATAATTTGGTACGGTTTTATGCATTGAGAGTAATATAAATAGATTTTTGATTTAGTAGTTTTTTCCCCCAAGTATAATTTGGAACCATTTTATGTGTTACAAAGTAATAATAATAAATCCTTACTACTTTAAAAGGAAGAGTTGGTGGATTGCTACAGTAGAAATTTCTTGTCCTGTATTGAACCGGATGACTCTCCTCCTATACTTCCACGTGTTCCATGCTATTCATCAGTTCAACGCGTATTATCAACGCTTCCCGACCATTCTTCACCGCTGGTCTCTTGCTCCATTTTCATCTCTGATTATCTTCGTTTTTTTCTTCTTGCAGGTTGGTTTTCATGGGACTCCATTCACGCCACCGACTGCAGATTTGCGGCCCCCAGATCCGTTTTTGTAGTGCGTATTATCACCTCTTCCCTGCCTTTTTTCTCTCTCCATCAACCTAGGGTTTCCTCCCGTGTCTTCCCAAGTCTCAACAACTCCACCAACGACTCCAGCGACAGCAAACTTGCGGCTCCACTTCCCAACCCTCTCTTCTCTATTCCAACGACGCTGTCTCAGTCTGAGTCACGCTGGTAAGCAGATTTGTTTCTTTCTTTCACTTCCTCAATCATCTCTTCAATTCTGATTTTACTAAGAGTGATTTTACAGAATCCTCATTCTTCTTAACCATAATCGCTCTCAAGAAATTTCTTTATTTTTCTAAATTTTGCTTTGTTCAATTTTTGATTTAGCCATCTTTATTTCTTTGTTGAGCTCGAAATTGCTTACAGGCTTCAAGATCTCGGAGGCATGATTTGGTAGCAGAAAACCCTAGCTGGAAACGCCCTGACGAGGACGAAGACATTGTCGCTCAGGTTTGTTCATTTATTGATTCTTAGAGTGCTTCACAGTCACATCCTCGCTTGGATTTCGACAGCTAGATCTTCAATCTTTTCATCGTCAAACCCTGTTCTTGTTCATCCACATCCGAATTTTTATATTTTTTATTTTTCGGTTCTACTTTCACTTTCCCCTAAGATTTCGTTTTCAATCCCGAAAGCGAGTGACGAGCGTTCAGTTCAATAGTACTGACTCAATTCTTGAATTCATTCACCAATTGATAAAGAAATTCGATCTGAGCAAGAAGGTGATGATGAAGTTCGGATTCCTCTACCTTGCTGCTTGTTTTTTACGGTGGTATTCAATCTCTGTCATTTTCCCTTCCTAATTCAATCTCTCTCTGCATTCATCTCATTCATGCCATACTTGTCTGATTCAATCTCTCTCTTCAATCATCTGGAATGTATATTCTGTGTTTGTTTATGCCCATGTATTGATTGAGGCATTTAGAAGTTGAATAAATGCTCGCAGTGTGCTGTTTTATTATGCATTTCAAGTGCTCGATAAAATGCCTCAACGGAATATTTGAAATCATTAAAATCTTGGTCAACCGTTTTGAACATGTAGCATTTTTCTCCCAAGGAATGTAAATTACAATCCAGCTTCATCACTTTGTTTCCAACTTCACTTCAAGACGCCATCCTACTTATGTGCTATATGTATAGGGATCAGGTTGGTTTTTCATTGTTTGTACCATTACACATTGATCTTAAATTACAATCCAGCTTGAGTTGATCTTTATGGTTCATGATTGTAGCAGCTAAAAATATTATTATAAAGTATTCACTTCTTATGTTTTATTTGTCAATTTGATTGGGGTTTAGTTTTATGATGATGCATAACAATCTAATCGTCAATTTATCCTGTCCTGATATTGATTTTTTTTTTTTTGGTTTCTGTCCATTTTCTTTGATTTCTTTCAGGCTACTGAGAAAAATTCACACCCAGGTGCAGCATTTACCAACATCTAAAATTCTGGTTCGTAGAATCTCACTTTGATATAATTATGGTCTTGATGATTAGGTATAATAAATCTTTGTTAGGGAATCATTTGGGAAAGTTTCTATCTCCACTGTTATGAATACCTTTCACTTTGTCACGCAAGCAGTTATATCAAGAGCTATCATATGGTTTTGGTCTAATAAATTCCAGACAGATGTAACCACTGTCGATGAATACCTTTCACTTTTCCACGCAACCATGTCATGAAAAAACTAATTCTGATTTGTCATGAAAGGTAATACATGTCCATATGTGTTATTTTTAATTTACAGCCATAAAAACTGGATCGTTTTACATTTTTTTTCTTTCTATTTTTCATATTCTATGTTATTTTACGTAGTTGAACTGCCACTCAATTGGGTATAGAATGTCTCTGTAGTTTGTTTATCATGTTGGGTTCTTTTCTTTCCTAATTTTGAGTATTACAAGTAAGGTTATGTGAGTAGTTTCTGTTTATTTGATTGCAAATTCCTTGTTGTTGCGTTTGCATAAGATCGTTGCACTCTTCTATTAGCAAGCAACAATCCCTTGACTGATTTGTCTATTATGTGGTCCAAACAATTATATGTCAAAATTGAGGCACATTAGGATGAATGCAATTCCTTGATTGCTAAAATGATGAATCTCTTAGTTGGAGGAGGCCAAAACGACCCTTATAATCGGAATCCATTTCCTTGCGTTGGAGCTTTAATACTCAAATTAAAATGAACAATTTAGACTGAACAAATGGATTCTATAGTAAAAAAGGGTTACAATGGTTGTTTTCAAATTTGTGCTACCTAGAAAATTGACCTCCAATGTATTATGTATACTTTGATTATGTATATCATGTATTGAGTTGTTTGTTGTGCATTTATTTTGGGACACAGATAAGTTAAGATCATTTTACTGCTTCATTCCTCACTTCTATCTAATCTATTCCAGCCCATTATACACCAAGCTTTTGGAAGGACAGTGCACCTAGGTAAATAAGCAACAATATGAATACAGCCGGAATTTAATTTCTCTATGTTTTCCAACTAGACCTTAAACATTGATCATGAATTCCCCTTTTGAAAGTAATTATGATACAAAATAAGTAAAAAAGAAAAAGGCCAAATAAAACCAGTAACAAAAAATTTGAAGTAGTGCCATCCTTCTTTGTTGCATCATTGAAGTTTTGAGTTTGAGCCATAGAAACAAATGCAACCGTCTGTAATCTTATCGATTTATATGTTCAGTAAGGAAAATGTTGGAAGTTAAATATATGATGTGTATCAGTGATTCAGTGTATTATGTATGTTTGAAATGTATAAATGCATTCAAATGCAACCCGTTTGGATAATGGCATGCGGTTATGGACATGAATCACATGATCTTTTTTCATTATAAATTGGGAAACAGATCTTTGAACACCAGTAGGCCCTCAACTTCATTGAGCTAATTAGTTTTTTCTTACAGGACATGCTCATGTTGCTGAAGCTCTCGGAGTCCCTCTTCACATATTTTTCGCTATGCCTTGGACGTGAGTTCCTTTTGGCGTAACGTAAGGCTAACACATGGTTGGTCACAACCGCCTCCCCATCCCACAAACGCATTGCAGCGAGTTGAGGTTTGTTCTTCATACCGTTAGAATTAAACACTGCTTTTACAATTCTTCTTAATTTTGATTTTATGCCCTTTCTTATCGCTTTCTTTATCCGATGTTGAATTGCTGTTGTTGTTGATTAGTGTATTCTTCTGGTGGGTTATTTTCCCTTCAATTTCATCTCCTCAATCTCATTTTCTTCATTTTTTTTTTCTAATTTGGGTTTTCAATTTCTCCCCACGTGTTGATGTTGTTGATTAGTATATTTTATGCTCTAATTTTGATTTTATGCCTTTGCCTATAATTAGAATATTACAAGACCTTATATTAACATTAGGAACCCCTCATTTCCAGTTACAACTAATGGAGAATGGCAGAGAATTCTCTGGAACAAGTACTCATTAGAAAATAGGTATCACCTGTTTGCTAGCCCATTCCAGACGAGTTTACTTAAGCACTCATTTAATGATCAGCTCATTGTTAAAAGCCGTGTTATTTGTCAGCTGAGCTAACATTTGAAGTTATTCTCAGGTTATCAAGGGATGTCAACATCTTCTGGTCATAAGTTATAGTAAAACGATCCCACAAGCAACCATGCAATATAGTTTAAAACTAAGACTACTATATCTCTATTGTATAGCTAATATGTAAAACAAAAATCTTCAAGTTTACATGGATGCATAGTAACTTAGAAAAGGAGCATGAACTAATTACATGTACTACTCAAATACTGCGAGGTAAGGCATAACAAACAAGAAAACTGTTTTGTTCCAACGAATAGACATTGATGAGAAAATAACGATGCGGTTTCTCAAAGTTTATCTTCTAAGATTAGACATTTAGTTCAACATTACAGTTTTTACCACTAATTGACAGATGATGGGCAAAGTAAATCAGGAGAGGCTTGCCGAGTACCTTGGGGAGCTTCAGCGCAAGGAAGACACAAATGATAGGTATGAGCAGCTCTGAGAGGGGAGACACTAACTAGGAAGCCGTACGTGAGGATCCAACCCGTCCCACAACAAACAAACTCCGAGGTTCAACCCGGTCCGCAGAAAAGCAATTCTGAACCCCAAAAGGGAAAATAGAACCAGGAATTTATATGTTGCGTTGAATCCAGCATTGTGGTCTGCACTCTGAATTTGTGATGGTTGTTTGGCTTTACTTATGAGAATTTTGAGCTCCATGTTGTGAGCTTAGAGTTTATTGTCATGACATATTTCTGTCTGATGAATGCTTATGTTAAAAGAGTTGCCATTGAGTTGGATCTATGCCTTAGTTTTCTCTTATATGTTCCATCATTGTGACTTATATTGTTCCACGTTCGTGTTATTTTAGAGTTTAGATTTACACTTTTGTAATCACTAGGTTGCATCCACGTGCGTTGCACGCAGGAGTATGAGAGAATGATCTGGAGATTACTTTTTTCTATCATTTGGTCAGGCATTATTGAGCTGAACTTGGATTGGCCAGCAACAAAGAATGCCATTGGAAAGGAAATGTTGAGAGGCTTGCAACTATGCAAGCCTCTTTCGAGACAATAGAAAATGATCACTCTTCAAGAGTTTTGCTTGCTAAAACCTTTATCAGCTGCATAATAGACACTACATATATTGTCCATTGTCAAAAATTATATCATATACATTGAATGACAAATGATTTTTGATACCAATGACTATGCATTAGAAGGAATCTCTTCTTCCTAACTTAGGTTGGACTTTTTCCTTTATTAAACAATTTAGAAGCTCATAAATCATTTCTTAGTAAATGCCATATTATTATAACCTTTTGTTTAACATCATTGAATCTGAAAAAGTGATGAGCTAGAGCACTCGGAACTGATAGCGGATTGATTTTCACTCGCATACAGGAAATTCTCTACAAACTTCACTAAACATAAAAGTCACATGGAATGCAAGTACACAAATAGTCAATAGCATAGCATGCAGAGCTGAAGACATACCAACCAAGATGTACATTTAGCAATAGATCAAATCACAATGTTTTGCTGAGAACTTGTACGGAAAACCAAGTCGATGGCTGTGGATCCTCATCCTCTATATTGGCTTAATCGGGACATTCAAATGATCTGAAACTGAGACACCTATTCAAGTAAGTTGGGCGGGTGTCGAAGAGGATAACCTTTTTCAAAGTTTTTTGGCTTTTTTATAATGTTTCTTGTCTCTCGAGTCTATGTATATTCCTCAATCCTTCTATTTTTTCCTTGTTTTTTCCACATTAGTATCACTTTTTTTGTAGGATTGTGAATGAATCGGTGAGATGCAATGTGAGTCTATCTTACACCAAGGTTGTTCAAGACAGTTTCTATCAACACAACTTCCTATTTCTTTCCCTTGTAATAGGGACCAAAAAAAGCGATATTTTGGATAACCTAATGCCGAACTACATTGGCACACTCGGATGATATTTGAAGCACAAAACCGCAACCTAACCGTAAAAAAAAACCGCAAAAAAACCGCAAAACCGCAACCTAACCGTAAAAAAACCCGCAAAACCGCAAACCGAACCGCAATTGAAAAGGTTTTTAATAATGAAATTTATTATTAAAAACCTTTTCAATCAGGAATTCATAAAATGACACATTTTCAAACTTCACACGCCTCAACAACAATGGCAGTGGCTACAATCTCGGGTCAGCATATCATTCCTCATCGATGAACAATGAGAATATAGACGGTTATGGCCAAGAGGCAAGAAGGTCAATGTCACATCAAGTGGTGGTGTTTCTGTGATATAGTATTGTGTAAAAAAAGTCACCTAACCTTGTGATCTAACAAAGCACCATTTTTGAAAAATGATTATTTCTTTTTTTGATTCTAATTTTTAAAAAAATGTTTCCTTTTTTAATTTTACTAAATATTAAGTTACGCTATACTTACGCGAGCCATGTTTTTCTCATGGACAAATTTACGTCGCATTATCTCGAGCTAGAAGAAGACAAGGTATTCATGTATTTACTACAAAGGTGGACGGGATGTCATTGGGTTTGATGACAGTATAAAAAACACGGTGTCATTTGAAATTTTGCAAAAGGCTCGTGAGTATAACTTCGAAGAACGTAAGAAACATTAGAATCCTCCATTTTTTCTTACTATCACTATCAATTTCCCGATTCTATTTTTTTTAGAAATGTTTCCTTTTTTAATTTAACTAAATATTAAATTTGCAGCTTCAACAAATAATAATCCTATGACAGTTCGGTGCCTCAACGAAGATTAACACCTCCAAACCTACATACACTCTGTCACTATATATGGTCACCAAGATCAGCCAAAAAGGAATCTTCTCGACGTCGACATCAACAACTCTACAGCTCATCTACGACAACCCAATATTTACTCAGTTACCTTATATGTTCGTCAATCTATTATGTACATGTTTCTTAACATGTTTATGTTTTGTTATGCGCAAGAAGTTGTTTTACATTAAGTTAATAAAGTCATTGTACAAGGCCTTCATTCAAGCGCGTGCGGAGCACGCGCTCCAGCCTAGTTATAAAAAAAACGTGGATGTAAGGCGGTGACATGTTGGGAAGATTTTTTTTATCCAACAAGTATAATGTAGTACTATTTTGTAGTGTTTTTTAGTTCTCGTTTATGTATAGTCTTTTCTTATGTAAGAGTAAAGACAAAAAACCCACTTCTGTAAGATAAAATATTGTCCTTCTCAAGTGTTGGAACTATGCCCTATTAAAAACTTGACCGTGTCCTAGTCCACAATCAAATTTTTCAATGGTATCCCCTATTAAAAACAAAAAATCATGCATTTACAATATCGGATCACTGTCAAATCTCACTGGAACTAGCGGACTCAATACCATTCACACCACAGCCATTTAAATTTGAAATGATGTGGACTCAACATAAAGCGTTTGAGAACATTGTTAAACAAACTTGGCGTGCTAACTACCGCGGGAATGAGATGTTTAACCTCATTAGGAAGACACAACTTTTAAAAATAAAAGCTAAAGAATGGAGCAAATTAAACTTTGGAAATATTTTTAAGCAATTAAAAGAAGTTGAAACCCAACTCTTGGACATTCAAGGTCTATCACCGCCTAACCTAAACCAAAGAGTTGAAAATCTTCAAAGAAATCTTCTTATAAAACAAAATCGCCTTATCAACTTCCAACAAAGATATTGGAGACAAAGAATAAAGAATAAAAACTTGAGAAACATCGACACAAATTCTAAATACTTTCACTGGATAGCTACCGGTAGAAGAAATAAGAAACATCTAAAGGAATTAATTGATTCAAATGGGACTATTATTTCAAGTGAAAATGAAATCCGAATGGAAGTTAAAAAGAATTTGTAAGCAAATTCTCTTACTCCCCACTAGATAGAAACCTATTGGAAGAAAAACTTCAAATGATAAAGAACAAAGTTAGTAACGAAGACAATGAAAGACTAACAAATCCACCAACAAATGAGGAAATAAAAAATGCGATCTTTGATATCGGATGTGATAAATCCCCAGGACCTGACGATATGCAATCCGGATTCTACCAGAATACTGGCACATTGTGGGAACGGACGTTTCAAAAGCAATTAAAAACTTTTTCAGAAGTGGAAAACTACTCAAACAAATAAATCACACGTTTATAACTTTAATTCCAAAAGTAGACAATCCTACTAATATCAACCAATTTAAACCTATTAGTCTCTGCTCAACGATTTACAAAATAATTGCTAAAATCATTACGAATAGAATGGAACCCATCATGCCAAAACTCATTCACCCTCTCCAAGGAGCTTTTGTTACTAAAAGATCAATACATGATAACATTCTAATTGCACACGAGATTTTTCACTCTTTTCGTAGCAGAAAAGGCAAGGAAGGTTGGACAACCATTAAACTTGATATGGAAAAGGCATACGACCAAGTTAGTTGGGAATTTATCATTCGCATTCTCCAAAAGTTTGGATTCAATAAATAATTTGTGGGATGGATCGAGGAATGCATCTCCACAGTTTCTTTCTCGGTTCTTGTTAACAATGGACCGACAGACCAATTCTTTCCCAGAAAAGGACTTAGACAAGGAGACCCGTTATCACCATACCTTTTCATATTAGGAGCTGAAATCCTTACACAAATGATCCAAAATGATTGTAATAATTATGATAATCATATTGGTTTTTCCGTTTGTAGGAATGCAACATCAATCCCTTTCCTATCATTTGCTGATGATATGATCATTTTTACCAAAGCAAACTCAAACTCATGTTTGAGAACGAAAGAAATACTTGAAACTTATTGTTCCATATCTGGACAAAAAATAAACTACCTTAAATCTGCTTTCCAAACTACTAAAAACACAACCATAATCTGCATAAATGAAATAAAAAATATACTTAATATGGAGCACACGACCTCCCTTGATACCTATCTTGGATGCCCTATCATTAATGGAAGAGTTAACAAAGAAACATTCAGTGCCATCAATAATAGAACAAAGCAACAACTCCGCAAATGGAAGGCAAATTCCCTTTCACAAGAAGGACGAAACATCCTCATAAAGCACAACTTAGCAACAAAACCATCCTTTGTCATGCAAGGATTTATGCTCCCAAAGTATAATTTGGACGAGCTCGATAAAACGTATAAAAAATTCTTCTGGAACAAAGATGACAATCATAGACCATTGATTAGTTGAGATTCAATTTGTAGACCAAAAAGAAACGGAGGACTCGGATTAAGAAAGTCCCTTACCACTAACAAAGCCCTCCAAATGAAACTTCTGTGGAAAATTCTTGCCGAACCAGAAAACATATGGGTGCAAATTGTTAATGAAAAGTATTTGAGAAATACTAATATTCTACAATATCATCTAAAAGGATCAGAATCCTGGCAATGGAAAAACCTTATAAAACTCAAATCTGAGTTTAAAAACGGAATTATTTGGCAGATAGGCAATGGTAAATCCATCAACTTCTGGAAAGATAGTTGGGTCTCAACGACCCCCCTAATTAAATTAGTACAAAACACCAATTTAATCAATACTCAAATTAAAGTCAGTCACTTCATCAATTCGAATGAATGGGACACCACTAAAATTGAAAATGAGTTACAAAACATTATCAGCCCAACAATTAGAAAACAAATTATAGAAACAATCATCCCAACAAATGAAATACAAGACAAACTTTACTGGAGAAGCAGCTCGAACGGCTGGTTCTCCACCAAATCAGCCTCGGAAATGATAGAAAAGGAGTCAGGATGGCTTGCTGACTATTCTTGTGATTGGATTTGGAAATTAGACACTCAACCCAAAATTAAAAACTTCATATGGAAAATCTCTAGAAACGGTATCCCAACTAAAACAAAACTTAACGAAAAAAGAATCGCAATTCCTATAAACTGCGAATTTTGTAATCATCAACTCGAGGATCTTGTACATCTTCTTATTGATTGCCCCTATAGCAAAAATATAATCACAAAATTTGACTCAAATATCATCACCATTCTCAATACCATTGACACGGAAAACAAAAGACCTCACGAATTCTTGCTGGAAATAAAAAATAAGATCGGGCTTTCTAATTTCTCCCGACTTGCAACAATATGGTGGAGTATTTGGTTCTTCAGAAATAAAATCATATTTAACAATGATGCAATCGGATCGGATCATAAAATCCTAAATTTCATTAAAAACCTAGTTCAGAATTGGAAAAATCATAAGGCCGATGATGATGACTATGATTTTAAACATATTCAAAAGAACAACACACCCAACACAAGAAAGAAAAATAATATTAAATGGGATAAACCAAAACCTGGGTTCCACAAACTCAACTTTGATGGATCAAAACTCGATTCAGGGATAACATCCATTGGTTTTGTTATACGAAATCATTACGGTGATGTTATTAGCTTGGGCGCTAAGAAAAATAACTTTAACTCGGTAGTTAAAGCAGAAGCTTTTGCGTTGAAAGCTGGACTAAAAGAAGCAATAAGACTAAATATTAAAAAGATCGAAATTGAGGGTGATAACCTTTGTGTTATCAAGGCACTCCAAGGTCTTTGGAGCTGTCCATGGGAGATCGAGATGATCATATCCGATTCCATACTGGATCTTCGCTTCTTTGAGGAAGTCCAAGTCAGGCATGTGTTCAGAGAAATCAATTGTGTTGCTGACCGATTGACCCATTTGGGAATTTCGAACCCCAACACACCATTTTCTGACGACCCCGAACTTAATGTTCTCATCCGCAAGGATGCTTTAGGATGGACTACCTCGAGAAGATAGTTCACTCCTAACCGCTTTCCATTTAAAAAAAAAAAGTGTTGGAACTATGCAAAAATATGAGTTGAAGAATATAACTGAGAGATGAAAAACATATGGATTGAAAAGAACGGGCGAATGATTCGGTTCTAAAACTCAACCACACGTCCACACTGACGCCCTCACCACTAAACTTGATAAACACTAGTTGTTACTCGGTGGAATATATGGTTCACTAAAAATCAAAGTATATTTAATAATAAAAAATTATTAAATATTTATTTTATTTTTCAATCTCAAATTAAGGATAGACAAGAAGTGAATAAAAGGAAGAACCAAAGTAAATCAAACACATCTAAAAACAGTAGAAAAATCCGAAAATATCCATTGATTTAAACCCGAAAATGAACTCATCAAACTAAAATTTGATAACTCTAAACTTGGATATGGAAATCCAACCTTCGGAATTATTCTTAGAAACCAACATGCATCAACCGTTACTCTTTACTATGGACAATGTGAAACCATATCAATCCTCATGTTGAAACATGTGCGCCACGGGAAGGTCTGATTAGAGCATGAAATTTAAAAATTAACAAAATTGAAATTAGGGGATAACCTTACAATTATCAGTTCTATTAAATAAATATGAAAACCCAATGAGAACTTGACCTCATTATTTCAGATATTTCTAATATTATGACTATTTTCCTTCAGGTCAGGATCCGTCACGTCTTTAGCGAAGTCAATTGTATTCCCAATAAGCTCGTAGAATTGGGACACAACTACCCACAAATTTTGTCATCAACCACTCCCCAAGTGGAAGATCTCGTCTGAAAGGATGTTTTAGACTAGAGAGTCTCTAGAAGATGATCCAGCCTAATATCTTGTTGTACAATATGTGAGAGAGAGTGAGAGAGATTCAATGGTCATCGGCTCCAAATGGTTTTATAAAATCAAATATAGATAAGGCTGTCCAAACTGTCCGGTCCGGACCGTTTTAGTAATTGGATGAAACGGTCCATGGACCGGACCGTAACGGTCCGGTCCACCACGATCCGGTCCGTTTAATTTATATTTTTTTGTATTGATTAAATCCGGTCCGGTCTGGGTTTGGACCGGACCGTAAAATCTTGGACCAGACCGGATCGGAATTTTCCAATTACGGTCCAGGACTGGACCGGACCGTAATTTCCGGTCCGTTCCGTCGAAAGCTGTGCAGCCCCAAATACAGACTCAATGGTTCTATTGAAATATTCAAAGCCATATTAATGGTGAAGGATTATAATCAGAAGCTTGGCAAGGACTATAAACACATTTTTAGTCCAATTGCTAAGTTACCTAATGTGAGAACTTTTGTTGAACAATGCATTTCTTGATGGTATCCCCTAACAATGGGCCACGAGACTTATTCCCGTCCTGGACGTAGAGCGGCGAAGACAATCGAACGGAAAGTTCCTTACCAACCTTTAAAAAAAAAATGCATTTGTTGATGGTTTCCTAGATAAAGAAATTTACATGGTTCCTCCAGACGGCTATATAAAGCACAAGATGGGCAGGTGTGTCGACTGAAAAGGTCATTGTATCACCTTAAGAATGCCTCAAGGCAGTAGAATCTAGAGTTAAGCAGTTTTCTAATTCAGTTGGGATATATATGTGAAATCTCAACATGATTTTTTTATTATTCATCAAAATCACTTTACTGCTTTGCTTGTTTATGGTTGATGACATATTGCTTACCGGAGATGATTCAAATGAATTGCTCTTTGTCAGATTTAGTATTAAAAACCAAGGTAATACCAAATATTTCTTAGGCATGGAAATGTTTCGAGTTGTTGATCGAGTCTACATATCACCTTGTTTTATGATAATTTTTCTTATATCCGTCCCGGGACCAAATGATGCTGAGGGCCGGATGCTTATATGGTAGGTTCACTTGATTGCGTGTATCGATGTGGAATTCTTTTCCTACATCTCAACGCACCATAAACCAAACATCTAGAGATCGATTGCCAATTCACTCGACAACAAATTCAACATGGATTTTTGCAAACAACTCATGTTACCAACAATCTTCAATTGCTTGAT
This sequence comes from Fagopyrum esculentum, assembly GCA_033239045.1. Taxonomy (NCBI): domain Eukaryota; kingdom Viridiplantae; phylum Streptophyta; class Magnoliopsida; order Caryophyllales; family Polygonaceae; genus Fagopyrum; species Fagopyrum esculentum. The sequence goes on along the minus strand of BSUD01000007.1, from coordinate 135,872,533 downwards.
CTAATGACTACAACTCTGTGGACCATTCAACATCTAACTTTCATCTAATTAGGTCCAAATCTTTTCACAAAATATGTTCAAATTTATTCAAGATAAAAATTATCAAATTAATATTATAAATTTATCACGTGCATATCACAAGATAAATTTAATAAGGCTTTGGAAAAATAAATACTTATTTTTATTTTCGTCTTTTAACAAATTAACTTTTTTTTAGAAACACCTTATATAATGCGTTTTAACAAATTTAATAATCGATGATTTTACAAATAAAACTTATAGATGATTCGGATGTCCTTTGAAAGTTAATTTATTGTTTTATTTATTTATTTCTAAAATTGTTAATTAATGAGTTAAGTCATCTGTCCATATACACCTATTATAATTAATTAGGGATTTTTAAATATTGTCACAAAATCTACTTTAAATATTTGTTTATGACAAGGTTATTTTCGTTTAAATATCTATAAAAAGTTTTTTTTTTCAAAAAATAGACAATATAAATTAGTTATATTATAAAAATCATACTTCAGGTGAGGTGTTTATGCAAATAACTTTTTTAATCATTCACTAAAAATAAATATCATCGTAAAGAGGTATTTTGAAATATAATAATAGAAGTAAAATTTTTGGTTGATTATAAGGGGTATTTTAATCAAAATTTTATTATACTACTAAAAATTATTCTAGCTAGTTCAATTTTATAATTTATACATTTAAGGCTATTTTTATTTTTAAAAAAAATATTATAATAGGTGTTTGTTGAAAAAGCGGTTTTGAAAGGTGTTTTTGTTTCGAAAAAAAAATCTTTGTAATATTAATTCTTTTTAAAACTTATAAAAACAGCCTTCTACCACCTTTAAGACTTATTTATTCAACATTGACCTAATTAAAGTCCTCTAGTGCAATACATGGACGCAATGAGATTTTGTAATTGTCGGAGAAATCTCAATATGCTATTAATTTTGAGAACTTGTACTCGTGCTGCATCAACAATGATATATATATATATAGGATAAGTCTGGTGAAGAGATTATTATGGCATTATTAAAAAATTGATTGTTCGGGTGCGATTTTGGGTGAAGATATTAACAACCATCACCCGACTCACCACCTGTCCCACCAACCGACTCAACCTTCACACGATGGTCACCCGTCACATTGATGGTCACCTGAGGTTCACCGGACAACTAATTAAAAAAGCCCGAAATTATTACTCTTCTTTTAAACTAAGCCCTATATTCTTAAACTTAAATATCCTTCACTTTCAACCGAAATGTTCCTTCACTTTCTACATATTACAAATTTGAGCATTTTTTCAAGTCCGAGGAATTGATGGAAGCTAAGTTGAAAATCTATATAAAACAGTTCGATTTCTTATTCACAACTTAATTTTAATCCAATGTTGTTTGGGAGTTTAAGGAGATGTGCTATAGGATTTGTCAGTTGGGTAGTCAAATTATCTAATTATCGTATTATGTTATATTTAGTTGTTTGTTTTGAAAGTCGCTTAATTTTTAGGGTGAACCAACCGACCTATCCGAACTTATGATTTAGGGTGAAGTGATTCTTAGGTGGGTGGTGGTTCGGATGAACGATTTCTTATTATGGGTCTGATGATGGAAGTGATTCAACCACCTCTACGGGGAGTTGGCTTTAAGCGATGTACACTTTGTAATGATCGGACCAACGAAGTGAGTGTAATTGATCTCAAACAAATCACTAAATTATTGTCAATTTTCCAAAACAAGTTACAACTTGCCTGCTACATCATTCTAAGGCTTGACTGTTTGGTTATTGAGTCCCAACCACAATTTGGTCGGATTGACTAGTTCACCCCAAAACAGCCACACACTGAATCAGTTTTGTACAATTTATTGGCTAAGAGAAAAGACATGTACACAGAATTTACGATACCATCTCTCTACTTCTTCTTGGAGCTTGGAATCCTCTTCCTCTCCAACAGCTTCACCTTCTCTTCCAACTCTTTGATGGTTGTTGAAGCAGCCTAGCGGATCAAATTAAGAGAAATTGAGTTGCTCAGATAGGATATATGCAACATTGCACAACTTATGACCTACCTGCAATCTCTTTCTCAGCTTTTCTTCTTCGACATCTCGTTGGTTCCTTTCCTCTGTAAAAATCCGAACTAGAGCCTCCTGCTCATTGCCCAATTCCTCGATTTTCTTCTGAGCTTTCAGAATCTACATAATACAAACAGAGGACCTCGTGCATTTGCAAATTTCTTTCGTATACTAGTACTTGTTTGTTTAGTATTGTAGACTACTACAAACACTACTTACTTGATCTTCAAGTGATTTACATTGCTCTTTCTCAATTTCCAGAGCTCGTTGGAAATCCGCCATCTTTGACCCTCCGACTCCCAGTAGCCTTTTAGCATGGAAAGACTAGTTAAGACACCAAAAGTACAAACAGAATGATAAAGGGAAACTAATACCTTTCCTTCAGATCTGCATTCTCTTTCCTCAATACAAATATGCTAGTATCTGGGTAAGATGAGCTGCTGGTTTCCCTTGTATTCTGGATATAATAGAGGAAGTTAACTATAACTAACTTAAGCTCTTTTACACTTTGTACCAGGAAAATTGCTGCATACCTTGACACAAGGAGTACTTTGTAATGGGGACTCCTGATGCTTATTTGTCGGATCATTTTCACTGCTATTATCTCTGGAAGATGAATCATTTTCAAAATATGAAGCAGATTTCGCCCCAGGAGTCCGATTCCTTAAAGCATGGCCATTTTCGTGAGGGATGTTCTCGTTGCCAGTCTTGGTCGGTCTGCTTTTATTTGCAAGTGTAGGCTCCCTTGTCGCAGGAGTAATGTTCTTCAGTTGTCGCCTTGGTGCATAACCAACTTTATGGCAGTTGTCTCGCCTGACAAAGAACCGATCATTCGAGTTTCGAGTCTACAAAGGATTACAAAGGCTAGTATAGAAGTTGAGAAAGATGTGATTGTAGATACCAGAAATCCTTCTGTAACTTTATCAGTCGAGTTTCGAGTCTAGAAAGGACTATGGTCCTCTCAAATCCCTGCTTATCATGAGCTGGCTCAATGAAATTAGCTTCCAGTACACCTGTTGCATAATATGTACGTGAAAAATGGAAGCTTTTCAAAAAATTAATGAAAACAAATTGACAAGGTCAAGAATGTAGTTTACCTATAACACCACGGCCATCACTTCCCGCTGCATTCCAGACCCTCCAAAATGGCTGATGAAGAAAGGAATTCCCATATCAATATCATAAGTAAAATACAACACAAACAAGAATATTTTGTATTCACAAACAACATATGAATGCCACAGCTACGAAGAACAATTAGACATTGGCTGCAGTCATGGAGACATCAAACTAAAAGCTACCTGAATTTAAATTTCAACAATTTGCATAGATACAAATACAAAATTCAACCAATCGTGCAGAAACACTACAGGTTATTGTAGCATCAGTTCATAAGTTCCAGTATATTATCAGAGATTCAGGTATTGATATTACACACCAAATTAGAAAGGGACAAACATATTTGAAAACTGAATGAAAGCAATATAGAAAAACCCAAAATATACTGACCTTTATAAGACGGTTTTTATGATAAACGCTGAATCCTTGTATGTTAATGTGAGCCTCTGCGTCTTTTACAAACCCAAGTGTAACGACTGCAACCATCTGGGAAAAAAAAGAAGGGTGTCTAGTTTCTATAATTTTAAAAATCAGAAGAGTTGGGTGTGAACAAATTTACACAGTATTACATCTACACTAGAACGTGCACCATCATCTCCCACGAGTTGAGGTCTATAAATATGCTCCATGCTGTGTGTCATGTCATTGATCAAGTTATGGTGGACAACATCTTTCCCTCGAAGAATAATCCTATATCCAGGAGGGAGCCTCAGGTAAAGGATTCCAGCATAGCTCTGAAATAAACATGTAACATACAAAAAAAACTATCATTATTAGATATTTAGATTAGTTCCAATATGTCAGCAAACCTTGATAATAAACTAAGTAAGTAGAATAATGTTGCAATGGTGTACCCTCAAGGAATGCCGGTAAGTAAGGAAGTGTTTAGCATTAGGAAATTGTTGAGCTAGAAGTATTTTGTTGTTATCTCTGTTGACTCCACGAATTTGGATATCCTGTCATCGCAGTAATACATGCATTTTTAAGTATCAAAAGCCATATTGACCAGATAGCATACTCATATGATTATATAACTACGTACAAAGGGACAAAGAAAAGGCAGTCAGTATGCCTGTAGAAAGCATTAAAAAACACATCTACTTACATGTATATCTTCATCAAAATCGAGTTCCAAGTGTCCCTCCTCATCCTCCCAAAGGTTGTATATGATTATACGTGTACCTTGCTTATCAAGTGATTGGAACTAGCATACAGAATATAATAAATATATGGATGAGTGTATATGATGAGGGTTACCTAAATGAGATTAAGTGGGTACTGAAGCTAGCGAGCTAACCTGTAAAAGAAGCTCTTCTTCACTTGAATACGGTGACCACTTAGTTATTGTCTCTAAATTCTTATGCCAATCATCACCAGAAGTTCGTATAATCTTCTTCCACTCTTGCTCTCTTTTCTCAAAGTCGATCTTGTGTTTCAGATGATATATAAAAAGTCAATACGTAGTTCAATCCTTGATATATGAGAATGCAGGCTCACTGAGATAACTAAACCAACTAACATTGTTGATAATCATCTTACCATGGGAACTACAATATCTTCCATTCCCGTGCTTCTCAAAAAGGTGTAAGACAACAATCCAATACTCTTCGTGGGACTTGATTAAGGTGAAAAAGAGAGCGTGATTCAGTCAGTTGATATTGAATGGTAGCATTTCGACACCAAACAAAGATGAATTGGAATTTGGGTAAGAGAGCAAACCATGATCCATCCTTTCCTTGACAGCATGAGAACACTATCACATCCGCCCCAAGTCTCATGGTGCTGGTCTTAAATCCATTACCATCTGTACATAGAAATTAATACAAATCAAACCTATAGTTATTCATCAGACCTTGAACCAGCAAATTATGGGTAGCTAGGGGCTCACATTGGCCAATGGTATCTGCAAGTTTACTCTTAGCCGAATATCCAAGGGACATGCATTGCCTCATCTTATCAGGATTCATACCACCACCATTGTCTGCAACAAGTCATACCCAAATCAAATCAGAAGTTCCACCATTTAATTTCATTTTCAGCATATGCAGATACAAACCTTGAACCAGCAACATTTTAGAATCATCCTTCTCGTTTAGCAGCATATCAACAATAACATATGAAGCTCCAGTGCGGACCTGTTCATTGTGCACAAAATTCAAACACAAAATGTCGTATAAATCACTGAGGACATTAGCTTATAATCAACAGTCTTTTTCAGGTACCTCGTCCAAAGAATTATCCAAGAGCTCAGCAAAAGCTGCACACCACATTTCAATTCAAACATATAATAATCTGCATATCTAGCTAAACAGAGTAAAAAGGTTGACTTATATACCTCCCAACGCCCATTTATGGCTGGTTGCGTTAGAATGCAAGAACCTGGGGTGGACTCTAACATGATCCATGCCACCTGTATGCGTATCACCAAATATATATACACACAAAAGGCACGGATTAAAGACCTACAACACACTTCTTTATTTTACAGGAATTTAAACACACGTATTACAGTTTGATCATTAAGTCATATTCACTGACGGTCTGATTTGCCCAATTATTATTGTAAAAGGAAGAGAAGATTAATTGCCTAAAATTTGGTGTGACTGAAACATTAAAAATAGAAAATTCCTATATATACATAGATTTCCCTTTATCGTGTTCAATTATTTATATATGGATGCAATTAACATTTTTCAAAGCATTTAATCCTCTGCATTTATAAAGAAAACATGTTGATCATCACTGCAAAAAGTGTTAATCATATATATAGAATATCATTAAGTATTATACCTCGCAAAACAAATCAAGCCGTTATAAGACAACCATTACCCAGGGCGTAAATTTTAAAGAAACAAATATTAATGGGATAAAACCAATTACATACCAAATTTACAAGAGTATAAGACGAATGAATTTTATTATGATTTTATTAAAAAGGAAAATCAAAACACAAGCAAAAACCCTAAAGGACATACTTACCATTAGAGGTAGGTTGAGACTGGGGGGCAAGACCGCCGTCATAATCCCCTGCTTTCCAAAAATGTTTACAACGCTTTAATCGCGTATCGTCGTTATCATGAAAAGTTGCAATCCCACCGCCATTAGCCGGTGCTGACAATTGTAATTGGTTATACCCCGAAGATGGATCAACGGACCGAATCGGCATTACAATTACCGGAGTGTCGGCGATCTCGACCTTAGGCTTTTTGGGGGGACCCGCGGTATTTTCAAATGACGTCGTCGAGTGCCTCTTGTCGGAGGATTTGGCATCGTCGTCCTCGTCGGAAAACACGTCGCTGGATCCAGAGATCTCGGTAGAACTAATCGAAATCACCGATGAAGTTGGGTTGGTGTTACGGGGAGAGAAGGATGGAGGAAATTCGTGTTTAACCACTGCGCCAGCCATGAAGGGAGGATCGGAGTATGTGGAACAAGAGAATCGAAATCAGCGAGGGTTTTGTGCGCTCGAAAAACAATCGATCTCTTGGAAGTCTTGAACTCGGTTCGGATCGGAGTATGTCGAACCGCGATGCGCTTACTTAACGATTATATGTTATATATGCGAGAATTGGCGGGGGCATTGGCTCAGAACCAAGAATTCATCGTCAAGGCCTCGTGTACAGGTTCATGTAGAATTGCTGTTGGACCAGAAAGGAGTAAAGGAAAAGATAGACAGCTGGTTGTGTGGGCCTGGCCCATGCATACAGGTGGGGCCCCACATTAATCCTAATGTCAACTGATATAGGGTGAAAATAAATGGCCCAACTAATTACACCCAAAAATAATTCATTTTAAAATTTTGATTTAACTGAGTGATTTATTTAGCTTCTAAACGTCCACTCTCTGCCTCAATACTTCTTGATGTTTTGGATTTGTATTTTCATTTTTAATGTTGCCTCCTCAGTTTATTTCAGCATCAAGTTCGATATTTTTTTTTGGCTAATTAGGTAAGTAGACTTTTTTTTTTTTTTAAATACTGTACACTAAGTAGGCTTTTATTAGTTTTCCATTTAGTAAATATACCCCTCCCATATTTTTTACCGTCCAAACCCTAGCCTCTCCTTCGTCTACTATGTTATCTTCTTCTTCCTCCTCTTGAACCTCCGTAGATGTCGACGCATTTTCGGAGGACGAGGACGTCGAAGGCCGATAAGCGCTAGGGACTGGAGATTGAGACGACGAAGAAGATGATGATGGTGGAGAAAGCATTGTTTCTGGTTCTTCTTCCATTTGAGGAGAGAAAGAGAGGGCGCAAATCAAAGAGGATGAAGATGTAAGAATCTGGAAGACGTGCGATTTTTGCAGAATAGAGACGATTGGTGGTTGGATTTGCCAAATAGGCGGTTAGTCAAATTCGCTCTTTCAACTACTCACCACTTCACCTAATCATATACTCACCAAAGGCTCAGATTTCTCTTTTGGATCTAAACTCTTCGGGTTGAATATTCAGTTTCTCGATACAATAATCGAGAAATCTGGGTAGTTCAGTCAATCATCTTGATTCTTACATTTTATAGTTATGTATCTCAAGAAATCTGGGTATTATTAAATGTGTAATCTTGGTTTTGGGTTTTGGTTAATCTCCATTGCTTGTCTAGAAAATACTCCAGTCATCGTAAGATGCCATGGATGGATGGGTAGAGAGGTTTTGTGTTTCAGGAGAGAAGAGTATATGAAATTGTGGGTTACTGTGAGCATTATCGGAGCAAGTTATATTACAATTGTATTACAATAATTTCTGGTATTACAATTTATAGTATTACAATTCTTGTATTACAATTTATAGCATTACAATTTATGGTATTATAATTTCTGGTATCATAATTTCTTGTATCATAATTTCTGGTATTACAATTTATAGTATTACAATTTATAGTATTACAATTTCTTGTATTACGATTTCTGGTATTACATTTTCTGGTATCATAATTTCTAGTATCATAATTTCTGGTATCATAATTTCTAGTATCATAATTTCTGGTATTAGGCTCTTTTCGTATGATAATTTCTGGTATGAAATTTCTGGTATGAAACTTCTGGTATGAAATTTCTAGTATGAACTTTTCGTATGATAATTTTTGGTATGAAATTTCTGGTATGAACTTTTCGTATGATAATTTCTGGTTTTAAAAATTCTGGTATGAGAAATTATGGTATGAGAAATTCCGGTATGAGAAATTTAGTCCAAAAATTAAAAAAGAAAAAAAAGGCAAGAAAAATAATATATAAAAAAAAACAAATTTAGTAATTAAAAAATTAAAACTTATACTTATATAACAAATAACAAACATCATTATTCCTTTCTTTCTAAATAGAAGGGTTAATAATTTTTACTTTCTTAAACAAAAACTCAAAAAAGCCTAGTATGTCAAATTCTCCCTTTTTTTTTTCTCTTTCTTTTCATTCTTGATATTACTGTTAAAAAGTACATATTT
>BSUD01000007.1:135815207-135863543 GCA_033239045.1 Fagopyrum esculentum | reverse complement strand
AAGCATGAATATATATATATATATATATATATATATATATATATATATATATATATATATATATATATATATATATATATATATATATATATATATATATATATATATATATATATATATATATATATATAACTTAAACATATAATACAATCCGTTTAGGGAACGAACGAAAAAAGTTTTCCCCCCCTAGCGATTAGGGTTTCTCTCGTCCTCCGTGACGTCAGCTCCCCTAAGGCATCTAGGCTCCACCACTCACCACCATCGTCCTTCTTCGTTTTCCGTTCCCACTCATCTCCCCTCCCCCACCCACAATCACTTCTTCCCGGCAATCATCACTAACACCCAATCATCACAAAACCCTAACTAAGAATATACGCCTACAAATAAATAATACTACAAATCCTAATCTCCTTTTCCCGTTACAAATGCTGCATCTCCCCAGACTCTCTTCATCCTCGATCTACCATGGATGACTTGGGGATTGACATTGCCAATCTTAAGCTCACGGATCAAGAACAGCGGCCGATCTTCAACATGTTCTAAATAATGGGCCATGGTGTTTTGATGATCACCTACTTCTGCTTCAAGAAATACCGATTGGTACTCGCCCGCATGAATTACAATTCACCACTGCAGCCTTCTGGATTGTGGCTCGCAACATCCCGCACGGATGTGCTGTTCTCCCCACGGCAACAACTATTGGTAACCGGGTAGGATCGTTTATGGAATGGGACGAAACGGATTTTCTCGGCCTTGGAGAAAGCCTCCGACTCAGAGCCCTCATTGATGTCTCAAAGCCACTTTGCCGACAAATCACTCTTCTGCTTCGTGGGACACCAGTGACCATCCGCCTCCAATACAAAAGGCTCCTTGTGTTTTGTTTCTCTTGCGGTCTTATGGGTCATCTTCAAAAAGGATGTGAATCGCCCGCTTCCGATCTCTCCCAATATGGCGCTTGGCTCCGCACCTCCCCACCAAGAATGCGCTATCGACCAAGGCAGGAATCAGTTGACAACAAAAAAACTTGGTTTGATAGGTACAAGAGAAATGCAATCAATGAACATACCTCCTAATCGACCCAACCAACTGAGGCCACCGGAAATGCTAATAACACCGCCACCACCCAACACCAACCAGGACCTGCCCAGGTTCTCCTACCCGCACACACACCCACCATTCCCGCGGACAATCTCAGTTTTTCTGCCGGAACCTCAACAGGAGGAGGGAGAAAAAAAATTAACATAAAAAAGAAGGCTCAAAATGCAAACAAAAAGCAACCAATACCGAACACAACACCGACCAAGCGCAATGCTTTGAGAGATGAACACCCAGCCTCCAAAAGAGCGAGAATTGGAGATGATATGGACACCACTGACACTGTTATGATCGTAGTTGATAATGTAGCGAGTATGGAGGGTCTCCATACTCGCGAACAACAATGAAAATATTATCATGGAACTGCTTGGGGCTGGGCAATGCCCTAACAATTCGCGCTCTCCGGGACCGGTCCTGGAAAATTTGCCCAAACCTAGTGTTTGTTATGGAAACGAAAATCTCTCGCCAGGATCTTGATGTTGTTAAGAGGAAATGTGGCTTTACTGACGGTTTATGTATAGACTCGGTTGGCTTGTCTGGTGGCCTAGGACCCTGGTGGAAAGACTTGAATGTGAATGTGCTTTCCTACTCTAATAATCATATTTACGTAAAAATCACGGATGACACGAGTGCTGATTTGTTTTTGATCTATATGTATGGATGGCCGGAAGCGGCTAATAAGCATCACACATGGTCCCTCATGCATGAGCTATGCGCTCTTTGTGATGGCCCAACAATCGTTCTTGGAGACTTCAATGAAGTCCTTGTCTCCATTGAAAAAGTAGGAGGACCGCCAAGGTCCCAACGGGCTATGGATGCCTTCAGAGATGCCCTTCATAATTGTAGTCTGCGTGATTTGGGGTGTAACCGTGGCTCACCACTGACATGGGAAAGGGGACTCCTTAGGGAGCGCCTCGACCGCTTCTTGGCCACAACGGAATGGACGTCCCTATTTCCACATCGGCGCATCACCCATTTCCCCCGTTACCGATCTGACCATTCCATGATCCTGCTCGAAACTTTCGAATCTAGAGGAAACAACACACGCAATCGGAACCGACCATTCCGCTTTGAGTCCCTTTGGCTAACGCATCCGGGCTGTATGGATATTGTTGAATCCACCTGGACTCACAGTTGGGGAAATGCACTGAAAAAAAATCAGCGCTTGTGCGGAGGCTCTTGAGTCTTGGTCGAAAGATATCTTCCGAGAACGAAAAAAAAAGATTGAAGCCCTTGAGGACGAGCTACACAAGATACAGAACCTCCACCCGAGCCTCATGGTTATTGAACGGGGTAAGGTTATCTTGGCTGACCTTGATCTCTTACACAAACAAGAAGAGCTTTTATGGCATGCTAGGGCTAATGAACTCTGAAGTGGTGATAAAAACACAACATACTTCCACCATAAAGCGAGCCAATGACATAGCGCGAATACCATCTCTGAACTCATTGACGACGCGGGGATACCCCAGGAAATCCCATGCTGAAATCACGATGACAATAACGGGGTTTTTCCGTGAGCTTTTCAGCACCTCCGATCCACTTCCGGACACTATCAATGAAGTCCTGGCCGGCATACAACCGCGGGTGACCCCTGACATGAATCGGAGCCTCGATGTTGACCCTATGGCTGACAAATTTCTTACCGCCCTAAAGCAAATGCACCCCAACAAGGCCCCCGGTAAGGATGGTATGCACGCTCACTTTTTCCAAACCTTTTGGCATGTGATTGGGCCCAATGTTATTAGCTTTATTGGTAACTGGTGGAGAGAAGGTTTCTCGTTTGATGACATCAATGCAACTGTTGTCACCCTTATCCCCAAGATCAAAGATCCGAACCGGATTTCAAACTTCCGTCCGATAAGCCTCTGCAATGTTCTGTATAAGCTCATCATGAAGGTTCTGGTTAATCGTCTAAAACCTTTTCTTGATTCTATTATATCATACCCGCATAGTGCTTTTATCGCAGGACGCTCCATCACGGACAACGCTTTAATTGCGATGGAAATCTTTCACTATTTGAAGACTAAGATCACATGAAGCAAAGGAGCTATGGCGCTCAAGCTTGATATGAGCAAGGCCTTCGACAGAATGAAATGGAATTTCCTTGACATGATTATGTCAAAATTGAGGTTCTTGGCACAATGGATTTCTAGAGTAATGAGTTGTGTCAGGGGGGCTCGCTACTCTTTCAAAATCAACGGTACTATCGAAGGCAATGTCCTACCATCCCGGGGATTACGCCAAGGAGACCCGCTTTCGCCTATACTCTTTATTATTGGAGCTGAGGGGCTCTCACACCTTTTATCTCGGGCTGTCGAGAGCAAGTTGATCCACGGTGTTTCCATTTGCCGCGGGTCACCCGCCATTTCTCACCTATTTTTTTTGCAGATGATAGTCTTCTCTTTGCAAGGGCGACTCCGGAAGAATGCTCTATTGTAACTGATATTCTCAGTCAATACGAGAGAGCTTCGGGACAGAAAATTAATTTGCAGAAGTCTGAAGTTGCCTTTAGCAGGAATCTGACTAGTGGAAGACAGGCCAATCTTTCGGCTTTGTTGGGAGTTAACATGATTGATAGACACGTTAACTACCTAGGACTCCGGAATGTCATTGGGTGCTCCAAAAAGACCTTATTTTCGTTCATTAAGGAGAGAATTGGGAAGAAGGCTCAGGGTTGGAAACAAAAGTATCTTTCTATGGCGGGTAGGGAAATCATGATCAAATCAGTGCTCCAGAGTATCCCGGCATATATTATGAGCGTCTACCGCCTCCCGGAAGGTCTTATTGCAGATATCCACTCTCTTCTCGCCCGGTTCTAGTGGGGCTCATCGGATACGAACCGCAAGATTCATTGGAGGAATTGGTCCAACCTTTGTCTCCCTAAGAATCATGGGGGGATGGGGTTTCGGGACCTTGGTATCTTCAATGATGCCCTTCTTGCTATGCAAGGTTGGCGACTTTTACGGAACACGAGATCCTTGGTCCATGCGGTTTTTAAGGCTAAATACTTCAAGCATGGCACTTTCATTGATTCTCTTCGGGGAGGGAGGCCTAGCTATGCTTGGAGGAACATATGGGGGGTATAAACAATTCTCTTGGAGGGGCTGGGATGGATGGTGGAAAACGGAACTAGCATTAACGTAGCAACGGACAACTGGGTCCCAGATGATTCAGGGCTTAAGCGACCATCACTCTTGCTAGGTATGAGCACCGACATTATGGTTTCGGAGTTTATTGACTATGACCGAGTTTCCTGGGATGTTAACGCCCTTAACACTTCCTTCCACCGGGTGATGTGGAAAGTATACTTGGTATTCCCCTCCCACCGACCCCGGAACAAGACCAGCTCCTATGGCACGTGCACCCATCCGGGTCCTTCACTGTCAAGACGGCTTATTGACTCGGAAAAATGGGACGAGCACTTTTTCCTCACCATCCTGAATGGGCCGCTGTTTGGCGAATTTCCTTGCCGCCTAAGGTCACAAACTTCTTGTGGCGACTGTGCAGTAACTTCTTGCCAACCCGTACAATACTGTTTAACAAGCGAGTGGTCGACTCAGCTCTTTGTAGTCGGTGTGGCCTTCACGACGAAACGGTATGGCATGCGCTTGTTAATTGCACTCATTCGGCTCCAGCATGGGTCTCCTCGAGCTCCCTTTCATCTTTCTTGGCAACACCGGAGACTCGACCTCTCTTCGTCCTAAGCATCCTTCATTCCTCTCTTGGCGACACGGGGGTTATTGACTTCGCCACTAATTGTTGGATAGCATGGACTTTACGTAACAAGGCACTTTTTTCGGATGAGATACTATCACCGGCGATCCTCCATGAAGGTTTTCGTCAGCTGGTTAGCGATTTCAGGAGCCTACCACCACCTCCATCTCTGCCCATTCAGGTAACGCCTTCCGTCTCTGACTGGTCGCCGCTGCCCCAAGGGACTCTCAAGCTTAACACCGAGCGATACCCGGGAATCACTTCGGCTAGAACGACTGAAGCACTGGCTCTCCTCTTTGGCATTGAATCCTCTGGCGCCTTCAATGGTCAAGACCTCATCATCGAATCCGAATCCCTCTCCCTTGTCAAGAGGCTCCAAGGCGGTGCCCCGACCTCTTCTTATTTTAATTCCATATGTAATAGCATTTTGTCTTCTCTTCCAGCTTTTTCGCACTTTTCTTTTTGCCACGTGTGGCGCACCGCTAATACTGTTGCTCACATGGCGGCGCGTTTGTTGCCTGACGATGGACATTGTTTTGTTTGGCTGGACCAATTCCCGCAAAGCATCCTTGAGCTTGCGGGTATTGATTTGATTTAATATAGTTCCACCTTTTACCCTAAAAAAAAATACAATCCGTTTAGGAGTTATGGTTCTCCAAAGTTAGGTCCTCGTGCAGTTTTTATGATGTGCTGAAATATTCTATGAGATTTTGATATGTTGTTTAGGGATATGCATAGTAGCATGTGTTAAGTTTTGACAACGATCCATTAGTTAGATCATGTGTTGCGATGTTTCGGAGTTGGGAATAAATATTGTTTGGTTATAGAAGAGTTGTGATGAATTTAAGAGTGCGTTCTTGGAGATGGTTTGGGATTGTGTATCTTTATGGATTTATATCATAGATAGTCATGGTTTGGCATATGAGTAGGTGTTCTTGGAATATTTGGGATTTAGTGATAACATGGTAGTTGGACCTTAGTTAATCCAGATAGGGAGTTTGTCAGTTGGTCATCTATCAAACTCCGTAGATCCTTCCTTTGGAGAGTTAAATATCTGGTTGAGCTTCTAGTTGAAGTTCTTGAGATTCCAAGGAACCTTTAAAGTTTTCTGACCCTAGGGTTAAAACCGTCTTTTATTAGAAAAGAGTTGGTTTAGTACTTTTCTCGGATTTCCGTTGTTGACCTAAAAGTTGGAACTTCTAGAGGTTGGATAATATATTGATATAAGTTCTATGTTATGATCAGACAATTGAGATTATACGTTTCTGCCTTGTTGTAAGATCCTAGTAAAGTTGTTGTCAAACTAAAGTCGGGACCTGATAACACGATTTATGACGTTAGTCTAGGCATCCATTTAGATAGTTTTGCCCGCTATTCATGCATAGTTTGACATTAGTTCATGACGTTTACGTTCAATTCGTGTATATTTGTCGAGATAGACGTTTACACGGACCTTTGCATGTTTTGTAGGTATTTTAGGAGCTTTTGGAGCTTAATCGATACATTCGAGGATCGTTCCTCGTAATGACACACTTCCGGACTCATTAGGGAGCAAGCTAGGAGCAAAGGAGAACATATAGGACCTTGTTGGTGCATGCCTTGCACCAACTCGTGGCTAAATGATCCAATGAAGGCTGAACAAGGGAAACCATGGTCACTGGGACTTCCACGGGCGTGGAACTAGGCCGTGGTTCTCTCTGGACAGCTGTGACAGCTGTCCCACGATCTCCATAACCGACTCTTGCCCTTGATGGAGAATAAAAGGTGGTCCTGCAGGCTGTAGAGGGGACATTCTGAATTCCATTCTCTCCCACACTCTCACAACAACACACCATTCGATTGGAGCTACTCAAGGAGGAGAAGAAACACTCTCATTTTGGAGAAGAAGAAGGAGAACACTAGTCTTAGAGTTTTTACAGCTTTTGAGTGATTTTGAGTGATTTTGGGTTGAAGACATTTGCAAGGCTTTGTGAGGAACGAATTTGAACCTTCTTTTGAAGGGTTGTAAGTCTTTCTTAGCATACATTCAGCTTGGTTTTCTTGTTCTACTTATTTCATTACTCTTTCATTTCATTTTCTTGCTATGGAAGCCATGAATGTTTGCTTGTTGAGTTTGATTGTTGAGATGTATGTTATTGGCTAAATAGTTGACATTCTAGGGTAGGGGAGTGATGGTTATAGCTTGGACTATGATAGAATAGACTTAAACGTACCTTTGGATGAATTGCTTGCTCGAGCCTAGCTGCTGTTGAAAACCACGGTTCGTTCTAGCCAGACCACGGCCGTGGAATGAGATGAACTGCCCGTGATTTTGTCTGACTTGCTTGTATTGATAAATCTGAATGCTAGGATGTTAGATTGTTGAAACCCTAGTGTTTTGTTGAGCTAATCTAGTCTAGGGTGACCTAATGCTAGCAACCTAAGTGAGGAAAGAGACCTACCCGGTGATTTCCGATCTTAAGTATCAAAGATGATGAACTCTAGGTAGTAGTGAGCCTCATAAGCCGCTATTGGATTGAGTGTGCTAGGATTGATGTTTAGGACTTGCCTTCCCGAGACTTAACCGGTAAGGAGAGGTTAGATCCCTAGATAGCAATCCGGTTTGTGTAGATTTCCCAACCTTAGGTTCCTAGAGACTTACCCGGTAATAGGACCTTAGTTGCGGGATTAGTGGATAATGAGACCTACCCGGTGATTGGTTCCATTTGAGAAACACCCTTTCCCAACATACTATAGCTAGTCCAAGATTGATTAGAAGCTTGAGTCCAATGCCATAACCGGAATTCCTAACCCCTAGAATCCGCTTTTCTCTCTTTGATTACCTATCTCGTGTTTGTGTTTGCTTATTTGTGTTGCTAGCTTAGTTGTTTGTTAATCTTGCATGATTTGTGATCCTTGATTGATCACCACAAAACCAATCCAAAAACATTGAGATTTTCATTTCTTTATTTCTTTCTCTTTTCTCAAACTAGGTCTACATTATCCTTAGCCACTATTTGATTCAATTTCACCTTAGTCTTTGTGTTCGACCTCGAAATACTATCATTACTACAAAACGACCCATACACTGTGGGTTCGCTAGGAGTTAAGAAAAATATATCGTGTTATAAATTTAAGAATTTTGCATGTTACAATCTTAGCATAACATGACCCATTGTGAGGTCCTAACCAGTAGCTCCCCGAGTTCTGAGAACTTGGGATGTTATAGAGGTAGATAAGACGTTGCCGATTTTAGAAGACCGCTTGCATCTTATAAAGCACAAATTGAGGGTTTCGATGTGAATGAGGCCGTATGGTTCCCCTACGACCTAATTGCATTGAAACTCATATCTATGTATAATGGTACAATCCACAGGTCCGTTCATCAAACCAAATCATCAGGGTCACTCGTCAATTCGACTAAGTACAATATATTCCTGTGGAAGCCATATGCTAATTGAATTTGGATAGATGTTGAAACGCCCAACGTTATAACTTGAACTTTTAACTTGTTCGTGTTATTCTGAATTTTCTACTAACTTCAAAATTTTAATTTTATCTTAGAAGATCCAACTTAATTAAACGTTATAGTTAATCAACAATTTCATTATTCATTTTAAAAAAATAAAGTTAATATTCGAGCATAAATCGAGTTATTGCACAAAGTAACTTACTATAAAAAAATAAAATAAACGATAACAATGGATGATGCTTGCCAATGAGTAGAATATTTTCAGGACATCTCTCATTCTTTAGGTGCATGCGAAGATCTCGTGGCAAAGATTTAGCTCCATTCGATCCCGAACCAGAGAAAACCCTTAAAGCTAGATCGAAGAGCATTAAGAAGAAGAAGGAGATGGCCGCAAGAGATCTTCAAGCTGAGTTGGATGAGGCTTTAGAGCAAATTAGGTTAAGAGATGAACTCTTGGAGAATGAGAGGAGACTTGTCAATGAGAGGCAAGAAGCAACTAGGAGGGAAATTGAAGAGATTAGGCAAGCTCTTGTGCAAAGAGAGCTTAATCGTCAACAACCTCCTCCACCACCACTACCGCATCCGGCGGTCAACATTCGGTTTGAGCCGATCATGATTGAGGAGCCACAAACGTTAGGGCAACGTATGGATCCGGCCCAAAGAGTGCACCGTCCGGGTGTGAACTTAGGAGATCCCGCAGCCCATGATTATGAGCTCCGCCCTCAAGTGCTACAAATGATCCGGCACAATCAATTTGGAGGGATGGAAGGAGAGTCTCCTCATCAACACTTGATAAACTATGAGATATTGATGGAGACCCTAAGACCGCCTAGGTTGGAGAATAACAACCATAAGCTTAGGGCTTTTTCCTTCTCACTTAAGGATAAAGCCTTGGTTTGGTACCAATCGATTTCACTAGGATGTGTGAGTACTTGGGAGGAGATGACAACCGAGTTCTTGACAAAGTTCTTCCCACATTCCAAGACAACCGAGATAAGAGGGAAGATCAATGCCTTGGTGATGAAGGATAGAGAAAGCCTATTCAAGTCTTGGGAGAGGTTTAAGGACCTTCTCCTAGATTGTCCACACCATGGTATACCGAAGATAGAGCTATTGGAGATCTATTTCAAGGGGCTTGATGAGGATAGCCAAGTCAAGCTTCAATCGCTTTCCGGTGGAACATTCATGGAAAAGAATGTGGATAAGGCTTGGGAGTTTGAAGAGAAGCAAGCCTTGGTGATAGAGAAGTACTCCCATAGGAAGAGTGATGGGAGAAAACCGGGAGTTTATGAAGTGAGTGAGGTCACCATGAGCAACTACAAGCTCGATGCTAACAACAATGAGCTAAAGTCTTTGAGGGAGTTGTGTGCAACAACCTTGAAGAATCAAGCTAGTCCTCAAGTGCAAGTGCAAGCCAACTTGGCTTCTAAAGAGGAGGACATCAACTACATGGGGAGGGGCAATTTCAACAATTATCAAGGCCCTAGGAACTTCAACAACAACAACCGGCAATTCAACAATTACCGGCCCAATCACAACCATCCCGGGTTCTCCTATTCTAACCCGGATGGTGCCTTGAACCCTCCCGCCTCCACAAGCGCAGCAGCACCACCTAAGGCTTCACAAGAGCCTCCACCCGGTTTTGCTCAACCTCCTAAGGATAGAACCGAGATGATGTTTGAACAATTGTTGGGAAGGTTGAGTGGACTTGAGAGCATGGTGACTTCCATTTCGAAAGCTCAAAAGGTGCTAGAAGCACAAATGTTCCAAAAAGCGGGTGAAGCACAAAGGGATCTGAGAAAGCTTTCCGGAAGGACCGAGGATAACCCAAGAGGCCAAGTGTTGGCCATTACAACAGGGAGTGGGCTGAGCATGAAGGACCCTTTGCCTAAGGGGAATGACAAGGGAAATCAAGAAGTGGTAGAGGAAGAGCCATTGCAAGAAGAAGGAGGCAAGAACAAGGATGATGAGCCAACATATGTGGCACCACCTCCATACAAGCCACCACTACCGTTCCCACAATCACGAGCAAGAGCTCGGTTGGACAAACATTTCGGTAAATTCCTTGAACTTATGTCTAAATTGCATATTAACATTCCGTTCATGGATGCTATTCTAGGTATGCCGGCCTACGGAAAATTCTTGAAGGAAATACTCTCCAACAAGAGTAAATTGGAGGGGTATAGAGAATTGAGAATGACAAAGAGATCTTCCGAGTTGATCCAAACTATGAAGGAGGAGATGCCTCCTAAGCTAAGAGATGCGGGATCTTTTTGTGTGCCAATTGGGGTTGGAGAAGTGAAGTATGAAGCCCTATGTGATCTTGGAGCAAGTGTAAGCATTATCCCACTTGCACTTTGCAACAAGGTTGGGCTAGGAGATCCAAAGCCGGTCAAGATGACCCTCTATATGGCGGACCGTTCAATAACCCACCTCGTAGGAATCTTGGAAGACATACCGGTGCAACTCGGGAAGTTCTATGTTGCAATAGACTTCGTTGTTTTGGACATCCCGGCAGACTATCCGGTTCCTATCATCTTAGGAAGGCCTTTCTTAGCTACATCCGGATGCTTGGTGGATTGTAAAAATGGAATCCTCTCCTTCAACATAGGAGAGGAGAATATTAAGTTCAAGCTATCCGCAATGATGAAGGGGCCAACCCTTGGTGAAGATGTGTTCAACATTGTTGAGCAAGAGGAATGTAGAGAAGTTGTGAGCTCGATCTTGATCAAGGACCCCTTGGAGAAGGTTCGTAGCTTAAGTTTGATGGAGGAAGGAGTTGAGGATGATTGCAATGGAGAAATCAAGGCTTTAGATGCATTGGAAAAGGAGACAAGTGCTGAATTTGAAGTGCACGAAGCCATGCTGAATCACTGTAGGAACCACGACCAGGGAGAGGGAACCACGGCCGTACTTTTGGCCGTGGAACTCTCTAGAATGATCAAAAATGCCAGCCTCTCAGATTCCACGGCCGTGGTTTTGCCAGAGACCGTGATTTTGACCGTGGTTTCCCCAGAAAGTGCCTTAGTGGTTGATCAAGCTTCAAGGAGCCTTGGAGAGTCTTCCATAGCTTTGGAATCATCTCAACCTACATTGTATGGAGCGTCTCCAATCGATATAGGTCCTCCTAAACTTGAACTTAAACCCCTCCCCTCTCATTTGAAGTATGCTTTTCTTGGTGAAGATTCTACTTATCCGGTGATTGTTAATGCATGCTTGAATGATGATGAGTTGAATAGATTGTTGCATGAGTTGAGATTGCATAGGAGAGCTATAGGCTATACCATTGATGACTTAGTTGGCATTAAACCTTCCTCGTGCATGCATAAAAATTTGATGGAAGATAATCATAAACCTTCAGTTGAACCTCAAAGAAGACTAAACCCTATCATGAAAGAAGTAGTAAAGAAAGAGATCCTTAAATTGTTGGATGCAGAAATCATTTTCCCGATTTCGGATAGTAAGTGGGTTAGTCCCGTGCATGTGGTTCCTAAGAAGGGTGGGATGACCGTAGTAACTAATGAGAATAATGAACTAATCCCAACTAGGACAGTTACGGGATGGAGGATGTGTATAGACTATAGGAAACTAAATGTGGCCTCTAGGAAAGATCACTTCACTCTTCCTTTCATTGACCAAATGCTAGAGGATTAGCTCAACATTCACACTTTTGCTACTTAGATGGCTATAGTGGATTCTTCCAAATCCCTATCCACCCGGATGACCAAGAGAAAACCACATTCACGTGTCCTTGGGGTACATTTGCATATAGGAGAATGCCATTTGGGTTGTGTAATGCACCCGCCACCTTTCAAAATGATGGCTATCTTTTCTGAATATATTGAAAATATCATGGAATGTTTTTATGGATGATTTCTCTGTTTATGGATCTTCATTTGATGATTGTTTAGCTAACTTGTCTTTGGTGTTAAAGAGATGTGAGGAGACTAATCTTGTCTTGAATTGGGAGAAATGCCACTTCATGGTAAGTGAAGGCATTGTGTTGGGACACTTGGTGTCCAACCGAGGCATTGAGGTTGATAGGGCCAAGATAGAAACAATAGAGAAGTTACCATCACCTACCTCGGTGAAGGGGGTAAGGAGTTTCTTAGGGCATGCCGGTTTTTACCGAAGATTCATAAAAGATTTCTCTAAAATTTCTAAGCCTCTTACTAACCTACTAATGAAAGATGTTGAGTTTGTTATCTCCACGGATTGCCTTGAGGCTTTTTGTAGGTTGAAGAATGCTTTGATCTCCGCACCTATCATGCAACCTCCGGACTGGAGCTTACCGTTTGAGATCATGTGTGACGCGAGTGATGTGGCCGTCGGGGCTGTTTTGGGACAAAGGAAAGATGGGCTTACACATGCCATCTATTATGCTAGCAAGACGCTAGATGATGCCCAACTCAATTATGCTACCACCGAGAAGGAGTTGCTAGCGGTTGTGTATGCATTTTAGAAGTTCCGCTCGTATCTTGTTGGAGCGAAGGTCATTGTGTATACGGATCATGCTGCGATCCGTTATCTCCTTACAAAGAAGGATGCCAAGGCTCGTTTGATTCGGTGGATCCTTCTTCTCCAAGAGTTTGATTTGGAGATCCGGGACAAAAGGGGTCCGAAAATTCTATGGCGGACCACATTAGTAGGCTACCACCATTGGAGATTGAGAGAGATGACATCCCGATTGATGACTCATTCCGGGATGAGCAATTGCAATTGATGGAGGAATGCTTGCTTCAAGTGACTAGAGGGGGTGAGCCATGGTATGCGGATATAGTGAACTATCTCGTTTATGAAGAGGTGCCACCCGGTCTATCGTATGCCAAAAGGAAAAAGTTCTTCAAGAATGTGAGGCATTACTATTGGAGTAAACCGCTCTTGTTTAAGAGAGGGCCGGATGGGGTCTTTAGGAGATGCATACCGGAGGATGAGGTGGAGAGTGCGATCCGCCATTGTCATTCCTTTCCATGTGGAGGCCATGCTAGCTCACACAAGACGTGTGCAAAGGTGTTGCAATCCGGCTTCTTTTGGCCTCACTTGTTTAGGGATGCGCAGAAAATTTTGTGGTAGCTTGTGATGCTTGCCAAAGGACGGGCAACATCTCAAGGAGGAATGAGATGCCCTTGAACAACATAAAAGAGGTGGAGATATTTGATGTTTGGGGTGTGGACTTCATGGGGCCATTCCCCTCTTCATGTGGCAACCTCTACATCCTATTGGCGGTAGACTATGTGTCGAGATGGGTAGAAGCAATCGCGTCTCCCACAAATGATGCCAAGGTTGTGGTGCGGTTCTTCAACCGAGTGATCTTCCCTAGGTTTGGAACACCAAGGGTGATCATAAGCGATGGAGGAAAGCACTTCATCAATAGGAACTTTGGGACACTTTTGGCTAAGTATGGGGTGACTCATAAGGTGACAACACCTTACCATCCCCAAACTAGTGGCCAAGTGGAGATCTCCAACCGGGAGATAAAGGGGATACTTGAGAAGACGGTTTTTAGGACGAGAAAGGATTTGGCTATGAAGCTCGATGATGCCTTGTGGGCTTATAGAACCGCTTTCAAGACACCGATTGGCACCACTCCCTACAAGCTAGTTTATGGCAAGTCTTGCCACCTTCCGGTGGAGATGGAGCATAGGGCGTATTGGGCCATAAGGTGGCTGAATGTTGACCTCAAGGAGGCTGGTGAGAAGAGATTGCTAGACATGAATGCTCTTGAGGAGATCCGGTTGGATGCCTATGAAAACGCCCGGATCTACAAGGAAAGGATTAAGCATTGGCATGACAAGCGTCTCATCCCAAAGGAGTTGAGTGAAGGTGACCTTTTCCTCCTTTTCAACTCGAGGCTGCGGCTCTTCCCCGGAAAGCTAAAGTCAAGATGGACGGGTCCTTATGTGGTGAAGAAGATCTTTCCCTATGGAGCGGTTGAGATAGGAGGGGAGCATTGTGGAGATTTTAAGGTGAATGGGCACCGTTTGAAGAAGTATATCCCGGGAGCTCCGGTGGATATGATTGCCCCACTTCACCTTGAGTGAGAAGCCCCCGAATTTGGTCAAGCTAATGACCTTAAAGAAGCGCTTGATGGGAGGCAACCCATTGATACATGTCTTTCCCTTTTCGTTTTTGTTTTGGTTTTCATTTTTTCTGTTTTTGTGTGTTTTTGTGTGTTTGTTGTTGGTGTGCTAGAGTCTAAGTAGCATGGAAGTCTTGTATGACATGAGGATGATGATGGTGATCCCGCATCAAACGTGGGTGGAGTGTATGAGGGACTTGGACGGCTAGCGGTGCCTAGCGCGGGTCCCGACGCCATATTGAACATCAAGAGCTCTCTACCACCTTTGAATGATCATCCACCATCACTCCACATGAGTGAACCAAAATACCAAAGCAACACCATTCTTACATTGTGAGGACTCTCTTTCACTCTTCTTTACTTGATTTGCACATTGGGGACAATGTGTTTCTAAGTATGGGGTGGGGTTTTTATGATCACTTGCATGATTAGCATCTAGGGTAGTTTAATATTGTCACATGTTTCATTATGTTTTGCATTGTACATACATATTTCGAAAAATCCAAAAAAAATCAGAAAATTTTAAAAATTTTAGTGCTTCTAAGCTTGGGTATGACCCTTATGATGAGATTGTCTTGTGAATTGGCTATGGATGGCCTTATGGGTTGAATGGATGTATGCATATGTGGACTTGAATTACTTATCTTGAATCCTATGCATGGATTGTGATCATGATGTTTGCCTTGATTGGATTGAGGATTGATAGTCAAAATTACATACTAATTCTTGCACATCATTTAGGAGTGATTAAGGCAATTCATTTTTCTCTACTTCTCATCTTGATCATGTTGTTTGAGCACCTCAATTGATATAAAATTTGACCTCTTTTGACCCATCCGGAAATAGGAGCATGCTAGTGTGTTGAGTGTGTGAAAAGCAAGTGTGGGGTGAAGTCGTTAATGAATGAATGTTGTGAATGAAGTGCTAAATTTGTTGTGAAAATTGTAGAAAAAAATATAGGTTTGGGGACTTTGGTTTTGATGACGAGTAACTCGGCACCATTCACATAATCGGGTGTTTGTGCCTTGCCAAAGTCGGATAAACCAAATGTCCTAACGAGCCTTGGTATGTGTGCTCGGTGTGAGGCACCTCGGAAAAATCCCGAGGTCCGCTAATCACCAAGGTTTCGGCTTTTGTACACCAATGTCATTGCCTCAAAAATAAGTGAAAGAAAAAGAAAGTGAAAAAGAAAAGAAAACAAAGAAAAGATGGAGAAAAATATACACTTGTTGGGAAGTTGATCAAAATGAAATTGTGGAGTTAGTTCCTTTCCCGGATTAGCATCACATGACCTAAAAATTCCCACCTATTCACAACGTTTCTTGGCCTCTTCTTTCCTCAGTCCTTGTGACCTATTTGCACGTGTGTAAGACTTAGTGATCTAGATTGGATGTACTCATGATCATCTTGACTTCTTCATTTTCACCTTTCATGCATGCTTTCGAGTTAAGTATAGTCGTCCTTCCATGCCTTCATTCATTTGATGCATGATTGCTTGTCCATTGCCATGAAACATGACTATGAAGGTGATCCAATATTAGAAGCATAATTCCAAAAAGATTTTGTTGTTTTTCTGCATGCATAAATCATGTCATCTCTTAATCTATAGTTGGGTCTTGCTCGGGACGAGAAAACATTAAGTATGGGGTATTTTGATAACACAATTTATGACGTTAGTTTAGGCATCCATTTAGATAGTTTTTCCCGCTATTCATGCATAGTTTGGCATTAGTTCATGACGTTTACGTTCAATTCATGTATATTTGTCGAGATAGACGTTCATGACGTTTACGTTCAATTCATAGTTTGGCATTAGTTGGGTCTTGTGTTACTTGTTTGTTTTCGTTGATTTGTTAGTTTAGGCATCCATTTAGATAGTTTTGTTGGAGAGTATTTCCTTCAAGAACTTGCCATATGCCGGCATTCCTAAAATAGCATCCATGAACGGAATATTAATATGCAATTTGGACATAAGTTCAAGGAATTTACCAAAGTGCTTGTCCAAGCGAGCTCTTGCTCGTGATTGTGGGAACGGTAGTGGTGGCTTGTATGGAGGTGGTGCCACATATGATGGCTCATCTTCCTTGCTCTTCCCTCCATCTTCTTGCAATTGTTCTTCTTCATTCACCACTTGCTTACCTTTGTCATTTCCCTTAGGTAACGGATCCTTCATACTTAACCCACTCCTCGTTGTAATGGCCAACACTTGGCCTCTTGGGTTTTCTTCGGTTCTTCCGGGAAGCTTCCCCGGATCTCTATGGGCTTCACCCGCCTTTTGGAACACTTGTGCTTCCAAAACATTTTGAGCGTTGGAAATGGAAGTCACCGTGCTCTCAAGACGACTCAACCTTCCAAGCAATTGCTCAAACATCATTTCGGTTCTATCCTTTGGAGGTTGAGTAAATCCGGGTGGAGGTTCTTGTGAAGCTTTTGGCGGTGGAGTTGTGCTTGTGGAAGCGGGATGTTCAAGGCTCCATCCGGGTTAGAATAAGAGAACCCGGGATGGTTGTGGTTAGGCCGGTAATTGTTGAATTGCCGGTTGTTGAAGTTCCTTGGGCCTTGATAGTTGTTGTAATTGCCCCTTCCCATGTAGTTCACATCTTCCTCCTTGGAAGACAAGTTTGCTTGCACTTGCACTTGAGGGGTTGCTTGGTTCTTCAAAGTTGTAGCACACAACTCCCTCAAAGACTTTAGCTCGTTGTTGATGGCGTCAAGCTTGAAATTGCTCATGGTGACTTCACTCACCTCATATGCTCCCGCCTTTCTCCCTTCACTCTTCCTATGGGAGTATTTCTCAATCACTAGAGCTTGTTTCTCTACAAACTCCCAAGCTTCATCCACATGCTTTTCCATGAAAGTCCCACCGGAAAGAGATTGGAGCTTGAATTGACTATCTTCATCAAGTCCTTTGAAGTAGATCTCCAATAGCTCGATTTTTGGTATACCATGGTTTGGACAATCTAGGAGAAGATCTTTGAACCTCTCCCAAGACTTGAACAAACTCTCTCTATCCTTCATCACGAAGGCATTGATCTTCCCTCTTAACTCGGTAGTCTTGGAAGGTGGGAAGAACTTAGTCAAAAACTCAGTTGTCATCTCCTCCCAAGTACAAACTCGCCCTTGTAGAATAGATTGATACCAAGCTAAGGCCTTGTTCTTAAGAGAGAAGGAGAAAGCCCTAAGCTTATGGTTGTTGCTCTCCAATCTAGGCGGTCTAAGAGTCTCCATCAAAATCTCATAGTTCATCAAGTGTTGATGAGGAGACTCTCCCTCCATCCCTCCAAATTGATTATGCCGGATCATTTGTAGAACTTGAGGGCGGAGCTCGTAATCATGGGCTGTGGGATCTCCTAAGTTCACACCCGGACGGTGTGCTCTTTGTGCCGGATCCATACGTTGTCCTAACGTTTGTGGCTCTTCCATAGTAATGGGCACAACCCGAATATTAATCGCCGGCTGCGGTTGTGGTGGAGGTGGAGGAGGTTGTTGACGGTTAAGCTCTCTTTGCACAAGAGCTTGCCTAATCTCCTCAATCTCCCTCCTAGTTGCCTCTTGCCTCTCATTGGCAAGTCTCCTCTCATTCTCCAAAGCTTCATCCCTTATCCTAATTTGCTCTAAAGCCTCATCCAACTCAGCTTGGAGATCTCTTCCGGCCATCTCTTTTCCCTTTTTAATGCTCTTGGATCTAGATCTAAGGGTTTTCTCCGATTCGGGATCGAATGGAGCTAAATCCTTGCCACGAGATCTTCGCATACACCTAAAGAGTGAGAGATGTCCTGAAAATCAAAGACACAAACCAAAGAGAGATCAAAAGCAACAAGAAAGATCTACACTATAAACAATCACAAAATAGACTCAATCTAGAGCTAGTCCCCGGCAACGGCGCCAAAAACTTGTTACGCTCAGGATGTGTGTGATACGCAATAGGTTTTAAATTTATACTCGTTATATTTCTCCTAACTCCTAGCGAACCCGCAGTGTACGGGACGTTTGTAGTAGGGATAGTATTCCGAGGTCGAACACAAAGACTAAAGTGAGATTAATTCGATTTGTGATTAAGTTTAGTGAAGATCTAGTTAAGAAAAGAGAAAGGAATAAAGAAATGAAAATCTAAGTGTTTTTGGTGGGTTTTTAGGTGATCAATCAAGGATCACAATTCATGCAAAATGAACAATCAACTATGCTAAAAAATCAACGAAAACAAACAAGTAACATAAGCACAAAATATGTGATAAAAGAGAGAAGAGTGGATTCTAGAGGTCAAGATTTCCGGTTATGACATTGGACTTAAGCTTCTAAAGATTCTAAGGACAAGGTTGCGGTGTTGGGAAAGGGCGTTTCACTAATGGAAGCAATTACCGGGTAGGTCTCTCACTTCACTAATCCCGCATCAAACTCCTATTATCGGGTAGGTCTCAAGGGGTTAAAGTAAGGAATTCTACACAAACCGGACTCTACTTAAGGGGGCAACCCTCTCCTTACCGGGTAAGTCTCGGAATAGGGAAGTCTCAAGCAATAATCTTAGCACACTCAATCCAATAGCGGCTTGTGAGGCTCACTACTACCTAGAATTCATCATCTTAGGTATCTAAGATCGGAAATCATCGGGTAGATCTCTTCCCTCACTTAGGTTGATAGCATTAGGTGATCCTAAGCTAAATTAAGCTTAATAAACACTAGGATTTCAACAACCTAACACCCTAACATACAGATTCATCAATTAAAGATCAACAGAGAAGAAAATCGGCTAGATCATGGAAAAATCGGCCGATTTACCTGAAGAACAGGCCGATTTTTCTTCCTGGGTTAGGTTTCGTGCATAGAAATCATCCTAAACTAACATATAAGTCCATCCTATCATCACCCAAGCCATAACCATCAATCCATCACTCCAGAATCCCAATAAACTAGCCAATAATATGCATATCAAGATCCAAAATCATCATACAAGCATACATGGTTCTCATATATGGATGATGAAAGATAAGCAAGTAACAACAATAAATCTCAGCTGAATCTAAGTTTTAGCAAGACTTACAACCCTTCAAATGAAGTTCCAAAACGTTCCTAACAAGCTTTGCAATAGTACTTCAATCAAAGACTCCAAAAATCACTCAAAATCACTCAAAACCTCACTATCACTCTATGTTTTGTGTTCTTCTTCTTCCTTCAATTTTAGAGAGTTTTCCTCTTCTCCAAGTCTATCCCCAATGGAATGAGCTGTGAATGAGAGAATGTGGGAGAGGAGAGATGCTCAGCAACAGCTTGCAGGCCCACTTATATTCTCCACCAAGAGCAAGGCCGGACCAAGAGATCGTGGGACACGTGGCTTAAGCTGTTGAAGGCCAAAAAATCGACCCAGTCAGGAAAATCGGCCGATTTTCCTGAGTGATGGTCCGATTTTCTTCAACAGAAACATGTTATGATCGTCTAGCCATGAGTTGCTCCATTGCTTGTACCAATAGTGGTCTTTGTGTCCTTTGTTGCTCCAACTATGCTCCTTCAAAGCTTTGGATGTGTACCACCATGAGGCTTGACCCTCGAATGCATCGATTAATGTCCAAAAGACCCCCGAAATACCTACAATACCGACAAAAGCTCGTGTAGACGTCTTTTCTAGAATTGTGCATGGAATGAGTGTAAACGTCGTGAACTAGTGCCAAACTGTGCATGAATAATGGGAAAAACTATCTAAATGTATGCCTATACTAACGTCATAAATCACGTTATCAAAATACCCCATACTTAAGATTTGCTCGTCCCCGAGCAAGATCCAACTATAGACTAAGAGATGACGTGATTTATGCATGCAGAAAAACAACGAAATTTTTTTGGGATTGTGCTTCTAACATTGGATCACCTTCATAGTCATGTTTCATAGCAATGAACAAGCAATCATGCATCAAATGAATGAAGGCATGGAAAGACAATTATACTTAACTAGAAGTCATGCATGAGAGGTGAAAATGAAGAAGTCAAGATGATCATGAGTATATCCAATCTAGATCACTAAGTCTTACACACATGCAATTAGGTCACAAGGAATTAGGAAAGAAAGGGCTAAGAAACGTTGTGATTAGGTGGGAATTTTTAGGTCATGTGATGCTAATCCGGGAAAGGAACTAACTCTACAATTTCGTTTTTGCTCAACTTCCCAACAAGTGTATAATTTTCTCCATCTTTTCTTTGTTTTCTTTTCTTTTTCACTTATTTTTGAGACAATGTCATTGGTGTACAAAAGCCGAAACCTTGGTGATTAGCCGTCCTCGGGCTTTTTTATTTTTTGAGGTGCATCCACACCGGGCACACATACCAAAGCTCGTTAAGACTATCGGTTTATTTGACTTTGGCAAGGAACAAACACCCGATTATGTGAATGGTGCCGAGTTACTCGTCATTTAAACCAACGTCCCCAAACCTATATTTTTTTCTACACTTTTCACAACAATTTTAGCACTTCATTCACATCATTCGTTCATCAACAACTTCACCCCACACTTGCTTTTCACACACATCAACACACTAGCATGCTCCTATTCCCGGATGGGTCAAAAGAGGTCAAAATTTTCATTAATTGAGGTGCTCAAACAACATGATCAAGATGAGAAGTAGAGAAAGATGAATTGCCTTAATCACTCCTAAATGATGTGCAAGAACTATCATGTAATTTCGACTTTCAATCCTCAATCCAATCAAGACAAGCATCATAATCACAAATCATTCATGGGATTCAAGATAATTACTTCAAGTCCACATATGCATTCATCTATTCAACACATAAGGCTATCCATAGCCAATTCACAAGACAATTTCATCATAAGGGTCATTCCCAAGCTTAGAAGCACTAAATTTTTTTTTAAAATTTTCTGATTTTTTTGGATTTTTCGAAATATGTATGTACAATGCAAGACATAATGAAACATGTGACAAAATTAAACTATCCTAGATGCTAATCATGCAAGTGATCACGAAAACCCCACCCCATACTTAGAAACACATTGTCCCCAATGTGCAAACTAAATAAAGAAGTGAAAGAGAGTCCTCACAATGTAAAATTGGTGATGCTTTGGTATTTCGGTTCACATCGAATGATGATGGTGGATGATCGATCAAGGATGGTAGAGAGCTCTTGATGTTCATTATGATGTCGGAACCCGCGCTTGGCACCGCAAGCCGTCCAAGTTCCACGTCCGCTCCACCCATGCTTGATTGGAGATCATCACTTTCCTTTACAGAAGGAAAAATCGCCCCAACTGCCCAGGAAATCGGCCGATCTGGCTGAAGAACAGGCCGATTTTTCTGGGTGATTTCCTCCTCGTCCATGTGCTCGGATCTTGCACCTTCAACCATTCTATGAGGTTCTCACATGACCTCCAACATCTCATCACACATGACAATCAATAAGATCTAGCACCCAAAAACACGAAAGAAAAACAAAGCACACCAAGAGTAAGATCAAACAAAAACAAGAAAAACGAAAGGGAAAAATATGTACCAATGGGTTGCCTCCCATTAAGCGCTTCTTTAAGGTCATTAGCTTGACCAAATTCATGAGCGTTTCACTCAAGGTGAAGTGGGGCAATCACTTCCATCGGGACTCCCGGGATGTACTTCTTCAAACGGTGCCCATTCACCTTAAAGTTACCACAATGATCTCCTCCTATCTCCACCGCTCCATGAGGAAAGACCTTCTTCACAATATAGAGACCCGTCCATCTTGACTTGAGCTTTCCGGGGAAGAGCCGAAGCCTCGAGTTGAAAAGAAGCACCAAGTCACCCTCACTCAACTCCTTTGGGATGAGACGCTTGTCATGCCAACGCTTGGTCCTCTCCTTGTAAATCCGGGCATTCTCACAAGCATCCAACCGGATCTCCTCAAGGGCGTTCATGTCTAGCAACCGCTTCTCACCGGCCTCTTTGAGGTCAAAATTCAGTCACCTTATGGCCCAATATGCTCTATGCTCCATCTCCACCGGAAGGTGGCAAGACTTGCCATAAACTTGCTTGTAGGGAGTGGTGCCAATTGGTGTCTTGAAAGCGGTTCTATAAGCCCACAAAGCATCATCGAGCTTCATAGCCCAATCTTTTCTCGTCCTAGAGACCGTCTTCTCAAGTATCCCTTTTATCTCCCGGTTGGAGATCTCCACTTGGCCACTAGTTTGGGGATGGTAAGGTGTTTCCACCTTATGGGTCACCCCATACTTAGCCAAAAGTGCCCCAAAGTTCCTATTAGTGAAGTGCTTCCCTCCATCACTTATGATCACCCTTGGTGTTCCAAACCTAGGGAAGATCACTCGGTTGAAGAACCGCACTACAACCTTGACATCATTTGTGGGAGAGGCGATTGCCTCCACCCATCTCGAAACATAGTCTACCGCCAATAGGATGTAGAGGTTGCCACATGAAGAAGGGAATGGTCCCATGAAGTCCACACCCCACACATCAAATATCTCTACTTCTTTTATGTTGTTCAAGGGCATCTCATTCCTCCTTGAGATGTTGCCCGTCCTTTGGCAAGCATCACAAGCTACCACAAAGCTTTGTACATCCTTGAACAAACTTGGCCAAAAGAAGCCCGATTGCAACACCTTAGCACATGTCTTGTGTGAGCTAGCATGCCCTCCACATGGCAAGGAATGACAATGGCGGATCACACTCTCCACCTCATCCTCCGGTATGCATCTTCTAAACACTCCATCCGGCCCTCTCTTGAACAAAAGTGGTTCACTCCAATAGTAGTGCCTCACATCTTTGAAGAACTTCTTTCTTTGGGCATACGTCAAACCGGGAGGCACTTCCTCACACACAAGATAGTTCACAATGTCGGCATACCATGGCTCACTTCCTCTTGACACTTGGAACAAGCACTCCTCCACCATTTGCAATTGCTCATCCCGGAATGAGTCATCAATCGGGATGTCATCTCTCTCAAGCTCTAATGATGGGAGTCTACTAAGGTGATCTGCCACTGAATTTTCGGACCCCTTCTTGTCCCGGATCTCCAAATCAAATTCTTGAAGAAGAAGGATCCACCCAATCAACCTAGGCTTGACATCCTTCTTTGTAAGGAGATAACGGATCGCAGCATGATCCATATAAACAATGACCTTTGCTCCAACAAGATATGAGCGGAACTTCTCAAAGGCATACACTACCGCTAGCAACTCTTTCTCGGTTGTGGCATAGTTGAGTTGGGCATCATCTAGCGTCTTGCTAGCATAATAGATGGCATGTGTGCGCCCATCTTTCTTTTGTCCTAAAACAGCCCCGACGGCCACATCACTTGCATCACACATGATCTCAAACGGTAGGCTCCAATCCGGAGGTTGCATGATAGGTGCGGAGATCAAAGCGTCCTTTAACCTACAAAAAGCTTCAAGGCAATCCTTGGAGAAAACAAACTCAACATCTTTCATTAGTAGGTTAGTAAGAGGCTTAGAAATTTTAGAGAAGTCTTTAATAAACCTCCGGTAAAAACCGGCATGCCCTAAGAAACTCCTTACCCCCTTCACTGAGGTAGGTGGTGGCAACTTCTCTATTGTTTCAATCTTGGCCCTATCAACCTCAATGCCACGGTTAGACACCAAGTGTCCTAACACAATACCTTCACTTACCATGAAGTGGCATTTTTCCCAATTCAAGACAAGATTTGTCTCCTCACATCTCTTAAGTACTAATGACAAGTTAGCCAAGCAATTATCAAAGGAAGAACCATAAACAGAAAAATCATCCATAAACACTTCCATGATATTTTCAATGTATTCCGAAAAGATAGCCATCATACACCTTTGGAAGGTGGCGGGTGCATTACACAACCCAAATGGCATTCTCCTATATGCAAAAGTTCCCCATGGACATGTAAATGTGGTTTTTTCTTGGTCATCAGGGTGGATAGGGATTTGGAAGAATCCACTATAGCCATCTAGGTAAAAAAAATGAGAGTGTTGAGCTAATCTCTCTAGCATTTGGTCAATGAAAGGAAGAGGGAAATGATCTTTCCTAGAGGCCACATTTAGCTTCCTATAGTCAATACACATCCTCCATCCCGTAACCGTCCTAGTTGGGATTAGTTCATTGTTCTCATTAATTACTACGGTCATCCCACCCTTCTTAGGAACCACATGTACGGGACTAACCCACTTACTATCCGAAATAGGGTAGATGATCCCCGCATCTAGCAACTTAATGATCTCTTTCTTGACTACCTCTTTCATTATAGGATTCAATCTTCTTTGATGTTCAATAGAGGGTTTATGGTTATCTTCCATCATTATCTTATGCATGCATAAAGAGGGCTTAATGCCAAAAAGGTCATCAATGGTGTATCCTATTGCCTTTCTATGTAGTTTCAATTCATTTAACAATCTACTAAGCTCATCATCATTCAAATATGCATTCACAATCACCGGATAAGTAGAATTTGAACCAAGGAAAGCATACTTTAAATGAGAAGGAAGAGGTTTAAGATCAAGTTGAGGAGGACCTTTTTCGGTTGGAGATGATCCATACAATGTAGGTTGAGATGACTGCAAAGCCATGGAAGCCTCCCCTAAGTCCCTTGATGATTGCTCATAAACACTTGGATGATGCTCAAAAGACTCAGGAAAATCGGCCCAGTCAGGAAAATCGGCCGATTTTCCTGAGTGTAGGTCGATCTGAGTTTCTGTATTTGCAGAATTTGATGAAACTTCAGGACAAGTACAAAAATCGGTCGATCTGGCTCCAACAGGCCGATTTTTCTGGGTGATTCTCTCTTCCTCTAGTGCTTCAAATCCAACACTTGGTAGCTCGTCCAATGCATTCAAGGCCTTGATTACTTCATTGCTACTCTCCTCAACTCCTTCCTCCATCAAACTTGAGCTAAGAACCTTCTCAAGTGGATCCTTAAGCAAGATTGAGCACACAACCTCTCTAGATTCCTCTTCCTCAACAATGTTGAAGACATCTTCACCTAGGGCTGGCCCCTTCACCATTGTGGACAAATTAAACTTGATGTTCTCTTCCCCAATGTTGAAAGAGAGAACCCCATTCTTGCAATCCACCAAACATCCGGAAGTAGCTAGGAAAGGTCTCCCCAAGATGATAGAAACCGGATAATCCGCCGGGATATCCAAGACAACGAAGTCTATGGGCACATAGAACTTCCCTAGTTGCACCGGAATGTCTTCCAAGATTCCAACCGGATGAGTGATTGAGCGGTCAGCCATGTAAAGGGTCATCTTGACCGGCTTTGGCTCCCCTAGCCCAACCTTATTGCAAAGTGCAAGCGGGATGATGCTTACACTTGCCCCAAGATCACATAGGGCGTCATACTTCACTTCTCCCACTCCGATTGGCACACAAAGGATCCCGGGTCTCTTAGCTTAGGAGGCATCTCCTCCTTCATTGTTTGGATCAATTCCGAGGACCTCTTTGTCATCATTACTTCACCATACTCCTCCAACTTCCTTTTGTTGGAGAGTATTTCCTTCAAGAACTTGCCATATGCCGGCATTCCTAAAATAGCATCCATGAACGGAATATTAATATGCAATTTGGACATAAGTTCAAGGAATTTACCAAAGTCCTTGTCCAAGCGAGCTCTTGCTCGTGATTGTGGGAACGGTAATGGTGGCTTGTATGGAGGTGGTGCCACATATGATGGCTCATCTTCCTTGCTCTTCCCTCCATCTTCTTGCAATTGTTCTTCTTCATTTACCACTTGCTTACCTTTGTCATTTCCCTTAGGTAAGGGATCCGTCATACTTAACCCACTCCTCGTTGTAATGGCCAACACTTGGCCTCTTGGGTTTTCTTCGGTTCTTCCGGGAAGCTTCCCCGGATCTCTATGGGCTTCACCCGCCTTTTGGAACACTTGTGCTTCCAAAACCTTTTGAGCGTTGGAAATGGAAGTCACCGTGCTCTCAAGACCACTCAACCTTCCAAGCAATTGCTCAAACATCATTTCGGTTCTATCCTTTGGAGGTTGAGTAAATCCGGGTGGAGGTTCTTGTGAAGCTTTTGGCGGTGGAGTTGTGCTTGTGGAAGCGGGATGTTCAAGGCTCCATCCGGGTTAGAATAAGAGAACCCGGGATGGTTGTGGTTAGGCCGGTAATTGTTGAATTGCCGGTTGTTGAAGTTCCTTGGGCCTTGATAGTTGTTGTAATTGCCCCTTCCCATGTAGTTCATATCTTCCTCCTTGGAAGACAAGTTTGCTTGCACTTGCACTTGAGGGGTTGCTTGGTTCTTCAAAGTTGTAGCACACAACTCCCTCAAAGACTTTAGCTCGTTGTTGATGGCGCCAAGCTTGAAATTGCTCATGGTGACTTCACTCACCTCATATGCTCCCGCCTTTCTCCCTTCACTCTTCCTATGGGAGTATTTCTCAATCACTAGAGCTTGTTTCTCTACAAACTCCCAAGCTTCATCCACATGCTTTTCCATGAAAGTCCCACCGGAAAGAGATTGGAGCTTGAATTGGCTATCTTCATCAAGTCCTTTGAAGTAGATCTCTAATAGCTCGATTTTTGGTATACCATGGTTTGGACAATCTAGGAGAAGATCTTTGAACCTCTCCCAAGACTTGAACAAACTCTCTCTATCCTTCATCACGAAGGCATTGATCTTCCCTCTTAACTCGGTAGTCTTGGAAGGTGGGAAGAACTTAGTCAAAAACTCGGTTGTCATCTCCTCCCAAGTACCAACTCACCCTTGTAGAATAGATTGATATCAAGCTAAGGCCTTGTCCTTAAGAGAGAAGGAGAAAGCCCTAAGCTTATGGTTGTTGCTCTCCAATCTAGGCGGTCTAAGAGTCTCCATCAAAATCTCATAGTTCATCAAGTGTTGATGAGGAGACTCTCCCTCCATCCCTCCAAATTGATTATGCCGGATCATTTGTAGAACTTGAGGGCGGAGCTCGTAATCATGGGCTGCGGGATCTCCTAAGTTCACACCCGGACGGTGTGCTCTTTGTGCCGGATCCATACGTTGCCCTAACGTTTGTGGCTCTTCCATAGTAATGGGCACAACCCGAATATTAATCGCCGGCTGCGGTTGTGGTGGAGGTGGAGGAGGTTGTTGACGGTTAAGCTCTCTTTGCACAAGAGCTTGCCTAATCTCCTCAATCTCCCTCCTAGTTGCCTCTTGCCTCTCATTGGCAAGTCTCCTCTCATTCTCCAAAGCTTCATCCCTTATCCTAATTTGCTCTAAAGCCTCATCCAACTCAGCTTGGAGATCTCTTCCGGCCATCTCTTTTCCCTTTTTAATGCTCTTGGATCTAGATCTAAGGGTTTTCTCCGGTTCGGGATCGAATGGAGCTAAATCCTTGCCACGAGATCTTCGTATACACCTAAAGAGTGAGAGATGTCCTGAAAATCAAAGACACAAACCAAAGAGAGATCAAAAGCAACAAGAAAGATCTACACTATAAACAATCACAAAATAGACTCAATCTAGACCTAGTCCCCGGCAACGGCGCCAAAAACTTGTTACGCTCAGGATGTGTGTGATACGCAATAGGTTTTAAATTTATACTCGTTATATTTCTCCTAACTCCTAGCGAACCCGCACTGTACGGGACGTTTGTAGTAGGGAGAGTATTCCGAGGTCGAACACAAAGACTAAGGTGAGATTAATTTGATTTGTGATTAAGTTTAGTGAAGATCTAGTTGAGAAAAGAGAAAGGAATAAAGAAATGAAAATCTAAGTGTTTTGGTGGGTTTTTAGGTGATCAATCAAGGATCACAATTCATGCAAAATGAACAATCAACTATGCTAACAAATCAACGAAAACAAACAAGTAACACAAGCACAAAATATGTGATAAAAGAGAGAAGAGTGGATTCTAGAGGTCAAGATTTCCGGTTATGACATTGGACTCAAGCTTCTAAAGATTCTAAGGACAAGGTTGCGGTGTTGGGAAAGGGAGTTTCACTAATGGAAGCAATTACCGGGTAGGTCTCTCACTTCACTAATCCCGCATCAAACTCCTATTACCGGGTTGGTCTCAAGGGGTTAAAGTAGGGAATTCTACACAAACCGAACTCTACTTAAGGGGGCAACCCTCTCCTTACCGGGTAAGTCTCGGAATAGGGAAGTCTCAAGCAATAATCCTAGCACACTCAATCCAATAGCGGCTTGTGAGGCTCACTACTACCTAGAATTCATCATCTTAGGTATCTAAGATCGGAAATCATCGGGTAGATCTCTTCCCTCACTTAGGTTGATAGCATTAGGTGATCCTAAGCTAAATTAAGCTTAATAAACACTAGGATTTCAACAACCTAACACCCTAACATACAGATTCATCAATTAAAGATCAACAGAGAAGAAAATCGGCTAGATCATGGAAAAATCGGCCGATTTACCTGAAGAACAGACCGATTTTTCTTCCTGGGTTAGGTTTCGTGTATAGAAATCATCCTAAACTAAGATATAAGTCCATCCTATCATCACCCAAGCCATAACCATCAATCCATCACTCCAGAATCACAATAAACTAGCCAATAATATGCATATCAAGATCCAAAATCATCATACAAGCATACATGGTTCTCATAGAGGGATGATGAAAGATAAGCAAGTAAAAACAATAAATCTCAGCTGAATCTAAATTTAGCAAGACTTACAACCCTTCAAATGAAGTTCCAAAACGTTCCTAACAAGCTTTGCAATAGTACTTCAATCAAAGACTCCAAAAATCACTCAAAATCACTCAAAACCTCACTATCACTCTATGTTTTGTGTTCTTCTTCTTCCTTCAATTTTAGAGAGTTTTCCTCTTCTCCAAGTCTATCCCCAATGGAATGAGCTGTGAATGAGAGAATGTGGGAGAGGAGAGATGCTCAACAACAGCTTGCAGGCCCACTTATATTCTCCACCAAGAGCAAGGCCGGACCAAGAGATCGTGGGACACGTGGCTTAAGCTGTTGAAGGCCAAAATCGACCTAGTCAGGAAAATCGGCCGATTTTCCTGAGTGATGGTCCGATTTTCTTCAACAGAAACATGTTATGATCGTCTAGCCATGAGTTGCTCCATTGCTTGCACCAATAGTGGTCTTTGTGTCCTTTGTTGCTCCAATTATGCTCCTTCAAAGCTTTGGATGTGTACCACCATGAGGCTTGACCCTCGAATGCATCGATTAATGTCCAAAAGACCCCCGAAATACCTACAACACCTACAAAAGCTCGTGTAGACGTCTTTTCTAGAACTGTGCATGGAATGAGTGTAAACGTCGTGAACTAGTGCCAAACCGTGCATGAATAATGGGAAAAACTATCTAAATGTATGCCTATATTAACGTCATAAATCACGTTATCAGGTATTTTGGGAGCTTTTGGAGCTTAATCGATACATTCGAGGATCGTTCCTCGTAATGACACACTTCCGGACTCATTAGGGAGCAAGCTAGGAGCAAAGGAGAACATATAGGACCTTGTTGGTGCATGCCTTGCACCAACTCGTGGCTAAATGATCCAATGAAGGCTGAACAAGGGAAACCATGGTCACTGGGACTTCCACGGGCGTGGAACTAGGCCGTGGTTCTCTCTGGACAGCTGTGACAGCTGTCCCACGATCTCCATAACCGACTCTTGCCCTTGATGGAGAATAAAAGGTGGTCCTGCAGGCTGTAGAGGGGACATTCTGAACTAGGCCGTGGTTCTCTCTGGACAGCTGTGGCGGGTAGGGAAATCATGATCAAATCAGTGCTCCAGAGTATCCCGGCATATATTATGAGCGCCTACCGCCTCCCGGAAGGTCTTATTGCAGATATCCACTCTCTTCTCGCCCGGTTCTAGTGGGGCTCATCGGATACGAACCGCAAGATTCATTGGAGGAATTGGTCCAACCTTTGTCTCCCTAAGAATCATGGGGGGATGGGGTTTCGGGACCTTGGTATCTTCAATGATTCCCTTCTTGCTATGCAAGGTTGGCGACTTTTACGGAACACGAGATCCTTGGTCCATGCGGTTTTTAAGGCTAAATACTTCAAGCATGGCACTTTCATTGATTCTCTTCGGGGAGGGAGGCCTAGCTATGCTTGGAGGAACATATGGGGGGTATAAACAATTCTCTTGGAGGGGCTGGGATGGATGGTGGAAAACGGAACTAGCATTAACGTAGCAACGGACAACTGGGTCCCAGATGATTCAGGGCTTAAGCGACCATCACTCTTGCTAGGTATGAGCACCGACATTATGGTTTCGGAGTTTATTGACTATGACCGAGTTTCCTGGGATGTTAACGCCCTTAACACTTCCTTCCACCCGGGTGATGTGGAAAGTATACTTGGTATTACCCTCCCACCGACCCCGGAACAAGACCAGCTCCTATGGCACGTGCACCCATCCGGGTCCTTCACTGTCAAGACGGCTTATTGACTCGGAAAAATAGGACGAGCACTTGTTCCTCACCATCCTGAATGGGCCGCTGTTTGGCGAATTTCCTTGCCGCCTAAGGTCACAAACTTCTTGTGGCGACTGTGCAGTAACTTCTTGCCAACCCGCACAATACTGTTTAACAAGCGAGTGGTCGACTCAGATCTTTGTAGTCGGTGTGGCCTTCACGACGAAACGGTATGGCATGCGCTTGTTAATTGCACTCATTCGGCTCCAGCATGGGTCTCCTCGAGCTCCCTTTCATCTTTCTTGGCAACACCGGAGACTCGACCTCTCTTCGTCCTAAGCATCCTTCATTCCTCTCTTGGCGACACGGGGGTTATTGACTTCGCCACTAATTGTTGGATAACATGGACTTTACGTAACAAGGCACTTTTTTCGGATGAGATACTATCACCGGCGATCCTCCATGAAGGTTTTCGTCAGCTGGTTAGCGATTTCAGGAGCCTACCACCACCTCCATCTCTGCCCATTCAGGTAACGCCTTCCGTCTCTGACTGGTCGCCGCCGCCCCAAGGGACTCTCAAGCTTAACACCGAGCGATACCCGGGAATCACTTCGGCTAGAACGACTGAAGCACTGGCTCTCCTCTTTGGCATTGAATCCTCTGGCGCCTTCAATGGTCAAGACCTCATCATCGAATCCGAATCCCTCTCCCTTGTCAAGAGGCTCCAAGGCGGTGCCCCGACCTCTTCTTATTTTAATTCCATATGTAATAGCATTTTGTCTTCTCTTCCAGCTTTTTCGCACTTTTCTTTTTGCCACGTGCGGCGCACCGCTAATACTGTTGCTCACATGGCGGCGCGTTTGTTGCCTGACGATGGACATTGTTTTGTTTGGCTGGACCAATTCCCGCAAAGCATCCTTGAGCTTGCGGGTATTGATTTGATTTAATATAGTTCCACCTTTTACCCTAAAAAAAATACAATCCGTTTAGGAGTTATGGTTCTCCAAAGTTAGGTCCTCGTGCAGTTTTTATGATGTGCTGAAATATTCTATGAGATTTTGATATGTTGTTTAGGGATATGCATAGTAGCATGTGTTAAGTTTTGACAACGATCCATTAGTTAGATCATGTGTTGCGATGTTTCGGAGTTGGGAATAAATATTGTTTGGTTATAGAAGAGTTGTGATGAATTTAAGAGTGCGTTCTTGGAGATGGTTTGGGATTGTGTATCTTTATGGATTTATATCATAGATAGTCATGGTTTGGCATATGAGTAGGTGTTCTTGGAATATTTGGGATTTAGTGATAACATGATAGTTGGACCTTAGTTAATCCAGATAGGGAGTTTGTCAGTTGGTCATCTATCAAACTCCGTAGATCCTTCCTCTGGAGAGTTAAATATCTGGTTGAGCTTCTAGTTGAAGTTCTTGAGATTCCAAGGAACCTTTAGAGTTTTCTGACCCTAGGGTTAAAACCGTCTTTTATTAGAAAAGAGTTGGTTTAGTACTTTTCTCGGATTTCCGTTGTTGACCTAAAAGTTGGAACTTCTAGAGGTTGGATAATATATTGATATAAGTTCTATGTTATGATCAGACAATTGAGATTATACGTTTCTGCCTTGTTGTAAGATCCTAGTAAAGTTGTTGTCAAACTAAAGTCGGGACCTGATAACACGATTTATGACGTTAGTCTAGGCATCCATTTAGATAGTTTTGCCCGCTATTCATGCATAGTTTGGCATTAGTTCATGACGTTTACGTTCAATTCGTGTATATTTGTCGAGATAGACGTTTACACGGACCTTTGCATGTTTTGTAGGTATTTTGGGAGCTTTTGGAGCTTAATCGATACATTCGAGGATCGTTCCTCGTAATGACACACTTCCGGACTCATTAGGGAGCAAGCTAGGAGCAAAGGAGAACATATAGGACCTTGTTGGTGCATGCCTTGCACCAACTCGTGGCTAAATGATCCAATGAAGGCTGAACAAGGGAAACCATGGTCACTGGGACTTCCACGGGCGTGGAACTAGGCCGTGGTTCTCTCTGGACAGCTGTGACAGCTGTCCCACGATCTCCATAACCGACTCTTGCCCTTGATGGAGAATAAAAGGTGGTCCTGCAGGCTGTAGAGGGGAAATTCTGAATTCCATTCTCTCCCACACTCTCACAACAACACACCATTCGATTGGAGCTACTCAAGGAGGAGAAGAAACACTCTCATTTTGGAGAAGAAGAAGGAGAACACTAGTCTTAGAGTTTTTACAGCTTTTGAGTGATTTTGAGTGATTTTGGGTTGAAGACATTTGCAAGGCTTTGTGAGGAACGAATTTGAACCTTCTTTTGAAGGGTTGTAAGTCTTTCTTAGCATACATTCAGCTTGGTTTTCTTGTTCTACTTATTTCATTACTCTTTCATTTCATTTTCTTGCTATGGAAGCCATGAATGTTTGCTTGTTGAGTTTGATTGTTGAGATGTATGTTATTGGCTAAATAGTTGACATTCTAGGGTAGGGGAGTGATGGTTATGGCTTGGACTATGATAGAATAGACTTAAACGTACCTTTGGATGAATTGCTTGCTCGAGCCTAGCTGCTGTTGAAAACCACGGTTCGTTCTAGCCAGACCACGGCCGTGGAATGAGATGAACTGCCCGTGATTTTGTCTGACTTGCTTGTATTGATAAATCTGAATGCTAGGATGTTAGATTGTTGAAACCCTAGTGTTTTGTTGAGCTAATCTAGCCTAGGGTGACCTAATGCTAGCAACCTAAGTGAGGAAAGAGACCTACCCGGTGATTTCCGATCTTAAGTACCAAAGATGATGAACTCTAGGTAGTAGTGAGCCTCATAAGCCGCTATTGGATTGAGTGTGCTAGGATTGATGTTTAGGACTTGCCTTCCCGAGACTTAACCGGTAAGGAGAGGTTAGATCCCTAGATAGCAATCCGGTTTGTGTAGATTTCCCAACCTTAGGTTCCTAGAGACTTACCCGGTAATAGGACCTTAGTTGCGGGATTAGTGGATCATGAGACCTACCCGGTGATTGGTTCCATTTGAGAAATACCCTTTCCCAACATATTATAGCTAGTCCAAGATTGATTAGAAGCTTGAGTCCAATGCCATAACCGGAATTCCTAACCCCTAGAATCCGCTTTTCTCTCTTTGATTACCTATCTCGTGTTTGTGTTTGCTTATTTGTGTTGCTAGCTTAGTTGTTTGTTAATCTTGCATGATTTGTGATCCTTGATTGATCACCACAAAACCAATCCAAAAACATTGAGATTTTCATTTCTTTATTTCTTTCTCTTTTCTCAAACTAGGTCTACATTATCCTTAGTCACTATTTGATTCAATTTCACCTTAGTCTTTGTGTTCGACCTCAGAATACTATCATTACTACAAAACGACCCATACACTGTGGGTTCGCTAGGAGTTAGGAAAAATATATCGAGTTATAAATTTAAGACTTTTGCGTGTTACAATCTTAGCGTAACAGGACCCATTGTGAGGTCCTAACCAGTAGCTCCCCGAGTTCTGAGAATTTGGGATGTTATAGAGGTAGATAAGACGTTGCCGATTTTAGAAGACCGCTTGCATCTTATAAAGCACAAATTGAGGGTTTCGATGTGAATGAGGCCGTATGGTTCCCCTACGACCTAATTGCATTGAAACTTATATCTATGTATAATGGTACAATCCACAGGTCCGTTCATCAAACCAAATCATCAGGGTCACTCGTCAATTCGACTAAGTACAATATATTCCTGTGGAAGCCATATGCTAATTGAATTTTGATAGATGTTGAAACGCCCAACGTTATAACTTGAACTTTTAACTTGTTCGTGTTATTTTGAATTTTCTACTAACTTCAAAATTTTAATTTTATCT
The DNA here is from genome assembly GCA_033239045.1 of Fagopyrum esculentum. Lineage (NCBI taxonomy): Eukaryota > Viridiplantae > Streptophyta > Magnoliopsida > Caryophyllales > Polygonaceae > Fagopyrum > Fagopyrum esculentum. Next base: position 135,828,989 of record BSUD01000007.1, on the reverse strand, counting down.
TAGAAGATCCAACTTAATTAAACGTTATAGTTAATCAACAATTTCATTATTCATTTTCAAAAAATAAAGTTAATATTCGAGCATAAATCGAGTTATTGCACATATTAACTTACTATAAAAAAATAAAATAAACGATAACAATGGATGATGCTTGCCAATGAGTAGAATATTTTTTTACCTTTGTATACACATTAAACATGCATACTAAGTAAAAATAAAAATCATTAATCCACTAACCAAATACTAATTATGACAAATGATTGATTTAATGTTTGATTTGACCAATTGGGGTGTAAATATTAAGGCTCAAATAAATCGGTTGACCAGCGGGTGGACTGCATCTAATCTTTTGTCGTTACACACTTACACTAAAACGTAAAACGTTTAGGCCCGTTCATTTCTCATATCTTGATATATCTATTGGTATAGATATCACGTATTCAACATTAATGTTTGATGATTGAAACTCCATTTGTACTTGTCTTACGTACCACTTCTCTCTCACTCACCACCAACTATCCATAATCCTTTCAATTTTTACCCATGAATTTAGGTTGGGTAATTTGTTGAGTCATGTGATCACATGTTGATTTCAATTCGTGCATTGACCGGTTGAAACTTTTTAGTTTTGTAGTTCTAGAAAAACATATATAAAATTGAAACACTAATATTTAAAAAAAAAAAAATCAAACTAGACTTTATATAATTCACATCTTTTTCCATTAATAATTTTTTTGACACGAAGCATATTCCGCCTCTTACAAACAGGATTAAGAGACATATGTGTGCATGGAACAAAAGCCATCTTTTATTTACAAGGAAACTTGAATTGATGCTACAAGGTACAAAGAGCTTTTGGTTGTTGATTATGTTTGTTCATGCTTTAGTGTTGGACAAATTGATTGAGATGTGCCGACAATTTCTATAGAGTTGGTCTCGGGTCTCTTGGTACAAAGTTTGTTTGCCCAAGACAATGGTGGATTAGGGCTCCCGGATATCAGATCGTGGAATGATGAGGTTGAAGTGGTTACCTCATGTACCGGAAATACTTAAAAGACTCGGTGTAGTACAAAGGGTAAAAATCAAACATAGGGAAGACGATGCTCGTTTTGACGAATTATTTAAGGAACTAAAACAAAGAAATGAAGTAAACATAATATGTACAAATAGATAGGATCACAGAAGGAAACCGAAAAAAAGAGCCTTGGTCAACCAGGAGAAAATGCAGTTTGAAACCAAAAAACGATGCACAAGCAACCAGAGATGAAAATAGAGCAAAATCTTGTAACTTGTTAAGGATGGTGGTCCGACCTCCTTCAGGAACTTTGCTCAGCTGCCTCGTAAAACAGTTTAGGAAATAAAGGACAAACAAAAGAGAGAGTTTGGATCTTTAAATAGTTAAAAAATTGGTTTTGGAAGAGATGATAGTAAAGCAACAAGTAGCAATTGGATAAAGCATTCCAAAACTCACATTACCACAACATGCATATAATAGATCTCAATTGACAATTCCACAATATTGGAGTAAGCTAGATTTCTGTAAAGACAACTTCGTTATTGTCACCCGTGGCAAGGATCTATTGCTTTTTGTACCTCAATGTTATCACCATCAACTGTCACATAACTAATACGTATCCGAATCATAACATCAAACGAATCATGGAGGTGAGGGCTATACTGTCACCTAAAGTCAAGTCATCCTTTGCAGAACATATAGTATATATATTATTACCATAACTCAAAGACATACAATCAATATATAGAATTCGTACAATATCATTGATCAATGCAAGTCGGGTTCACGAGACCCTAGAATAGAGAAGGATTACTCACACATACCTCAAAAAAATACATATTTTTATTTAATGATTGAAGAGAGTGCTCGTCTCCGACCTAGGGGGTTGCCATCCGACCTCTACAAAAAATAAGACAAAGAAACTATCGAAAAGCATGAAAATGAGATATTTAACCTAATGATTGAAGATTCTTATTTATAGGGTCCAAAGCAACAAAAAAAACCCAAATCTCCCTCGATCTTATATTCTATTAAGATAAGATCGAATCTACCTAATATATCTTCTAATAAGATAAGATTGAACTAAAGGGTAAGGCTTGAACAAGGGAAACAAAATAAGATGTTGAAGTAAGCATGTCGAGTAGGCATGTCGTATGACCTTTTGGACTAGAGTTGTGGGCTTGGTCTAGAATTGCTCCAAGATCTTCCTTGTAATAACGGGTGGTCATTCCAAGGATAGACGTAGAAGTGAGAGGGGGTTGTCATCCGACCTAGGGACCCAATCGATCACTCCATCACTTCTCCCGATGTTCTTCACTTCTCCCGGTGTTATTCACTTCATTCTCACACTTCAATCATTTCTGTCATTTGTGCTCCACAAATGCCTAGAATGCATGCAATTATATAAATCAACCGATAGAACACCAAAACACAAATATAAATGAAATAGACCGATTGGATATGTTATTTAGCTCAAAGATGTAGAGAATGGAGCATAATGATGATAGGAAAAGACGCTAAAAGTGTTATCATAGAAGTTGGCATCTTATGCAAGTACTAGTAGCATATTCACCCTAAAAAGGATATATTGTGGGTAAGATGAATTCACCACTACAGATGGTGGAATTGGATGAATGAGTGGTACATCGACGGGATTCGCATCTAGTTAAGGCAATCTTGGGTACTAGAGATGAGCTTGCTACCTAGTTGATCAAACGATGACCTTGACAAAAGTATTAGAGTTGTGATGTCATGGGGAGAGATTCCATGCGGTTGGGGCTTATGGGGTGTTTAGGGGATTGTGGAAAAGAAGTTGAATAGCATGGGGTGGTGTGACGTTCGGGAAACACGTCCAAGCAATTCTTCATACTATGGATGGCGATCATTGACCATACTACACTCTTTGGACATCAACCTGACTTATGACTAGTGTTAAAGGAAGAGTGAGTTACACGATCACTTGATCTTTGGGTGCATGTACACTCGAGAGGTATAAAGAAATTTTTTTGAGGATTTTGGGATGTCGGGTGATCTAACCACTAGAATGGTTGTACTAGATTGATTACGACACATGACATCATACATGAGTTGGACGAGCAAGTCACAAATCTACGCTTTCTCAACCACGATCTATTACCTTTTAATGCCAAGAATGTCTTGGTATCTGACCGCAACAAAATCCCCAATGATATTCTTGTCAAATCGATCAAGTTTCATGTCTACAACTCATTACATGAGACCATTCGATCGAAAGTTGATGAGAGGATCTCAACTTAGTTTCTCATGCGGTTATTTAGTTGTATCTTGCTTGGTTATTGATGTTTGCATCGGGCTTGACTCTTGTTTGTTGGTAGTTTTTCCAAAGGTGGACGGGCCTCGTTTTGAAGTTTGCCACTTTTTGGCTTGTAATGTTTTAGTATTCTAATGGCATAGCCGAAGGTGGATGAGCTATATGGGCATTGACAGTTATTGTATGTATTTGGTATGCGTAGGAGGATTGTATGCCCTTGTAGAGTATGATGTGGAGGTATGATTTAGTGTTTTATTATATGGTGTGGCTTTGTACTTAAAATTTGTTCTTGTTTGCATAAACAATTTCCAAATGGATACAATTATGCTTATTTTTACATCTATGAATTTACCTTTACCTAAAAAAAATTGAGAAAAATTAGAAACATAACTAAAGTCAAATATGATATTGATGGTAGAGAATACTTTGTAATCGAGGTTTTCATAATGGTTGTACAAAATAAGGCTCCGTTCAAGTAGTGGCTGAAATTTTTGTTTAGAACTTCGGGTCGCGCTAGTCCGCCTTAAACAAACCTTGATCATTGTTTATGCTTGTTAGTAACTAAATGCGGGCGTGTAGTTAGGTTTGACGCGTGTAATTGATTTGTTAATTTACGCCTATTTTATTAATTATTTCTTCATAAAAAAAGGACAACAATATTCACTAGTTCAAAATATTCAATGCAAAAATCACAATTCAATTATCTGAGTTGCGTTACAAATGAGTCCAACACGTAAAACGAAAAACAATAGGGCCTTAGTGGTACTTTTTCTCAGTCTGGCTCCCGTGGAGTTGATTTATAACTTGATGGTGAAGTTCAAGTAATCTCCACCGTTAATTACAATGAAGGGTAGATGTTAATATATTAAAAACAAAAGGATAAGTACATCTCTCCAAATCATAAAATAATATATTTTTTATTTTGATAAAAGAATATTAATCTCACATACTATCGTTTATTACTTTTTACAGTCGTCGGAAAGCCGTATTCGATGAAAGTAAGATGTACGTCTACAATTTTCTTCGTTCATATCAATGGTCATCTCGTTCTATCTTTGAATTTGTTATATCCTATTTTGTTTCATGATCGGGTGTTTTCTCTTATTCTTTCAATTCATAAAACATTAATTTGGCTTGTGGACTCTAGTAGATTGGTCTTTATGGATGTACTTGTCAATTCGTAGGTATAAAGTTTAGTTCGAAAAATGAGATCTGGAGGTTTTGGCTAGTATATGGAGGAATAATGGATTTTAATGTTCGTAAACAATATGCAAACAATAACATAAGGGAGAGGTTATTAAAGGATATTTCATGTGCAAAGGAGGGATACCGTGAAATTGGTGATGAAGTCACTTTATATAAGCGTTTTATGGGTTGAAACTAGAACATGTTACAAATCTCGCATCGGGTTTATGTTAAACAAGGAAACTGCAAAATATGAAATTTATGATGTATGAACATAATCATCCCCTCCATTTAGCCACTTATTGGCACCACAAAGAAAAATATCATAAGCTCAAGCAATGGAAATTGAGCTAGTTGATAACTCGGGAATCAAGCCTAAACCGGCACATAAGTTTATAGGATCATATGTGAGTAGATTTGCTAATCTTGGCTACATACCAGGATCACAAAAATTATCTACAAAGAAGACGATAATGAAACTTGATGTACGGGGAAGTTGAAAATCTATTGAAGTATTCCCGTATACAAACATTTGAGAATCCTTCATTTCAATACTCAATTCAGTTGGATAGTTTAAAGCAAATAACGAACATATTTGGGTTGATACATTAATGTTCATAGCTTATGTGTTATTTGGTGAAGTTGTTGTTTAATATATTACATTTTAGAGAAGTTGTTATATTTGGTGTCGCACTTCTATATGATGAAACTATGAAATCCTTTAGGTGGTTGTTTGACATATTTCTACCAACTAAAGACTATTTTTACTGGTCAAGATATCGTCATGAGAAGTGCCATAAATGAGGTTATGCTAGGGATATCACATGGATTGTGTACATGAGACATAATGTTACGCTCAGGATGTGTGTACGCAAAAGCTTTAAATTTATAACTCGTTATATTTCTCCTAACTCCTAGCGAACCCGTAGTGTACGAGACGTTTTGTAGTAGGGATAGTATTCCGAGGTCGAACACAAAGACTGAGGTGAGATTGAATCGATTAGTGACTAAGTTTAGTGAAGATCTAGGTTAAGAAAAGAGAAAGAAATAAAGAAATGAAAATCTCAATGTTTTTGGTTGGTTTTTAGGTGATCAATCAAGGATCACAAATCAGGCGAAATGGACAATCAACTAGTTAACACTACAAGTAACAAAGCAAACACGAAGTATGTAATCAAAGGGGGGAAATGCGGATTCTAGGGGTTGGAAATTCCGGTTATGGCATGGGACTCAAGCTATCTAATCATTCCTTGGATTAACTATAATATGTTGGGAGTGAGTGTTTCTAGATTGGGATCAATCACCGGGTAGGTCTCATGGTCCACTAGTCCGTTCCTAAGGTCTCATCACCGGGTAAGTCTCAAAGAGCCTAAGGATAGGAATTCTACACAAACCGGATGGAATTCTAGGGATCCAACCTCTCTTTACCGGGTAAGTCTCGGAAAGGCAAGTCCTAAACACCTATCCTAGCACACTCAGTCCAATAGCGGCTTGTGAGGCTCACTACTACCTAGAGTTTGTCATCTTTGATATCTAAGAGCAAGAATCACCGGGTAGGTCTCTTCTAAACACTTAGTTGCTAACACTAGGTTACCCTAGGATAGATTTAACTCAACAAACACTAGGATTTCAACATTCTAACATTCTAGAACTTAGACTCATCAAATCAAACAAATCAGACAAACCACGGGCTGTTCATCTACTTCCACGGCCGTGGACTGGCAAGAACAAACCGTGGACTCCAACAGTGGCTCTGTTCAAGTAAATGAATCATCCAAAGGCAAATCTAAGTCCATCCTATCATAGTCCAGCCATAACCCTCCTTTCCTTACCCTAGAATCGCATCTATTTAGCCAACAACATACATCATCACAATCGAAATCATCAAACATAAAATCATGGCTTCCATTTGCAAGATAATGAAAAGAAAGAGATGAACAAGTGAAGCAAGTAGAACCAAACTAAATATGAGATTAGAAAGACTCACAACCCTTCAAAAGAAGGTTTAATCGATTCTTACAACCCTAGAAAACGATTCCGATAATCTTCACTCTAAAATCTATCAAAAGCTAACAATGATGTCTTCTCCTCTTCTTCTCCAATGGAGCTTTTCTCCTCCTTCAATGGTAGCTCTCCTCCAAGCTTCCTCTTGAGAGAATCTTCTTGTTGAGAGTGTGGTAGTGAGAGTGGATGATGGGAGAATGGAAGATTAGGATTGGATGGTAGGAGATGCCCTCACTCAGCCTTGCAGGACCACTTTTATACTACAACTTTGCTAGAGTCGGCCATGAGATCGTGGCACAGCTGTCACAACCGTCTGGAAAAAACCACGGTCAGGTTCCACGCCCGTGGAAGTGCCAGTGACCGTGGTTTTGCTGCCTCAGCTTACTTTGGATCATTGAGTCACGATTTGGTGCATGACTTGCACCAACAAGGTCCCATGGGTCTTCCTTAGCCTCTAGCTTGCATCCCAATGAGTCCGAAGGTGTGTCATCTTGATGAACGATCCTCAAATGTATCGATTAGCTCCTAAATCTCCCAAAATACCTACAAAGCAATGCAAAAGTCCGTGTAGACGTCTATCACGACAAAATACGTGAATTGAGTGCAAACGTCGTGAACTAGTGCTAAACCATGCATGAATGAGTGAAAAATCTATCTAAATGATTACCTAAACCTAAGCCATAAATCGTGTTATCAAAAATACCCCATACTTAAGGTTTGCTCGTCCCCGAGCAAGTCCCGACTATAGACTAAGAGATGACATGATTTATGCATGCAGAAAAACGACAAAATCTTTTTGGAGTTGTGCTTCTAATATTGGATCACCTTCATAGTCATGTTTCATGGCAATGGACAAGCAATCATGTATCAAATAAATGAAGGCACAGAAAGACAATTGTACTTAACTCGAAAGCATGCATGAAATGTAAAAATGAAGAAGTCAAGATGATCAAGAGCATATCCAATCTAGATTACTAAGTCTTACACACATGCAAATAGGTCACAAGGGCTTGTGGGATAAAAGGCCAAGAAACGTTGTGATTAGGTGGGGATTTTTCTAGGCTATGTGATGCTAATCCGGGAATGGAACTAACTCCACAATTTTGTCCTTGATCAACTTCCCACAAGTGTATATTTTCTCCATCTTTTCTTTCTTTTCTTTTTCTTTCACTTATTTTTGAGACAATGGCATTGGTGTACAAAAGCCGAAACCTTGGTGATTAGCCGTCCTCGGGTTTTTTCTATTTTTCGAGGTGCATCCACACCGGGCACACATACCAAAGCTCGTTAGGACTGTTGGTTTATTTGACTTTGGCAAGGCACAAACACCCGATTATGTGAATGGTGCCGAGTTACTCGTCATTTAAACCAACGTCCCCAAACCTATATTTTTGTCTACACTTTCACAACAAATTCAGCATTTCATCCATAACATTCCTTCATCAACATCTTCACCCCACACTTGCTTTTCACACACTCAACACACTAACATGCTCCTATTCCCGGATAGGTCAAAAGAGGTCAAAATTTATATCGATTGAGGTGCTCAAACATCATGATCAAGATGAGAAGTAGAGAAAGATGAATTGCCTCATTCATTCCTAGATGATGTGCAAGAACTAGCATGTAATTTCGACTTTCAATACTCAATCCAATCAAGACAAACATCATGATCACAATCCATTCATGGGTTTCAAGATAAGTACTTCAAGTCCACATATGCAATTCATCGATTTAACACATAAGGCCATCCATAGCCAATCCACACAACAATCTCATCATAAGGGTCATTCCCAAGTTTAGAAGCACTAAAAGTTTTTAAATTTTCTGTTTCTGATTTTTTTGGATTTTTCGAAATATCTATGTACAATGCAAGACATGATGAAGCATGTGACAATATTAAACTATCCTAGATGCTAGTCATGCAAAGGATCATGCAAACCCTACCCCATACTTAGAAACACATTGTCCCCAATGTGGCATTCAAGTAAAGAAGAGTGAAAGAGGGTTCTCACAATGCAAAAATGGCTTGCTTTGGTATTTGGGATTACTCAAGTGGATTAATGGTGGATGATCCTATCAACAATGGTAGAGAGCTCTTAAATGTTCATCATGGCGTCGGGACCCGCGCTAGGCCCCGCTAGCTGTCCAAGTTCCGCGTCCGCTCCACCCACAAATGATGAGGGATTCATCATCATCATTCACATGCCATGCAAGGCTTCCATGCTACCAAGACTCTAGAACACACAAAAAGCACACCAAACACACAAAAACAGAAAAATCAAAAACAAAAACAAAAACGAAAAGGGGAAAACGTTACCAATGGGTTGCCTCCCATCAAGCGCTTCTTTAAGGTCATTAGCTTGACCAAACTCGGGGGCGTCTCACTCTAGGTGAAGTGGGGCAATCATGTCCACCGGAGCTCCCGGGATATACTTCTTCAACCGGTGCCCATTCACCTTAAAATCTCCACAATGCTCCCCTCCTATCTCAACCGCTCCATGGGGAAAGATCTTCTTCACCACATAAGGACCGGTCCACCTTGACTTTAGCTTTCCGGGAAAGAGCCGTAGCCTTGAGTTGAAGAGAAGGACAAGGTCGCCTTCACTCAACTCCTTCGGGATGAGGCGCTTGTCATGCCACCGTTTGGTCCTCTCCTAGTAGATCCGGGCGTTTTCATAAGCATCCAACCGGATCTCCTCAAGAGCGTTCATATCAAGCAACCTCTTCTCTCCGGCTTCCTTGAGGTCAAAATTTAGCCACTTAATGGCCCAATATGCTCGATGCTCCATCTCTACCGGAAGGTGGCAAGACTTGTCATAGACTAGCTTGTAAGGAGTGGTGCCAATCGGTGTCTTGAAAGCGGTTCTATATGCCCACAAGGCATCATCGAGATTCATAGCCCAATCTTTTCTTGTTCTAGAAACCGTTTTCTCAAGGATCCCTTTTTATCTCCCGGTTGGAGATCTCCACTTGGCCGCTAGTTTGGGGATGGTAAGGTGTTGCCACCTTATGAGTCACCCCATACTTAGCCAAAAGCGCCCCGAAATTCCTATTGGTGAAGTGCTTCCCTCCGTCACTAATGATCACCCTTGGTGTTCCAAACCTAGGGAAGATCACTCGGTTGAAGAACCGCACCACAACCTTGGCGTCATTCGTGGGAGAGGCGATTGCCTCCACCCATCTTGAAACATAGTCTACCGCCAATAGGATGTAGAGGTTGCCACATGAAGAAGGGAATGGTCCCATGAAGTCCACACCCACACATCAAATAAATCTACCTCTTGTATGTTGTTCAAGGGCATCTCATTCCTCCTTGAGATGTTGCCCGTCCTTTGGCAAGCATCACAAGCTACCACAAAGTTTTGCACATCCTTGAATAAACTTGGCCAAAAGAAACCCGATTGCAACACCTTAGCACATGTCTTGTGTGAGCTAGAATGCCCTCTACATGGCAAGGAATGACAATGGCGGATCACACTCTCCACCTCATCCTCCGGTATGCATCTTCTAAAGACTCCATCCGGCCCTCTCTTGAACAAAAGTGGTTCACTCCAATAGTAGTGCCTCACATCTTTGAAGAACTTCTTCCTTTGGGCATATGACAAACCCGGAGGCACTTCTTCACACACAAGGTGGTTCACAATGTCGGCATACCATGACTCACTTCCTCTAGACACTTGGAACAAGCACTGTAACACCCCAAATTCTCGGAACTCGGGGAGCTACTGGTTAGGACCTCACAATGGGTCCCGACCTTGGTTTAACAACAACATTACTTGGATCTTACAACAAGGCACAAATGTATTTAAAACAATTTCTAAAACATAATATTTTTAATGGTATAAACGTACATATGTGACAGCCTTACAACATATATAAAGATACATAACATGCATGACGTATGGAAGACTCCCCCGTCCCCATCTAATGAGTACGTGGACCCGGCTGACCATCCGTTCCGGATCTCTCTGCAATTGTCTATCTCTACAGATCTACAACACGGATAAACCGTTAGCTAACTATCCAAATATAAGCAAAAATGATAACAACACAAACACAAGCAGAAACAAAATAAACAAACATCATGCTGGCACTCAACCGTTTATTATCTATTATTTAAGTGATTCACATTATTCAATTTAAGTTGTGGCACGAGAATTATTATTAGTTCTCGCCTCCGTTCCTTATCCAACTGGTGTAGGTCTAGCTGACTTCCACTGGTAGCATCACTACAAACCACGTATGGACTAGTCCCGAAAGAAACCCCCAGCGCCAGCCAGCTACTGAGCAGAATGCCACCGCCCGTTACTCTTAGGCCAAAAATATAGGTCGGTAATTATATATCACAACCTATCTCTCTAAACATTTCAATCACACACCACCATCATCATTTATACTCATATTTAGCAGTCAGCTAAGTAAGCCCAAAGGACTTACCTGATATACAGCTCGACTCTTTGTAAACCACTCGTTCTGTAAACTGTAGCAACTCAGTTGCCTGTCAAAGACGATAAGTGTATTAGCACACTCTCACGTAGTTAGAAGTCTAAAACTTCTAAGATCGAATGATGTATTAAGACATAACTAGTTACAGTGTTAATTTAGGGTAAAATGACCATTTTACCCTTGGTCCCGAAATTCTCGAAAATCTAGAATTCATGTCTAATCTCTTATTTGAGGTTCTAAATTTATTTTCTAACTCCTAAAATTTTATTTGGTTCCAAACTAACATTTTTCCTATGTTTCTATTTTCCGGAAGAATTGTAAAGGTCTAACTTCGGTTCTAAATATAAAATTCTTAACAGCTTATAATAATTCCGAATTAAATCCCTAAATTATCTATGATGTCCTATCTAACTTTAGGAGAAAGAATTTCTCCAAACTGTTCATTCAACAGTTTTATAAAAATTCCTAAAGTTGACTACTCCCTTTACAAATTCTATACTTAGCCCAAATCTGAGTAGACTTTGAAATATCATAACTCCTAAACCATTCACTGGATGCCTCTCAAATTTTAATATGTTCTACAACAATATGTAAACTATATCATATCCAAAATTCAAGTCCAACGGATATCAAGAGCTTATTCAAAATCATCTCACAAAACAGCATCACTTGCTGTTTTCCCTAACACTCAACACGTATATAAAACGTCAACTTTGAAACACAATAACTCTCAAACCGTAACTCCGATTCTTCCCAAATTTTAATATGATCTACAACAAGATGTCAACTATATCATATCAAAAATTCAAGCTTAACAGAGATCAAAAGCCTATTCTAAACTATCTCACAAAACAGCATCTCATGCTGTTTTTCTCAACTCAGCACATTTATAAAACTGAACTTTGAAACCTCATATCTCTCAAACCATAACATGGATTCTTCTGAAATTTTAGTATGATCTACTATACTATATCAACTATAACTTGTCCGAAATTCAAGTCTAACAGAAGTCAATAACCCCTCCAAATTTATTCTACAAAACTGCATCGCAAGCAAATTTCCTCAAACTCAGCACACTTAGAAAACTGCATGAGAAGCCAACTTGATAAACTCATATCTCCTAAACTATAACTCAGAATTGGCTCAAATTTCAGTATGTTCTACACTGCAATACCGACAATAACATATCCAAAATTCAACGGTGGATCTTTATCCAAACGTTTAATAATTGTCCGACAAGATAGGCAGTTTATAGGTCCAAAGCTGAATGAATAAATGAATTTACAGCAGCCCCCTTATTTCTATCATTTTATGTATACATTCAGCAGCTACCTATCTATGTTAACTATGCTCAAGGCCGACTACAGCAGCTCACATACATATTTATGACAGTGAAATTGAAAAGTGGAGGAGCCAGCTTACGGAACTGCAGTCCGGCGGTAAGGGGTTGGCGTTCCGGCGGCAAAGGGCTGGCGTTCCGGCGGCAAAGGGCTAGCGTTCCGGCGGCAAAGGGGCTGGCTGCGCAGGAAGACAGTTACTGCCTCGGAATCGAACCAGAAAGCGGAAGGAAAGGAGGGAGGCGGAAGGAAGGAGGCACAACCTTACCGGCGTCACTGCGGCGGGCGTCTGAAGCGGCGCGGCTCGGTGACTCCAGCGGTCGCACGGTGGTCCACGGCGAGGGAAAGACGGCTGCGTCTTCGGTACTGCAGTGGTCGACGGAAGGTAAGAGGCGGAACCGCAAAGAGTGCGGAGAAGAACGGAAAGAGGAGAAGGGCGGTAGACTTACCGGAGCCGGCGGAAGGTGGCGCAGGACCCGGCGGCGATGGCTCCGGCTGAAGGAGGGCGGCGCCGAGGCTGTAGTCGTCCGTATCGCAAGGGAGCAGAAGCGGGGCTGCAGTTCGATTGTTTGCGAGAGGGAAAAGGCAGGAGCGGCAATCGCGTGAGATAGCTTAGAATTAGGGTTAAATTAGATTAGTTTAATTAGGTTAATTTTAATTAGTTTAGGGTTAATGATGGGCTTAGGAAGTGGGCTGATGGCTTGGGCCTAGGGTTGACCCAATTGAGCGGTGATCTCATAAAATCGAAAGCGGAACTCGTAACTCGTTAATTTTTTTTTGTGCGAGAGTTTAAATAATACGGAATTAAATTCCGTATTTATAAATTATTATTAAAAACGTAATTTATTTCCGGTCATTTAGTTTATCATTTTATGTGAATCTGGGTCACATAAAATGATAGAACTAACTCGTTTTATTTATTTATTTGTTTATTTACGATTATTTTATCGGACTTTGGTTAATTTCAATTTACCGGAACTTAAAATTTTTGGTTATTACATCTGGGCCCCCTTAAAAGAAGTTTTGTCCCGAAACTTAGAATAATTCTCTAAATCGCGCATTTCCTTTGGTATATTTAATTTTCTAGACATTTTCGTTGGCTACAAGCAACTTCTCAATCATCAACAGCAGACATGTGTCACATAAGACGTAATCACTCAATCAGTATAAAAATCTGAAAGGTCAAACAACACAACATCCGAGTACTAACTCGTCAAAACAGGAGTAACCTCTAACCCCGCAAAGAACTCGGGATAGTTACGTCTAATACTCTCCTCAGTCTCCCAAGTGGCCTCATCAGCTCCCCTCCTAGACCACTGGATCCTCAACATAGGTATCTCCTTGGACCGCAGACGTCTAGTACTGCGCTCCAAGGCAGCTACGGGGTACTCTACAAATGTATGGTCAGGCTCAACTGTCAGATCCTCATGGCTGATGACGTGTCTCGGATCCGGGATGTACTCTCTCAACTGAGATACATGAAAGACCGGATGAACACCCTC
>BSUD01000007.1:135776003-135811497 GCA_033239045.1 Fagopyrum esculentum | reverse complement strand
TCTACAACACGGATAAACCGTTAGCTAACTATCCAAATATAAGCAAAAATGATAACAACACAAACACAAGCAGAAACAAAATAAACAAACATCATGCTGGCACTCAACCGTTTATTATCTATTATTTAAGTGATTCACATTATTCAATTTAAGTTGTGGCACGAGAATTATTATTAGTTCTCGCCTCCGTTCCTTATCCAACTGGTGTAGGTCTAGCTGACTTCCACTGGTAGCATCACTACAAACCACGTATGGACTAGTCCCGAAAGAAACCCCCAGCGCCAGCCAGCTACTGAGCAGAATGCCACCGCCCGTTACTCTTAGGCCAAAAATATAGGTCGGTAATTATATATCACAACCTATCTCTCTAAACATTTCAATCACACACCACCATCATCATTTATACTCATATTTAGCAGTCAGCTAAGTAAGCCCAAAGGACTTACCTGATATACAGCTCGACTCTTTGTAAACCACTCGTTCTGTAAACTGTAGCAACTCAGTTGCCTGTCAAAGGCGATAAGTGTATTAGCACACTCTCACGTAGTTAGAAGTCTAAAACTTCTAAGATCGAATGATGTATTAAGACATAACTAGTTACAGTGTTAATTTAGGGTAAAATGACCATTTTACCCTTGGTCCCGAAATTCTCGAAAATCTAGAATTCATGTCTAATCTCTTATTTGAGGTTCTAAATTTATTTTCTAACTCCTAAAATTTTATTTGGTTCCAAACTGACATTTTTCCTATGTTTCTATTTTCCGGAAGAATTGTAAAGGTCTAACTTCGGTTCTAAATATAAAATTCTTAACAGCTTATAATAATTCCGAATTAAATTCCTAAATTATCTATGATGTCCTATCTAACTTTAGGAGAAAGAATTTCTCCAAACTGTTCATTCAACAGTTTTATAAAAATTCCTAAAGTTGACTACTCCCTTTACAAATTCTATACTTAGCCCAAATCTGAGTAGACTTTGAAATATCATAACTCCTAAACCATTCACTGGATGCCTCTCAAATTTTAATATGTTCTACAACAATATGTAAACTATATCATATCCAAAATTCAAGTCCAACGGATATCAAGAGCTTATTCAAAATCATCTCACAAAACAACATCACTTGCTGTTTTCCCTAACACTCAACACGTATATAAAACGTCAACTTTGAAACACAATAACTCTCAAACCGTAACTCCGATTCTTCCCAAATTTTAATATGATCTACAACAAGATGTCAACTATATCATATCAAAAATTCAAGCTTAACAGAGATCAAAAGCCTATTCTAAACTATCTCACAAAACAGCATCTCATGCTGTTTTTCTCAACTCAGCACATTTATAAAACTGAACTTTGAAACCTCATATCTCTCAAACCATAACATGGATTCTTCTGAAATTTTAGTATGATCTACTATACTATATCAACTATAACTTGTCCGAAATTCAAGTCTAACAGAAGTCAATAACCCCTCCAAATTTATTCTACAAAACTGCATCGCAAGCAAATTTCCTCAAACTCAGCACACTTAGAAAACTGCATGAGAAGCCAACTTGATAAACTCATATCTCCTAAACTATAACTCAGAATTGGCTCAAATTTCAGTATGTTCTACACTGCAATACCGACAATAACATATCCAAAATTCAACGGTGGATCTTTATCCAAACGTTTAATAATTGTCCGACAAGATAGGCAGTTTATAGGTCCAAAGCTGAATGAATAAATGAATTTACAGCAGCCCCCTTATTTCTATCATTTTATGTATACATTCAGCAGCTACCTATCTATGTTAACTATGCTCAAGGCCGACTACAGCAGCTCACATACATATTTATGACAGTGAAATTGAAAAGTGGAGGAGCCAGCTTACGGAACTGCAGTCCGGCGGTAAGGGGTTGGCGTTCCGGCGGCAAAGGGCTGGCGTTCCGGCGGCAAAGGGCTAGCGTTCCGGCGGCAAAGGGGCTGGCTGCGCAGGAAGACAGTTACTGCCTCGGAATCGAACCAGAAAGCGGAAGGAAAGGAGGGAGGCGGAAGGAAGGAGGCACAACCTTACCGGCGTCACTGCGGCGGGCGTCTGAAGCGGCGCGGCTCGGTGGCTCCAGCGGTCGCACGGTGGTCCACGGCGAGGGAAAGACGGCTGCGTCTTCGGTACTGCAGTGGTCGACGGAAGGTAAGAGGCAGAACCGCAAAGAGTGCGGAGAAGAACGGAAAGAGGAGAAGGGCGGTAGACTTACCGGAGCCGGCGGAAGGTGGCGCAGGACCCGGCGGCGATGGCTCCGGCTGAAGGAGGGCGGCGCCGAGGCTGTTGTCGTCCGTATCGCAAGGGAGCAGAAGCGGGGCTGCAGTTCGATTGTTTGCGAGAGGGAAAAGGCAGGAGCGGCAATCGCGTGAGATAGGTTAGAATTAGGGTTAAATTAGATTAGTTTAATTAGGTTAATTTTAATTAGTTTAGGGTTAATGATGGGCTTAGGAAGTGGGCTGATGGCTTGGGCCTAGGGTTGGCCCAATTGAGCGGTGATCTCATAAAATCGAAAGCGGAACTCGTAACTCGTTAATTTTTTTTGTGCGAGAGTTTAAATAATACGGAATTAAATTCCGTATTTATAAATTATTATTAAAAACGTAATTTATTTTCGGTCATTTAGTTTATCATTTTATGTGAATCTGGGTCACATAAAATGATAGAACTAACTCGTTTTATTTATTTATTTGTTTATTTACAATTATTTCATCGGACTTTGGTTAATTTCAATTTACCGGAACTTAAAATTTTCGGTTATTACAAGCACTCCTCCACAAATTGCAATTGCTCATCCCAGAATGAGTCATGAATCGGGATGTCATCTCTCTCAAGCTCCAATGGTGGAAGTCTACTAAGGTGATCCGTCACAGAATTTTCGGATCCCTTCTTGTCCCGGATTTCCAAATCAAATTCTTGAAGAAGAAGAAGAATGATCCACCGAATCAACCTAGGCTTGACATCCTTCTTTGTAAGAAGATAACGGATCACAGCATGATCCGTATAAACAATGACCTTCGCTCCAACAAGATATGAGCGGAACTTCTCAAATGCATACACAACCGCTAGCAACTCTTTCTCGGTGGTAGCATAATTGAGTTGGGCATCATCTAGCGTCTTGCTAGCATAATAAATGGCATGTGTGCGCCCATCTTTCCTTTGCCCCAAAACAGCCCCAACGGCTACATCACTTGCATCACACATGATCTCAAACGGTAAACTCCAATCCGGAGGTTGCATGATAGGTGCGGAGATCAAAGCGTTCTTCAACCTACAAAAAGCCCCAAGGCAATCCTTGGAGAAAACAAACTCAACTTCTTTCATTAGTAGGTTAGTAAGAGGCTTAGAAATCATAGAGAAGTCTTTAATAAATCTCCGGTAAAAACCGGCATGCCCTAGAAAACTCCTTACCCCCTTCACCGAGGTAGGTGGTGGCAACTTCTCTATCGTTTCAATCTTGGCCCTATCAACCTCAATGCCACGGTTGGACACCAAGTGTCCCAACACAATACCTTCACTTACCATGAAGTGGCATTTTTCCCAATTCAAGACTAGATTAGTCTCCTCACATCTTTTAAGCACTAAAGATAAGTTAGCTAAGCAATTATCAAAGGAAGATCCATAAACAGAAAAATCATCCATAAATACTTCCATAATATTCTCAATGTACTCCGAAAAGATAGCCATCATACACCTTTGAAAGGTGGCGGGTGCATTACACAACCCAAATGGCATTCTCCTATATGCAAAAGTTTCCCATGGACATATAAATGTGGTTTTCTCTTGGTCATCGGGGTAGATAGGGATTTGGAAGAATCCACTATAGCCATCTAAGTAGCAAAAGTGAGAATGTTGAGCTAACCTCTCTAGCATTTGGTCAATAAAAGGAAGAGGGAAGTGATCTTTCCTAGAGGCCATGTTCAATTTCCTATAGTCAATACACATCCTCCACCCCGTAACCGTTCTAGTTGGGATTAGTTCATTGTTCTCATTGGTTACTACAGTCATCCCACCCTTCTTAGGAACCACATGCACGGGACTAACCCACTTACTATTCGAAATAGGGTAGATGATTCCCGCATCTAGCAACTTAATGATCTCTTTCTTGACTACCTCTTTTATTATAGGATTCAATCTTCTTTGATGTTCAATAGAGGGTTTATGGTCATCTTCCATCAATATCTTATGCATGCACAAAGAAGGTTTTATGCCAACTAAATCATCAATAGTATAGCCAATGGCTTTCCTATGCAATCTTAGCTCATGCAACAACCTAGCAAGTTCATCATCATTCAAGCATGCATTCACAATCACCGGATAAGTAGAATTATCACCAAGAAAAGCATACTTCAAATGAGAGGGGAGGAGTTTGAGTTTAAGTTTAGGAAGACCTTTATCGAGTGGAGACGATCCAAATAACGTTGGTTGAGATGAATCCAAAGCAAATAAAGGCTCTCCAAGGCTCCTTGAAGCTTGATCAACAATAAGGGCTGCTTCTGAGGAAACCACGGGCAAATCCACGGATTCTGGCACCTCCACGGCCGTGGACTTTGCAAAGCTTGCTCTTCGGAGCACTCCAGAGAGTTCCACAGCCGTGGAAGTCTCTTCACGACCGTGGTTCCTACAGGAACTCAGCATATTCTCGTGGACCTTAAATTCAGCTCTTGTCTCCTTTTCTAATGCTTCCAAGGCCTTGATTTCTTCATTGCAAGCCTCCTCAACACCTTCCTCCATCAAACTTAATCTAAGAACCTTCTCCAAGGGGTCCTTGATCAAGATCGAGCTCACAACTTCTCTAGACTCCTCTTGCTCGACAATGTTGAATACATCCTCATCAAGGGTTGGCCCTTTCATCATTGTGGACAGCTTGAACTTGATATTCTCTTCTCCAATATTGAAGGAGAGAATTCCATTCTTACAATCCACCAAGCATCCGGAAGTGGCTAGGAAAGGTCTCCCTAAGATGATGGGAACCGGATAGTCCGCCGGAATGTCCAAGACAACAAAATCAACCGGCACATAGAACTTCCCGAGTTGCACCGGTATGTCTTCCAATATCCCAACCGGGTGAGTGATAGAACGGTCCGCCATGTAGAGGGTCATCTTGACCGGTTTTGGCTCTCCTAGCCCAACCTTGTTGCAAAGTGCAAGCGGTATGATGCTTACACTTGCTCCAAGATCACATAGGGCTTCATACTTCACTTCTCCCACTCCGATTATCACACAAAAAGATCCCGGATCTCTTAGCTTAGGAGGCATCTCCTCCTTCATTATTTGGATTAATTCCGAGGATCTCTTTGTCATCCTCACTTCTCCATACTCCTCCAACTTCCTTTTATTGGAGAGTATTTCCTTCAAGAACTTGCCATACGCCGGCATTCCTAAAATAGCATCCATGAACGGAATGTTAATATGCAATTTAGACATAAGTTCAAGGAATATACCAAAGTGTTTGTCCAAGCGAGCCCTTGCTCGTGATTGAGGGAATGGTAGTGGTGGCTTGTATGGAGGCGGTGCCACATATGTTGGCTCAACATCCTTGCTCTTCCCTCCATCTTCTTGCAATTGCTCTTCTTCATTCACCACTTGTTTCCCTTTGTCATTTCCCTTAGGTAAGGGATCCTTC
Source organism: Fagopyrum esculentum (assembly GCA_033239045.1). Lineage (NCBI taxonomy): Eukaryota > Viridiplantae > Streptophyta > Magnoliopsida > Caryophyllales > Polygonaceae > Fagopyrum > Fagopyrum esculentum. The sequence continues at coordinate 135,805,845 of BSUD01000007.1, read as the reverse complement.
ATGCTTAACCCACTCCTTGTTGTAATAGCCAACACTTGACCTCTTGGGTTGTCTTCGGTTCTTCCGGGAAGCTTTCCCGGATCTCTATGAGCTTCACCCGCCTTTTGGAACACTTGTGCTTCCAAAACCTTTTGAGCCTTAGAAATAGAAGTCACCGTGCTCTCAAGACCACTCAAACTTCCAAGCAATTGCTCAAACATCATCTCGGTTCTATCCCTTGGAGGTTGAGTGAATCCGGGTGGAGGTTCTTGTGAAGCCTTTGGTGGTGGAGCTGCGCTTGTGGAAGCGGGAGGGTTCAAGGCTCCATCCGGGTTAGAATAGGAAAACCCGGGATGGTTGTGGTTAGGCCGGTAATTGTTGAATTGCCGGTTGTTGTTGAAATTCCTTGGGCCTTGATAGTTATTGTAATTGCCCCTTCCCATGTAGTTCACATCTTCCTCCTTGGAAGACAAGTTTCCTTGCACTTGCACTTGAGGGGTTGCTTGGTTCTTCAAAGTTGTAGCACACAACTCCCTCAAAGACTTTAGCTCGTTGTTGATGGCGTCAAGCTTGAAATTGCTCATGGTGACTTCACTCACCTCATATGCTCCCGCCTTTCTCCCATCACTCTTCCTATGGGAGTACTTCTCAATCACTAGAGCTTGTTTCTCCACAAACTCCCAAGCTTCATCCACATGCTTTTCCCTGAAAGTCCCACCGGAAAGAGATTGGAGCTTGAATTGGCTATCTTCATTAAGTCCTTTGAAGTAGATCTCCAATAGCTCAATTTTCGGTATACCATGGTGTGGACAATCTAGGAGAAGGTCTTTGAACCTCTCCCAAGATTTGAACAAACTCTCTCTATCCTTCATCACGAAGGCATTGATCTTCCCTCTTAACTCGGTAGTCTTGGAAGGTGGGAAGAACTTAGTCAAAAACTCGGTTGTCATCTCCTCCCAAGTACTCACTCGCCCTTGTGGAATAGATTGATACCAAGCTAAGGCTTTATCCTTAAGAGAGAAGGAGAAAGCCCTAGTTGCCTCTTCAATAGCAATGGGCACAACCGAATATTAACCGCCGGCTGTGGTTGTGGTGGAGGTGGAGGAGGTTGTTGACGATTAAGCTCTCTTTGCACAAGAGCTTGTCTAATCTCTTCAATCTCCCTCCTAGTTGCCTCTTGCCTCTCATTGGCAAGTCTCCTTTCATTCTCCAAAGCTTCATCCCTTATCCTAATTTGCTCTAAAGCCTCATCCAACTCAGCTTGGAGATCTCTTCCGGCCATCTCTTTTCCCTTTCTAATGCTCTTGGATCTAGATCTAAGGATTTTCTCCGGTTCAGGATCGAATGGAGCTAAATCCTTGCCACGAGATCTTCGCATACACCTAAAGAGTAAGAGATGTCCTGAAAAGCAAAGATACAAACCAAAAAGAGATCAAAAGCAACAAGAAAGACCTACACTATAAACAATCACAAACAACGAATCAATCTTAACCTAGTCCCCGGCTACGGCGCCAAAAACTTGTTACGCTCAGGATGTGTTCACGCAAAAGCTTTAAATTTATAACTCGTTATATTTCTCCTAACTCCTAGCGAACCCGCAGTGTACGGGACTTTTTGTAGTAGGGATAGTATTCCGAGGTCGAACACAAAGACTGAGGTGAGATTGAATCGATTAGTGACTAAATTTAGTGAAGATCTAGGTTAAGAAAAGAGAAAGAAATAAAGAAATGAAAATCTCAATGTTTTTGGTTGGTTTTTAGGTGATCAATCAAGGATCACAAATCAGGCGAAATGGACAATCAACTAGTTAACACTACAAGTAACAAAGCAAACACGAAGTATGTAATCAAAGGGGGGAAAGGAGGATTCTAGGTGTTGGAAATTCCGGTTATGGCATGGGACTCAAGCTATCTAATCATTCCTTGGATTAACTATAATATGTTGGGAGTGAGTGTTTCTAGATTGGGATCAATCACCGGGTAGGTCTCATGGTCCACTAGTCCGTTCCTAAGGTCTCATCACCGGGTAAGTCTCAAAGAGCCTAAGGATAGGAATTCTACACAAACCGGATGGAATTCTAGGGATCCAACCTCTCTTTACCGGGTAAGTCTCGGAAAGGCAAGTCCTAAACACCTATCCTAGCACACTCAGTCCAATAGCGGCTTGTGAGGCTCACTACTACCTAGAGTTTGTCATCTTTGATATCTAAGAGCAAGAATCACCGGGTAGGTCTCTTCTAAACACTTAGTTGCTAACACTAGGTTACCCTAGGATAGATTTAACTCAACAAACACTAGGATTTCAACATTCTAACATTCTAGAACTTAGACTCATCAAATCAAACAAATCAGGCAAACCACGGGCTGTTCATCTACTTCCACGGCCGTGGACTGGCAAGAACAAACCGTGGACTCCAACAGTGGCTCTGTTCAAGTAAATGAATCATCCAAAGGCAAATCTAAGTCCATCCTATCATAGTCCAGCCATAACCCTCCTTTCCTTACCCTAGAATCGCATCTATTTAGCCAACAACATACATCATCACAATCGAAATCATCAAACATAAAATCATGGCTTCCATTTGCAAGATAATGAAGAGAAAGAGATGAACAAGTGAAGCAAGTAGAACCAAACTAAATATGAGATTAGAAAGACTCACAACCCTTCAAAAGAAGGTTTAATCGATTCTTACAACCCTAGAAAACGATTCCGATAATCTTCACTCTAAAATCTATCAAAAGCTAACAATGATGTCTTCTCCTCTTCTTCTCCAATGGAGCTTTTCTCCTCCTTCAATGGTAGCTCTCCTCCAAGCTTCCTCTTGAGAGAATCTTCTTGTTGAGAGTGTGGTAGTGAGAGTGGATGATGGGAGAATGGAAGATTAGGATTGGATGGTAGGAGATGCCCTCACTCAGCCTTGCAGGACCACTTTTATACTACAACTTTGCTAGAGTCGGCCATGAGATCGTGGCACAGCTGTCACAACCGTCTGGAAAAAACCACGGTCAGGTTCCACGCCCGTGGAAGTGCCAGTGACCGTGGTTTTGGTGCCTCAGCTTACTTTGGATCATTGAGTCACGATTTGGTGCATGGCTTGCACCAACAAGGTCCCATGGGTCTTCCTTAGCCTCTAGCTTGCATCCCAATGAGTCCGAAGGTGTGTCATCTTGATGAACGATCCTCAAATGTATCGATTAGCTCCTAAATCTCCCAAAATACCTACAAAGCAATGCAAAAGTCCGTGTAGACGTCTATCTCGACAAAATACGTGAATTGAGTGCAAACGTCGTGAACTAGTGCTAAACCATGCATGAATGAGTGAAAAATCAATCTAAATGATTACCTAAACCTAAGCCATAAATCGTGTTATCACATAACGAACATACTTTGGATTGATAAAAAAAAATACTCATAGATTATGTGTTATTTGGTGAAGTGGTTGTTTTTTATACTACATTTGGTACAAATAAGGAACATAGACTAGTTGGTGTATTTGTTGGCTTTAATCATTTAAGAGAAGTTTTTATATTTGGTGTCGTACTTTTTTATGGTGAAACTACGAAATCCTTTAGATTGTTGTTTGAAATATTTCTAGCAACTCATGATAAGAAGCAGCCAAAGACGATCTTTACTGATCAAGATATCGTCATGAAAAATGTCATAAATGAGATTATGCTAGGGATATCGCATGGAATGTGTACATGGCACATGATTTAAAATGCCACCAAACATTTACCACATGATGGGTCTCATGTTCTTCAATATTTTAAGGCTTGTGTGTATGATTATGTTAAAGAAGTTAAGTTTGAAGAAGCTTTCCAAGAATTACGTGAGAAAGTAACAAAAGGCTCTTGACTAAATAGTATATGTGTTTTGGAAAAGAAGTGGGAACAATGTTGTATGATCCATATTTTTCTTTAGGGGTGTGGAGTACACAATTGTGTGAGAGTTTAAATCGAGATTTGAAAGATTATTTGCATAACAACATGGATAAACTATAGTTTTTTAATCACTTTGAGCGAGTTGTTAAGCAAAAACGTCAAAATGAGATTAAATCTGAATTTGATTCTCAGAAAAACTACCTAGGATGAAGATTAAAAGGACACCCTTACTCAAACAAGTTGACCAATTGTATACTCCTAAGGTTTTAACTTTTCAAGAAGAATATGATTGGTCTACAACTACTTATATCAAGCCACCGGATGAAGGTCTAACGAGTAATGAATATATAGTTGTCATTTCTAATTTGAATAATAACAAAGATGATAATTTAGTCTACAAAGTTTTTTTGGTGATCCTTTCACTCAAACAATTTCATGTAGTTGCAATATATTTTATAGAGTGGGATGAATATTATTATGTGCTCATGCTTTGAAGGTTCTTGATGCGATGAATATTAAATTGATCTCAAAAAGAATATTTTAAAACAATAGACAAAGGAAGCATGAAGTGGAACTTTAAGAGATATTAGTGTTAAAATTATTATTGAGGACCCTCATTGGTTACTACTCAAAGATATAGAGATATATGTCGCTAATTTATAAACATAACTTCAAGGTTGCTAACTTGAAAGATCATCCTCATTTTTTGATATTAAGTTGAAGTTGGTTATTTATGAACTGCAACAGATGTTGTCGAGCATACGAATTGAAGAAGAAAAAGTTACTTCTTTAATTATTGATCTCAATGTAAGTGTTGGCCAAGAGAGTGTAAGCATTCCTCAATATGTTGTCTTGAAAAAAAGATGGAAGGAAAAGAGGAAAACTATAAAGTTTTATAAAAAAAACTCCATAAAAAGGAGAATAATAAGTTTGTAACTCATGTTTCAAAATCTTAATCAAAGGATAGAGGATCAGACTCATCATCATCAAGAACAATGATAGCATGTATTATAGTCTATATTTTGGGATTAGTTTAGACATTTTATCTTCATAAATCTGCATGTATGGATGCATATTCTTTGATTATATTGTTGTTTTGTCTACCTTTGCAGGAATCGAGGTCTACACCTAGTTTCGTTGTAATTGTAGGTAAAATGGCACGTTTTGGATCGAAATGGAGCTAAGGAAGCTAAGGAGTCATTGGAGCTACATTCTGGAGCATTGAGGAGTTATAAGAAGATCTCAGGAAGCATGTAAATGATTTAGAAGATTGATATTGGACCAGATTAGAGAGTTACACTCTCAGGTGAAACTCACCTCGATCAGCTTCAATACCACCTTGACCGAGGTGATCTTCAGTAGCGACTCGACCGAGGTGAATATCGTAACGGCCATAAGATCTTTATTTTCTGCTGAGATCTTCTATTTTTGGAAAGAAAATATCACATATTTTTGGCTGGATTTCTAGAAGGAAGATAATATTATTGGCTGAGATATTTTGGAAGATATGGATATATTTTCAAGGAAATTATCTTTTTAAGATATTATTATCTTTGGAAGATAATTCTCCTATATAAAGGGTTGGATTTTCTGCAATCCAGTCAACCTTGGATAATTCCGGATCAACCATTCTCTGAAGGAAGTTTGAAGGTTGAAGTTCAAGGAAGGAAGGAATCAAGTTGAAGTTGGCTTTGAAGGAAGTTTGTAAGACTTTCTTAGTTGGTTTGTTTGTTGTCTTTTCTGATTGTGATTGAGGAACGCTGATTGTTTGCTTGTTTGATTTATTGAGTTATTGAGACCTTTGTCTTAAGGTGTTCTTGTTTGGAAATTGATTCCTTTTTTATAAATTTGATTATTGTTATCATGATGATTGTTAGCTAAGTTCTTTATGCAATTCTAGGGTGATTGGCTGAAAGTTGTGGGAAAGACGATGATAGAATGATCTTAACCCCAACAGGACCCTGAAGCTCGAGCCTTTACCTTAACCGTAGAACACCTCGGTCAGTCATTGACCATCTCGGCCGGGATGGAATATAACTGAACAAGGTGAACCTTTTCTGAACCTTATCTGAGTTAAGATTACAGTTTGCCAAATCCTATTCTTATTACACCTTTCCTGGTTCAACGCAAGCCTAGGATGAGACTTACTTGGTGATTCTTTTGTTTGTTTACCCAAGATCATAAGTATAGGTAATAAAGGTTTATCCTTTATTAGGGTTTGAGTGTACCTTCATCCCATCTTTGAGAGTTAGCCTGAGATTTACCCGGTAAAGGTTGATTCTATTCCCTTGGGTGGTGTGTTGGTTTGAGATTATATTTCTTTCCTTAGTACCTTGAGACTTACCCGGTGATAGGATCTTTGGGTTGGGATAGTGAGTAGTGAGACTTCCATCTTAGAAACACCTTCCCTTTGCAAACCTCAGCTTTGTCCACGTTATCTTTTGAGATCTTGAGTCGAAACCACAACTGGATGCTTTAATCCCTAGAATCTACATTCCCTTTTACTTGACTTTTACGTCATCTTTGATTTGTTGTGTGTTTTGTTATTTGGCAAACTGATTAACCGAACTTTGTTTCACCATAGTCCTTGTGATCGACCCCTGAAATTCTTGCTTTTATTACAATTGATCCGTACACTGCGGGTTCGCATATTGTTCAAGCATACTTCTTGGGTTATAAATATTAAAGCTTGCACACACCTTTTAGAGCAAACAAGTTTTTGGCGCCGTTGCCGGGGACTTGGTCTAGACCAAGTTCGGTTTCGGTTGTCTTCGGGGATATTGCCCTTGTTGCTATTGACTACTTTACTTGAGTGTTTTCGCAGGATCTTTCCTTAGGTTTATGCGAAGAACTCGTGCTGGAAAAGAAATCGTTCCTTACGATCCCGAACCAGAAAAGACTTACAAGAGAAGATTGAAAGAAGTTAAGATGGCCGGTCAAGATAAACGCGATCTTGAGGCCAAATTGAAGGAGGCATTGGAACAACTACGCCTCAATAAAGAAGAACTACAGCGAGAAAGGGAAGAAACTCGCGCAAGAACTGAAGTAATTGAAGCAGATATGGCCGCTCTAAGGGCCCAATTTCTGCCTCGACCGATCCCAGATCCTCGACCGAGGCAAGACCTTGTTCAAGTTTCCCCGGTCAAGATACACCTACCACCTCGGATGCCAGTCCGAGATGTTCTTTTTGCTGGAGTTCCACAAACCCTAGGACAGAGGATGGATCCTAATCAGCAAGTCAGACGTCCAGGAGTCAACCTAGGTGATCCAGCTCAGAATGATTATGAACTTCGACCGCAAGTTCTAACTATGATCCGACAATGTCAATTTGGAGGTTTGGAGAGAGAATCTCCGCACCAACATTTGCAAAACTATGAGATTCTGATGGAGACCTTGAGATCATCAAGGTTGGAGAATAAAAAATACAAGTTAAGGCCTTTTTATTTCTCTTTGAAAGACAAGGCGCTTGCTTGGTATCAAGCTCTTCCGGATGGAAAAATCAACACATGGGAAGAGATGACTACGGAGTTTCTCACTAAGTTATTTCCCCCTTCTAAAACCGCTGAATTGAGGGAAAAGATCAATGCTTTTATTATGAAGGACAACGAGAGTTTGTCCAAGTCATGGGAGAGATTCAAAGATCTTTTGTTGGATTGCCCACATCATGGGATTCCAAAGATTGAGTTGCTGGAAATATACTTCAAGGGTTTGGATGGAGATACTCAATTCAAGCTCCAATTACTTTCCGCCGGCACATTCATGGACATGCCAATAGATGAAGCTTGAGATTTCATTGAAAAGCATGATTTACACATGGAGAAGTACTCGCATCAAGGAACTGAAAATGGAGAAAGGAGAGTTAGCTTCCAAGACACTTTATCAAATGGAGCCCAACTCACCTCGCTTAGCAATGACGTAAAGCAATTGAAGTAGCTTTTAGTAGCTCAAACAAAGAAGGAACAAGATGGTGGATACCAAGGAAGAAGCAACTATCAAGGGCCGCGGAACAACTACAACAACAGAAACTCCAACAACAACAATTGGAGATCTAATCAACAAAATTCCGGTAACCATTTTTCTCATGCTGAAAATACTTCTAATCCCCCCTCTTCTTCTTCTAATCCATTGAGAAGCAGGGAGCCTGCATCAAGCTCGTCCCAACCACCAAAGAAAGATGTTGTGCTGGAGGCAATTTTGACCAAGCTCAACGCTATGGAGACATCAATGAATTCATTTTCAAAGGCACAAAAAGCCTTAGAGCAACAATTCTTCAACAAGGGAAATGAAGCGCCAAGAGATCCAGGGAAGCTCCCAACAAGGACAGAGATCAACCCTAAAGGACAGATAATGGAAATTACAACACGCAATGGATTGAAGTCTGCAGATCCAGTACCTCGGTCGAAACCTGACCACATGAGGAACACCTCGGACCAAGATCAGACGAGGAACACCTCGGTCGAGGTGCCAACCGAAGCGGAGCCCCAGAAAGCGAAAGATAAATCTAAAGTTTATGTTCCACCTCCTGCTTATAAGCCACCACTTCCATTCCCTAAGTCAAGGGCGAGGGCACATCTAGACAAGCACTTTGGTAAGTTTCTAGACCTTATGAATAAGCTACATATTAACATCCCTTTGATTGATGCCATTCTAGGGATGCCCGCCTATGAGAAGTTTTTAAAAGAGATCCTATCAAGGAAGAGGAAGCTGGAAGATTTTGGTGAAGTAAGGATGACATCTAGGTCTTCGGAGCTCATTCAAATCATGAAGGAGAAGATGCCACCTAAATTGAGAGATCCCGGTTCATTTTGCATTCCCATTCAAGTTGGGGATGTAACTTATGATGCATTATGTGATCTAGGAGCCAGCGTGAGTATCATCCCGCTAGAGCTATGTGAGAAAGTCGGACTTGGAGAGCCCAAGCCGGTGAAGATGACATTATACATGGCGGATCGCTCCATTACCCGTCCCGTGCGTATTTTGGAGGACGTTCCCATCAAGTTAGGTGATTTCTACATACCTATAGACTTTGTTGTACTTGACATTCCCGTAGATTATCCCATTCCTATCATTCTCAGGAGACCATTTCTACAACTTCGGGTTGCAATGTGGATTGTAAGAACGCCAAGTTAAAATTCAATATTGGTGGCGATCATGTGGAGTTTGCATTGCTTGTTGCAATGAAGGGAGAGCCGCTGGAGGATGACATCTTCAACATCTATGATGAAGAAGATTCGCGAGAATTGGTGAGCTCTATCCTTATTAACGATCCTCTTGAAAGATTTCTTAGTTTTAGTTTAATGGAGGAAGGTATAGATGTCTCTTGTGATGTAGATATACGGAGCTTAAAGGCATTGGAAGCAGATCAAGGAGCTAAAATTGAGAAACTGATTCAGAAGAAGAAAATCAAATTAGGTTTCGGTCTCAGTTCTAGTACCTCGACCGAGGCACTTCTTGGACCAAGCGAGGTGCTCTTATCTAAAGAACATTTCGGTCACTCACCTCGGACATCGACCGAAGTCGCAAGCGAGATGATGTCAACTGAGACTTCTGAAAGTCCAGTTCATCGATCTAAGTCCACTTTACTGGAAGGAGGAAGCACATACCCACCTCAGAAAGCACCCCCAATCGTGGAGCTTAAACCGCTTCCGAGTCACTTGAGGTATGCTTTCCTTGGTCCGGATTCTACTTATCCCGTTATCGTTAGTGCTTCCCTTTCTGAAACTGAATTGTCTAAACTGAAGCATGTTCTAAGGAAACATCGAAAGGCTTTAGGTTATACTATTGATGATCTTGTTGGTATTAAGCCTTCTTTTTGCATGCATAAGATACTAATGGAGGACGATCATAAGACTTCACGAGAACCTCAAAGACGGATAAATCCGATCATGAAAGAGGTTGTGAAGAAGAAAATTCTTAAGTTGTTGGATGCATGTATCATATTTCCCATATCGGATAGCAATTGGATGAGCCCGGTGCATGTAGTTCCCAAGAAAGGAGGGATGACCGTTGTGACGAATAAGAACAACAAATTGATTTAAACGAGGACCGTTACGGGCTGGAGGATGTGTATTGATTACAGGAAGCTAAACATGGTCACTCGGAAGGACCATTTCCCGCTTCCCTTCATCGATCAAATGCTCGAACGGTTAGCTCAACACTCCCATTTTTGCTATCTAGATGGTTATTGTGGCTTCTTTCAGATTCCTATCCACCCGGATGATCAAGAGAAGACTACTTTCACTTGTCCATGGGGGACGTTCGCTTATCGGAGGATGCCATTCGAATTGTGTAACACACCTGCTACCTTTCAACGTTGTATGATGACCATCTTTTCCGAGTACATTGAGGAGATCATGGAGGTATTCATGGATGAGTTTTCGGTATATGGTTCCTCTTTTGATAATTGCTTAGCTAACCTTTCTCTAGTACTACAACGTTGTGAAGACACTAATCTTGTTTTGAATTGGGAGAAGTGTCACTTTATGGTTAGTGAAGGAATTGTTTTAGGACACCTCGTTTCCAACCGAGGTATTAAGGTCGATCGAGCTAAGATCGAAACTATAGAGAAACTTCCTCCCCCTTGTTCTGTTAAGGGTGTGCGGAGTTTTCTCGGGCATGCGGGTTTCTACAGGAGGTTCATCAAGGATTTCTCTAAAATCTCTAAACCACTCACTAATCTCTTGAATAAGGATGTTGTTTTTGAGTTTTTGCAGGAATGTCTTGATGCTTTTTATAGGATAAAGGAAGCGTTGATTACCGCTCCCATCATTCAACCTCCCGATTGGACCTTGCCCTTTGATATCATGTGTGACGCTAGTGATGTGGCCATAGGAGCGGTACTTGGACAAAAGAAGGATGGCCGGACCAACGCCATTTACCATGCTAGCAAGACGCTAGACAAAGCTCAACTGAACTACCCCACCACCGAAAAGGAGCTTTTGGCTGTTTTTAATGCTTTTGAGAAATTTCGCTCTTACTTAGTGGGAGCGAAAGTTATTGTTTACACTGACCATGCATCTATTCGTTACTTGCTTGCTAAGAAGGATGCAAAGCCGCGCCTCATTCGTTGGATTCTCTTGATTCAAGAGTTTGACCTAGAGATTCGCGATAAGAAGGGATCCGATAATTCTGTTGCGGATCACCTCAGCCGGCTACCTCCTTCCTCGCTCAAAAAGGATGACCTACCCATACATGATTCGTTTCCCGATGAGCACTTGTAATAATTAGAACGTTGGATAGATTCATTTGTCTCACCTCATGATGAAGATGAAGTACGGGGTGAGGACACCTTCTGTCTTGATTGAGGATGACATACGGTCTAGCTAGCGACCTTAAATCAAGCGCTTCTTAGGAGGCAACCCAAAGTATTGCTTTCTTTACCCTTTTCTAGCTTAGTTTTTAGATAGTTTGCTTCGCTTTGTTTTTACGTCCTCTGGACAGGAACCATGTACTTTCTAAGGAAGGATTACAGCTCAAGAGCTACACTGGAAGGACAGAAGTTCGAGAAATTGAGAAGACGGAGCTTGACTGAGACACATCTCGGTTGCAGTCACAGTGCTTCGACCGAGATGTTCTTGGTCAACCGAGGCGACTAGGTATGACATCCTGTCAGACACCTCGGTCCAGTCGGGACCACCTCGACCGAGGTGGAATCAAAATCAGTGAGGGGTATAAAAGGCAAGACGATTTCTCTCTCCTCACCTTTTTCCCTCCCAAACGAAGCCTCGACCACAGCGATTCTCATACCTCAAATCTTCAGTTTTCACTCATTTCTTACAAATTTTGGCTCGATTTCGCCAGAGGAAGCAAGATGATCAGTTTCCAAGCATCAAACAACAAGGAAAACGCTCCAAATCTGCAGAATCTGGGTACTTCGTTCCAAAATCCTAACTCGTTCTTCTTTTACTGATTACGAGCAGATTTGGCTTTGGCTGCCATTATTTGTTTCTGAAAAGAATATAAGTACCCCTTAGGAAGCTTTTGGTAGTGGTTTGGGGGAAAAGAACTTATAGATTTGAGATTTGCGATCGAACAACAGTTCGCCTCGGTCCAGTCGCCAATGTCTCGGCCGAGGTGTTCTTGGGGCAACCGAGGTGACCGTGTCAGAAAAGGATGAGTAACAGATCTAATCGATAGTTGGTCTTGAGAGACAGACCTAGCAGTTCCCACCAGTCTTCCCCTTCATCTGCTTCTCAGTTTGCTATTCCGGTGATCCATAAGCGTCACCAACGGGACTATGATCGTATTTGCGGGCGCCCGATCGTTGCCCCACGGTTTCTAGATGTTTCTGCCTTCGAGTACCTCCATGTGGCAAAGGACTTGAGGAAGATGATCTCCATGGTAGGGCTGGAGGAGTTCATGGATGCTAGAGCGCCGGCTTATCTAGAGCCGATGATGGAGTTTGTGAGCTCAGTGACATACGTGCCGGAGCATTAGGGAATCAAGTACCGGCTGCTAAATAGGAACTATGTAGTTCCTATGGATAAGTTCAGGGTGATTTTCGGTTTCCCTACTCCTACAGTTTTTGATTTTCCTTCCCAAGCTGTGGCTCGAGATTTCTGGGGCGAGATAGCCCACGTGACTGACCATAGTGACAGGTGGAGGCTCGGAGATTTCCGGGAGCGTATTATATTTCATCTTGCTTTCCGCCTTGCTCATAGGATCTTCAGTGAGACTCTTCTGGCACGTAATGAGACGCCCCAGAAGGTCCGACACGGGGAGTTGATGAGTCTATTCTACATGGTTACTAGAGGAGTACCGGACTTCGCTGCTATGCTGGCAGATGACCTGCATAGGATCAAGGGCAAGTCGAAGGGCGATATCTGCTGTGGTGGGTTGGTGACCCACATCGCCACTACTATGGGTTTGGATCTTTCTAGTTGCACAATGGTCGCGGTTGCGAAGCTGCTGGGATTGCAGGAGATGATCACGAGACGTATTCTTGTCCCTCGTGGCCTTGGCACGCCCTACGTTGCCATGCCATGGGAGAAGACGGCTCCATAGGGGATTATGTGGTCATCCCAGTTCTCTGTCTTTGACCGTCAATTCTGGTCTGCTGCTTGGTTTCCGTACATTCAGGATGCTGGAGATACAGCTGGCGCTGATGATGATGAGGAGGAGTATGATGGAGGAGCTGCTATGGAGACCAGTACCGATACCAGCGGCCCTAGTGTTCCCGTTGTCGATCTTGATGATGAGGCAACGGAGGAGGAGAGCAGCAACACCACCACCATCTCAGCACAGATCCCGCAGACGTAGAGATCCCGAGGCCCACCAGAGGATTGATGACCTCACTGACCAGATGATCGATGCTTACGTAGCCTTGACAGTCGATATGACCGAGCGCTTTGCTGACCAGCGCCGAGACATTGAGGATTGGACGCATTAGATGTTGGAGAGCCAACACTACACTAGACGCATGATGGAGATCCAACATCAGTAGGTGATGGGCTATCCTTTTGATCCGACCCAGCACCCTTACATTCCACATCCACCACCGCAAGCTGACGAGGACTAGAGCGTCATGGATTTCTTTTATTTATTATGCAGTTCAGCTAGGTTCGGTGAGTTTTCTGATTCCTTAGACTTATATTTGACCCATTGGGACAATGTGTCTCAAGTATGAGGTATTTGGGTGTATTTTATATGACTTATGTTTGTATGACTTGTATGACTCCCGGATATTATGATCTTATTTTGCTTTACTTGGCTCTATGTGCTTATTTGTCATTACATGCATACATGCAGGTTTCTGTTTGAGGAAAACGTCGAAAACTGGTTTGAAAAACAAAATTTATTACCTCGACCGGGACGTTCATTGCCGATCGAGGATGAACACCTCGGATGACACCAGAACACCTCGACCGAGATGGCTTAACTGAAAGATTTTCGAAACAATTTTGTGCTTCTTCTCTGGATATGACCTCAATGAAGATATTTTGTCTGCAGATTGGCTTTGAAATCTTTATATGATCGAAAGGTTTTATGGAATATTTAAGTTGCAAAATGCTTTGGTTGAAGTTTTAGCCTGTTTAATATTTTGTTTTTATCAAAATTATGTTGAATTTGAAGGTTTACACCAGATGATGAGTTCTATCACATTCTTCCTGGAATGATTAAGGCATTTCATTCTCTTCTTTTTCTTCTTCTTGATCATGCTTAGCCCCTCATATACATATTTGACTCCCTTTATTTATCCGGAAATTTGGAAGCAAGTGATAAAAACCAAATGAAGTGAAGTTGAGATGTTAGCTGAAAGTGTTAGAAAGAAACATTAGGTTTGGGGAAGTCAATCATGATGATGAGTAACTCGGCACCATTCACATAGCCGGGTGTTTGTGTCTTGCCAAAGTTGGATTGAGCAATATTCCTAACGGGTCATGGTATGTGCATCAAGGGTTTGAGGCATCTCGAGAAATTGATGATTCCTGATTTTCTAGGCTTCGGTTATTGTGCACCTCTGTCCATGCATCCCAAAAAGTAAAGTAAAAAAGCAAAAATAAGCAAAGCTTATTGGTGGATGATGTTGTGATTCAAAGAAAGTGAAGTAAGATCCTTTTCCCGGTATCTAGCACCATATTACCCTATATACATCCCACCCTGACACGTTTCTTGACCTCCTTTTGGAAAGCCCTTGAGACCTCGAGCTTGTTGATTGACTTGGTGGTTTAAACTAGATTATACATGATTAATTTCGATAATTATGATTTATTATGCATTCTATGATTTTATGCAAAGGTGAACAACTTTCTTATATTTATAAAATGTTTTGATCATGTCTTGATTTTATTTACAATGAAGCATTCTCTTAGGGTGATCTATGAGTAGAGCACACACCAAAAGATTTTGAAATGTTTTTCATTGATCTTTTTGAGTTATAATCCATTCTTTCTTGTATCTAAAATTTGGATCTTGCTTGGGGACAAGCAAGGGGCAAGTATGGGGTATTTTGATAGCATGTATTATAGTCTATATTTTGGGATTGGTTTAGATGTTTTATCTTCATAAATCTGCATGTATGGATGTATAATCTTTGATTATATTGTTGTTTTGTCTACCTTTGCGGTAATCGAGGTCTACACTTAGTTTCGTTTTAATTGTAGGTAAAATGGCACGTTTTGGATCGAAATGGAGCTAAGGAAGCTAAGGAGTCATTGGAGCTACATTCTCGAGCATTGAGGAGTTATAAGAAGAGCTCATGAAGCATGAAAATGATTTAGAATATTGATTTTGGACCAGATTAGAGAGTTACACTCTCAGCTGAGACTCACCTCGGCCAGCTACAGTACCACCTCGACTGAGGTGATCTTCGGGAGCGACTCGACCGAGGCGAATATCGAAACGGCCATAAGATCTTTATTTTTGGCTGAGATCTTCTATTTTTGGAAAGAGAATATCACATATTTCTTGCTGGATTCCTATATAAAGTGTTGGATTTTCTGCAATCCAGCCATCCTTGGATAATTTCGGATCAACCATTCTCTGAAGGAAGTTTGAAGGAAGTTTGAAGGTTGATGTTCAAGGAAGGAAGGAATCAAGTTGAAGTTGGCTTTGAAGGAAGTTTGTAAGACTTTCTTAATTGGTTTGTTTGTTGTCTTTTCTGATTGTGATTGAGGAACACTGATTGTTTGTTTGTTTGATTTATTGAGTTATTGAGACTCTTACGCTAGAAACGTGTAGCACAAAAGTCTTAAATTTGTAACTCGATATATTTTTCCTAACTCCTAGTGAACCCACAGTGTATGGGTCGTTTTGTAGTAAGGATAGTATTCCGAGGTCGAACACAAAGACTAAGGTGAAATCGAATCAAATAAGTGACTAAGGATAATGTAAATCTAGTCTAAGGAAAGAGAAAGGAATAAAGAAAAGAAAATCACAATGTTTTTGGATTGGTTTTGTGGTGATCAAGCAAGGATCACAAATCATGCAATATTAACAAATCAAACGAACAACTAAGCTAGCAACACAAACAAGCAAAGCAAACACAAAATATGTGATCAAAGAGAGAAAAGCGGATTCTAGGGGTTAGGAATTACGGTTATGGCATTGGACTCAAGCTTCTAATCAATCTTGGATTAGCTATGGTATGTTAAGAAAGAATGTTTCTTAAATGGGATCAATCACCGGGTAGGTTTCATGGTCCACTAATCCCGCATCTAAGGTCCTATCACCGGGTAAGTCTCTAGGAGCCTAAGGTTGGGAAATCTACACAAACCGGATTGCTATCTAAGGGTCTAACCTCTCCTTACCGGGTAAGTCTCGGGAAGGCAAGTCCTAAACATCAATCCTAGCACACTCAGTCCAATAGCGGCTTATGAGGCTCACTACTACCTGGAGTTCGTCATCATTGGTACTTAAGGTCGGAAATCACCAGGTAGGTCTCTTTCCTCACTTAGTTTGCTAGCATTAGGTCACCCTAGGCTAGATTAAGCTTAACAAACACTAGGATTTCAACAATCTAACATCCTAATATTCAGATTTATCAATACAAGCATAACAGAAGTAAACCACGGGCAGATCATCAGAATCATGGCCGTGGATGTCCTAGAACAGACCGTAATTTATAACAGCAGTTAAGTTCGAGAAAGCAAATCATCCAAAGATACATTTAAGTATATTCTATCATAGTCCAATCCATAACCATCATTCCCTTACCCTAGAATCGCATCTATTTAGCTAACAACATGCATCTTAACAATCAAACTCAACAAGCATACATTCATGGCTTCCATAGCAAGTAAATGAAGTGAAAGAGATATGAAACAAGTATAACAAGAAAAGCAAGCGAATAAATTTTAAGAAAGACTTACAACCCTTCAAAAGAAGGTCCGAATCGTTCCTTACAAAACCTTGCAAATGTCTTCAACTAGTTCACTCAAAATCTCTCAAAAACTATGAAAACTCTAAAACTAATTTTCTTCTTCTTCTTCTTCTCCAAATGAGAGTGTTTTTGCTCCCCTCCAAGAGTAGCCTCCATCAAGGGCAAGAGTCGGTTATGGAGATCGTGGGACAGCTGTCACAATTGTCCAGAGAAAACCACGGCCAAAACCACGGGCGTGAAAAGGGCCTCTGGTCCGTGGTTTTGGTCAGACAACTCTCTTTTGATCGTTAAGCCATGAGTTGGTGCAAGGCATGCACCAACAAGGTCCTATGTGTTCTCCTTAGCTCCTAGCTTGCTTCTTAATGAGTCCGGAAGTGTGTCATCACGAGGAATGATCCTTGAATGTATCGATTAAGCTCCAAAAGCTCCTAAAATACCTACAAAACCGACAATAGTTTGTGTAGACGTCTATCTCGACAATATACATGAATTAAACATAAACATCATGAACTAATGTCAAACTATGCATGAATAACGGGAAAAACTATCTAAATGGATGCCTAAACTAACATCATAAATCGTGTTATCAGAGACCTTTGTCTTAAGGTGTTTATGTTTGAAAATTGATTCCTTTCTTATAAATTTGATTATTGTTATAATGATGATTGTTGGCTAAGTTCTTTATGCGATTCTAGGGTGATTGGCTGAAAGTTGTGGGAAAGACGATGATAGAATGATCTTAACCCCAACAGGACCCTCAAAGCTCGAGCCTTAACCTTAACGTAGAACACCTCGGTCAGTCATTGAACATCTCGGCCGGGATGGAATATAACTGAACGAGGTGAACCTTTTCTAAACCTTATCTGAGTTAAGATTACAGTTTGCCAAATCCTATTCTTATTACACCTTTTCTGGTTCAACGCAAGCCTAGGATGAGACTTACCCGGTGTTTCTGTTGTTTGTTTACCCAAGATCATAAGTATAGGTAATAATGGTTTATCCTTTATTAGGGTTTGAGTGTGCATCCATCCCATCTTTGAGAGTTAGCTTGAGACTTACCCGGTAAAGGTTGATTCTATTCCCTTGGGTGGTGTGTTGGTTTGAGATTATAGTTCCTTTCCTTAGTACCTTGAGACTTACCCGGTGATAGGATCTTTGGTTTAGGATAGTGAGTAGTGAGACTTACCCGGTGATCTATTCCCATCTTAGAAACACCTTTTATTTGCAAACCTCAGCTTTGTCCATGTTATCTTTTGAGATCTTGAGTAGAAACCACATCTGGATGCTTTAATCAATAGAATCCGCATTCCCTTTTACTTGACTTTTACATCATCTTTGATTTGTTGCATGTTTTTTTTATTTGACAACCTGATTAACCAAACTTTGTTTCACCATAGTCCATGTGATCGACCCTTGGAATTCTTGCTTTTATTACAATTGATCCGTACACTGCGGGTTCGCATATTGTTCAAGCATACTTCTTGGGTTATAAATATTAAAGTTTGCACACACCTTTTGGAGCGAACAAACAACAACAATAGCAACAACAACAACAACAACAACAACAACAACAACAACAACAACAAATAGAGGTATATTATTAAACTTTATACAATTTTTAAAATTTATACCAAAAATTAACCATTTTTTTACCATGAACAATGCAATGGAAGTCCCTCGTTAATATCAATTTTTGATTATACACAAGAGATGAATCTAACAAGTCAGGTATAATTAAAGGTTTATTGCAAATTAAAAAAAAAGATACATTTGTTGTGTGTCAGATTTATGTAGAATGTGAATGTAAATTTTATATTTCATAATCCTCAAGTGCTTTTCAGAATACTTGGGCTCGATGTGAATGCATATTTTACAATTCATAATTCTCAAATGTTTTTTCATAATACATTAGTTCATGTATAGTAATTCCTAACATATTTGGTAATTTCATTTATACAATTTTCTACATTTTTTGTGTGTTGATATTTTTTTTCAAGATGTGAATAGAATTTTTACAATTCATAATCCATAATCCTCAAGTGTATTTTGAGAATACTTCAAATCTAGTATAATAATTTCTAATATATTTCGTAATTTCATGTATACAATTTACTACATTTTGTTGTGACTTGAAATATATTTAATGCAAGGTTATGATGGTTGATTATCATTTCAATTTTACAATATGACATCCAACATTGCGCTCAAGATTATAGTTATATTTCTTGTTAGACTTCTACACAAATGATCTACGCAAGATCATTTGACTCTCATTCTAGGACCGCATCCTAGAATCCCTCATGCTCACACCACACTCAACACAAGCTAGAAGTCCTTAGACTTCTAGACCCGAAGATCTCTCAAAACATAACTCATAACACATACTAGGATAAACGTGTCTAGTCTCATCAATCTCAACGGTATCAACACTATGTTAGGATACGCATATCCTAGCCCGTAATCTCAACAACCATATAACCACAACCTCAAGCCTTAAATACTCACAAGATCAATCAAACACTCAACGTCTTACAACAATCGACAATCCTCAAAACTCACCTAAGGTCCAAACCACTATTTGGTATTCACTCTAAGTTATGCTAGATCCAACCTAGCATGATACTAATACTAAACAGTACAAGATCGCAGGAAAGAATACTCACACGACGTCAAAAGACGAAGTCGATCAATGGATGTCGACTTTGGACTCGTTAGGCCTTTATCGGGACGCTTCCGAACCTAACACCAAAATTAAGCAAATTTAGCTCATATGCTAAATTTGAACGGAATATATAATGTATAGAAATCTAAGGAAAACTCGTTTTCAAAAGTCAACATTAAAAACCCGGGATTAAATCCTTGAGCCATAACCGAATTAATCCAACAAAGACATAATATACCGAGTATAAAAATATAAGAATATCTCGTCATCAAAATTCAAGGTTAAAACTCGTAAGAACATTTTCTAGGCAACTTATACAATTTTAGAAATATGGGTCATAAATTGTGAATAAGAATATGGGCCAAATCTATAATTAATTCAACAGAGGGTAGATTTGTAATTTTCCAAAATCTGGTTCAAAAATGTAAATACAAACTCTGGGTTACATTTGTAATATCTCCAAAACTGAGGGGCCCCGAAATGAATAACCCTAAAAGGGTTTCTTCAACCTTGGAGCGCACAGGCGGAGAGGTGGGGGAGGTAAGGGCGGTGGCGGCCTGGGTTGAAGCCTCTCCGGTGTGGGGTCGATTTCCAACGGTGACAAAAGCAACACCGGATCCGTCTTCAGGTGAAGGCGGGTTCCAGGGTCTCCGGCAAGGCTCGTATAGGCAGGGCATGGCGAGGGAGATCGAATTCGGGGCTGCAGTGGTTCCGGTTGGCTCCGGCGTGGGGTGAAGTAGGTGGCGATGCAAAGCTTCCTCCGGTGACTGCAGACATGCTCTTGTTGAGGATACAAAGTGTAACTGAATCTGTTATAACAAACTTCATGTACACACGTGTATAAATACATACAAAGCATAGTAATGAAAGTTCAGTTCATTCTCACAATCAAAGCTTGCCTTCTCTATTCTCTCTTTTATCACTTCTAACATGGTATCAAAGGGAGATTAATCTCTCCAACACATAACCATGGCTACCAACACTGACGAAGGAGATTCTTCTGTCACAGATCCTTCTGTCGATGATCTTCTTCAACAACTCGCACTGCATCACTCCGATGCTCCCTCGCTAAAGCTCTCCACCACATTGCTTACTAGCTCCAATTACTTTCACTGGAAACGCTCGGTTGAGCTATCTCTCTCTGCCAAGAACAAATTGAATTTTGTTCATGGTAAGTGTTCTAAACCTAAAAATGATCCCAAAATGATTGCGAAATGGGAACAATGCAATAACATGTTGATTTATTGGCTTCTTCATTCTATGGACAATGATATTAGTGAATCAATGCTTTTCTGTCTTATTGCGCCTCAGATATGGACTGAATTAGAAATGCGATTTGGTAAATCGAATAGAACTAACCTGTATCAGATTCAGCGAGAGCTTTTCGTCATCTCTCAAGGCAATCAATCGGTTTCTACATATTTTACCAATCTCAAGAAACTCTGGGACGAATACACACTGGCTTTATCATCACAAGTTTGTTTATGTGGATCCAACAAAGTTGCACTAGCAAAATTTCAAGATCAACAGATGATTCAATTTCTGGTAGGACTGAATGACTCTTTCTCTCTAGTTCGATCTCATATTCTCATGTTATCTCCAAATCCTAGCTTAAATGAGGTGTACAAGCTAGTTCTTCAAGAAGAAAGCCAGAGATCTTTGAAGTCTAATCCAAATCTTGATGATATTTCATCTGCGGTATACTCTAATCATCGATCTACAACCTATCGTCCACCATCCAAACAGACATCATCTGGTGATTCTAAACCTAATCCTAACTCAGGAGGAGGTCGACCATATTGCAACCATTGCAAAAATAATGGTCATACTACAGATAGGTGCTGGAAGCTAATTGGCTATCCCACCACACCTGTGCCAGGTGTTTCTTGGTATACACACTGCAACATTGCTGGTCATGATTCAAGTAAATTCTAGAAGATCATAGGCTATCCCAGAGGCCATAAATTAGCAACTACTTCTCTTGCTAATTCATTCACACCAGAGCAGATGGAACATATTATGGCAATCTTGGACAAGCAGCCTTCATCACAATCTGATGGTAATACTTTTACTGCTTTGCTTGCTGGTAAGTCTGCTTGCTTCTTTTCTTCTAACCTCAATTCGAGATGGATTCTTGATAGTGGAGCAACCGATCATATAACCCCCAATCTTCACCTATTTTCATCCTATACTCCACTTGATCACCCTGTCTATATTACCATGCCTAATGGCAAACGTGTCTTAATCCTTCATCAAGGCACTGTCATCCTTAATCATGAAATTACTTTGTCCAAAGTTTTACATGTTCCAGATTTTCAGTTTAATCTAATCTTCATCCACAAACTTTCCATTGACCTATCTTCTCATATTTTGTTTACATCTAATACTTGTTCTCTCTAGGACCATTTGATGAGGAAGCCTCTGGTGATTGGAGAGCGTCTAAGGGACTATATGTCGTCAACAATCATTCTTGTAATAGCATATCTCTTGCTTCCCAAACTTACAGATCTCCAGATTGTAATAAATCCAACAATATTATGTCTAATGCAATTTCAGTAGAGGTATGGCATTGTAGACCTGGTCATCTTCCTCTTGATCATATGCATCACATTGATAACCTTTTCAAACTCCCCAAGAAACAATCAATACGTACTATATGCCCCCAAGCCAAACACCATCGTCAACCCTTCACCCATTCATCTATTAAAACCACATCACCATTTGATCTTCTTCACATCGACACCTGGGGTCCATAAAAACACTCTACACACAATGGTTTTCCTTTCTTTCTTACCATTGTTGACGATTATACTAGATGTACATGGACATATTTGATGGACAACAAAAGTAATGCTTTAACCATCCTTCAAACCTTTACTATCATGATCAAAACTCAGTTTCAAGCCTCTATCAAATGTATTTGAACGGATAATGCTCTTGAATTTTCTAGCAAAGCTTCTTACACTTTCTATTCTACTCTAGGCATTATCCACCAAACATCTTGTGTTCATACACCCCAACAAAATGGCATTGTTGAGCATAAACATCGTCACCTTTTAGAAGTAGCTCGATCTATATATTTTCAATCTAATCTACCCATCATTTACTGGGGTGAGTGCATATTAACAACTACTTACTTAATCAATCGTCGTCCGGCTCCTATACTTTCCCATAAAACACCCTATGAGCTATTATTTCACAAGCCACAATCATACAATAACCTACGGGTATTTGGTTGTCTATGCTTTGCCCACACTCCTAAAGTCCATCGTGACAAATTTACTCCTCGTGCACAACCTTGTGTCTTCATTGGTTATCCACACTCTCAAAAAGGATATAAACTTTTAACCATATCCACTCATGAGATCATAGTGTCACGAGATGTCACTTTTCATGAAAGTATACTACCTTTTCATCACATCCATCGTACCTCATCATCAATTCTTCCTATCTTGTCTACAACATCCACCATTGACTCTCTCATATTCTTACCTCCTCATGATCCAGATATTAATTCTTCTTCCCTTGAGTCACCACCTTCATTCTTACAGTCACCTAATATTCCTCCTTCGAGTCTAAATCCCCTTCCTCCCTTTCCTTCTGATAACTCTACTACAAATACTCCTATGCTTTCTCCATCAAATCATGATACTCCCCAAACACTTAATCTTCGACGTTCATCTCGTCCTACTCATCCTCCTTCATATTTGTCAGACTTCATATGCACATATAGTTCCCACTCTCCATCACCAGGTATGACTACTTCTAGCTCTTTACCTTCATCACATTTCTCTTTTCTTTCTTCTCTAACATCTTTTGTTGAGCCAACTACATACACTGACGCTTCCAAGAATCCAAATTGGATTGAGGCCATGAATAAAGAGTATCAGGCTTTACAAAGTAATCATACGTGGGATCTAGTTCCTTTATTTCACACAAGAAGGCCATTGGTTGTAAATGGGTCTACAAAGTCAAATTACGAGCTGATGGTAGCTTGGAAAGGTTCAAGGCACGATTGGTTGCTAAAGGTTTTAATCAGAAAGAGGGCATTGACTTTCATGAAACTTTTTCCCTTGTGGTTAAGATGACCACCATAAGGAGTATCATTGCTATTGCTGCTTCCAAAGGTTGGCAACTCCATCAAATGGACGTCAATAATGCATTTCTACATGGTGATTTATTCGAAGATGTATACATGAAGGTCCCTCGTGGCATACCAAATCCTTTATCTCTTGTTTGCAAACTCAAGAAGTCACTTTATGGACTAAAACAGGCCTCTAGGCAGTGGTTTCATCGCCTTACTTCTGCTCTCCTCACTCAAGGGTTCAAACAGTCCAAGAACGATTATTCACTCTTTTTCAAACATTCTGGAAGTGACATTACTATCATAGCTATTTATGTGGATGATCTCATGGTCACGGGATCAAATGAAGATGAAGTCTCTTCTCTCAAAGCTTACCTTGATTCAACATTTAGCATCAAGGATTTGGGCTTACTTCATTTCTTTCTGGACATTGAAGTTGCTCACACTCCCAAAGGAATCATACTCACTCAAAGAAAATTCACACTGGAACTGTTAGCTGAAGCTAGCCTCTCCAATAACAAACTTACCTCGACACCATTACCACTTAATCTCAAGCTCATTCCATCTGAAGGTGAACCTCTTCCAGACCCAACATTATATCGATCTCTAGTAGGGAAACTCAATTTCTTAACTCATACTTGACCAGACATATGTTATGTTGTCCAGTGTCTGAGTCAATTCATGCAAACTCCTCACACGTCTCATCTTACTGCTCTTTGTCATACCATCAACTACATTCAAGGCACCATTGGTAATGGCATTCTTCTCAATTCTTGTGATACACCAACTGTATTGGCATACACAGATTCAGATTGGGCCTCTTGCACATTTACAAGACGAAGTGTAAGTGGCTATATTATCCTTCTTGGTTCATCACCCATAAGCTGGAAATCAAAGAAGCAATCTACTGTCTCTAGAAGTTCACCTGAATCTGAATATCGTGCCATGGCACAAGCAGCTGTAGAAGTAACCTGGATAGTTCTTTAACTTCAAGAGCTAGGCTTGGAACCCCCTCAACCGGTTCATCTTCACTGTGACAATAAAGATGCTATTCAGATTGGCAAGAATCATGTGTTTCATGAAAGAACAAACACATTGAAATTGATTGCCATTTTACACGTAATAAGGTGATGGAAGGACTACTACAACTTTAGTACATCCCTACTCAAGCACATCTAGCCGATGTCCTCACTAAAGTCATTTCTTCAGCTCAACAAAACATTCTTCTTAGCAAACTAGGAATGGTTACACCTCCAAGTTTGAGGGGGGGGTGTTGAGGATACAGAGTGTAACTGAATCTGTTATAACAAGCTTCATGTACACATGTGTATAAATACATACAAAGCATAGTAATGAAAGTTCAGTTCATTCTCACAATCAAAGTTTGCCTTCTCTATTCTCTCTTTTATCATTTCTAACAGCTCTTCTCCCTGGCGGTTGCACAGGAGGAAGGTTTCTAAGATGGTTGTTACGGCGATCTCTGATCGGTTTGTAGGGGCTGAGCTCTCGATCCAGAAAATGATGAGAGACGATACAGGCTGTGTGGTGAAGGAGATCGGGGTTGCTGAGCTTGCACAAGAATCAGGGGATGAAGACACAAACAGGGGGGCGAGATTGAGGTGTCGAGAGGGCTTATCTCCGGTGGTTTTTGCGGCTGGCGATCAGAGAAGGAGATGGCCGAGGTGGTGGTTGCTGGTGTAGCTGGGATTCACTGTAGAGAAGGCGTTAACGAGGTGGAGGTGAGGAGGCTAGGAGGGAAGGGTGGAGGAGATGGAGGTTGAAGATATGTGCAAGCTGGGAGTTGATGGGATGACTTGCCAGCCTAGACAAGTTAGGTAGACGAAACGAGGGGTCGGGGTAGCCTGCACTAGGCTACATCTTGCAGGCGGCAAGGTTAGGAGTAGATAGGAAAAAAATAATAACGGGAGTCAGTAAACTCGATAAAAAAATTCGGAATAGGATTTCCGAATCGGAAAACTTTTCCGACTTTTTTGAAAATTATAATACGGATATACGAACGTATCTAAAATATAAATATATTTGGGAATAAATATTATACGACATAAAAATACCTTTTAGAAAATATTTAAGCTAATTAAAATATCGATAAAAGCCGAAAAAAATAAAAACGCAAACGCGCCAAAATTTGGGACGTTACATTATAAAAGAGAGATTGTGGAATGAATAGTGTCACTCTTGTAACATCCGGAAATTTTATTCCGGATGGTTAGCGGGTTTCGACCTTTCCGCAGGCGCGGCTCAATTTTCCCCGCAGGCACGGGATGCTGAGTAACGAGTTTTATTCCTTTCCGACACCTCGTTCTCCCTCTTACGCTTGGACCCTCGTTGCTTGTGCCTAGGGAGACAAGAGGTCAGCTGACCCCTTGGTTCCCTCCCACCTTTTGCAGCCAAAGATTCTCCCCTCTCCTTTGCCTTCCATTTCACGTTCTTCTTTTCTCCCATTCCCTCTCTTCTCTCTCTTTTCCCTCTTTGCTTTTGGAGATCTTGCATGTGTGGATTGTAGTAGAAGAGGATCCAATCCAGTATGGTAAGCTTCTTCCCCTTCCTCCCTTCTTCATCCTTGTTGTTTACCCTTTCTTTTTCCCTCTTCCATCCATAGCCATGGATGAAGCTTGAGAGAAGCTTGTTCATCAAATCCTTTGCATGTGCTTGTTCTTAGCTCGATTAGGTCGAGGAGAGGAGCCTAAGAGCATTGGTTGGTGTTTGGAGAAGGCCCAGCAAGGAAAGAAGGACATTGTAATAGCTAGGATTTCTGAATTCTAATTAATGTTGATTAACTTAATCA
The DNA here is from genome assembly GCA_033239045.1 of Fagopyrum esculentum. Classification (NCBI taxonomy): domain Eukaryota; kingdom Viridiplantae; phylum Streptophyta; class Magnoliopsida; order Caryophyllales; family Polygonaceae; genus Fagopyrum; species Fagopyrum esculentum. The sequence continues at coordinate 135,779,613 of BSUD01000007.1, read as the reverse complement.
GTGATAGTAATTGACATATAACTTGCGAAGATTGCGTAAGTGTTGAGTATAAGTCTCACCGTTATGTTTCTGGCGTAATTTTGGGCTTATGGTAAAATTTTCACTTTTTCCCCCGGGTAATTATTTTTATCCTCCGGTATTATTTGGAGCATTTGGGAACTCCAATTAATAAAAATGCAGTTGGGAGAAATGATCAGGACATCGGACATGTCCTAGATATGAAATAACATGGAAAGGCAAAACGGACAAAAGAGTCGCTATTTCGTTTCTTAACGGCTAAGAAAGACGGCTTAGGAATACACGTTTTCCGAGACAATTGTGGAATAATTATCCCTACAATATTCAAGATCTATTATTCCAATTTCGAGAAGTTTGGAGAAGGGGGTTCAACCCGCCATTGGATCGATAAAAGGATAATTATCGACTTCGCTAAAGGATAATTATCGACTTCACTATAAATAGCGGAAAATCGTTTATTAATTCATTTTCTTTCACGTTTCCTCGTAAAAGCTCTAATTTCTCTCAAACTTCAAACTCAGATCTACTCTCCGTTTCTAATCCGATTTCAATTTCGTTTGAGTAATTTGGATTCCTCTCTTCATTCTCTTCATATCGGTACCGAGTTTTTGCATTTCCGAGCAGATGAAGACCTGGTCAAGCATATATGTCACCAGGACAGTTCCGTCGCTCAGGTTCCGGTGAATTTGATGTTGTACATGCGTAGCATGCGTTGTTATGATTCCAAATCTTCTTTCAGATCGTCAATCGGGTTAGTAACGAATAAGTTATGAATTTATTCGTTTTCCGTACTGCAATTTGGCCTAAATCGACCTTAGGCTTTTCAAAATAGATAATTAGAAATTCCATTATGATCATTATATTATTCTGGTGTTTATGGGTTGATTGTTGATGAAATCTGATGATAGGTGGGTTTAGAAATGGCCTGCGGGCAAAACGTTATTCTGGTGAAATTTAATTAATTAATTAAAGATTAATTAATTAAATTAGGATTAAATTTGAGATTGGGGAATACTGATTAGATTCATGCTAGGTGTCATGTTATGGATATCGGTTATGGCTTTAGGATTAGTATGTGTACGAGTATGATGAGATGTTATGTTGAGGATATGCCTTAGGCATTTATGAATGTGTTGAGGATCTAAGGTTTAGATTTGAGATATAGGTTGGTTGTGGTTAGTGAGACGAGTCTCCTAACCTTTGTAGTATGTGATTGTGTGTGCCTTCCTATTGTAGGCGTTGATTACTTCCCCAAGGGGAAGTTGTGACGTGGTACAGGTTACGAGTATATCAGGTAAGTTCATAGGACTTACTTAGCGTGCAGTTGTGGATTGTATGATTGTGATGGTTGTGTGTGTTCATATGATTGTGCATTTATAATCTAAACCGGACTAGGATGACCATTCATTACAGTTATTTGGCCCAAGTGTATTATAACGGGCGGTAACCGCCGGTCTCCGCCTGCTGGTTAGGAGGAGGTGCCCTGAAGATGATCTCACAGGAGGGGACGAGTGAAGGTCACCCCATGCAAAACTCCTATGTTACGTTGGATGGGACGGGGTTCTTGAGGCTCCTCGTGTTACAAAAGAAGTTGAATTATTAATGGAATAACGTAATGAAAGATAATAAATGAATGTGTGTGGCATTGCATGTTTGAGATGTTGATGTGTGGTTGTGCTATTACCTTCATGCTTTTCATTGCTGTAGCTAACGGTTTCATACCGTGTTGTAGTGTTCTACAGGTTAGGAATATTGTAGAGTGAGTCAGATGGTGTGACAAGCCGAGGACTTCTGTACATTAGTATGTGTGGGATGTGGGATCTTTTGTGGTTGTGGTTTATGTTGTTGTTTTGTACTCGGCTATGAGTTTGTAAACTCATTTGATGTATCATACTCAGCTTTTATGTATTTGATTTTAATCTACCTGTGCCTTGTTGTAAGATCTAGTGAACTTGTTGTCAGGCTAGGGTCAGGACCCATTGTAAGATCCTAGCCCAATGTGACACTCCAAGTCCCGCGGATTTGGGATGTTATAGAGTTGGTATCAGAGCCTTAGGTTGACAACAATGACACTTGCTATCTGCAATAAAGCTAGAGCGGATAAATAAACAGAAACCACATGGGGTCTGACTTTTCAAAAGGTTTTTGTTTTAAGTGAGTACAGATGTTTTGGGATAGTATGTACAGAAGTCGTCACCCATCTGAGGATCTCGACAGTACCGATGTGTATGTATGTAATAATGAGTATTATATATATATATATATATATATATATATATATAGATACATATTGCATATATTTAGCCTTATAAGTTTAGGGGCGTGTATTCTACAGATGGCTCAGACTAGAGGAGTGTAATATCCGACTTTTTAATTCCGTTAATTTCCGAATTTAACTACATTCCGAACCGTCGACCTTTTCACATATTACCTAGTGTCATGTATCAACCAAAGTTTTACCATTTATGTGAATCTTTCACTCACATAAAATGATAAAAATGATCGCAAAAACCCTAATCTCGCATATACGGGTAACAGGTCCGTTTGATCAAGACAACCGACGTATCAACCCATTCTCTATTTGTATGAGAAGGCTCATTTGTTGAGGCCCAAATTACATGACTTACTTTTAGCCGTTACTTAGTGAAACCTTAACCTCCTTAACCTTGTTTAATGTTAAACCTAATTACATTTAACCTAATTAATTCCAGCGTAATATATATCGTCAACCTTCCGTCTTACAGTGTACCCTCCCAGTTTTAACGTCCAACAAGAACACGATACCCATCCCTCTCTTCGTTCTGCCCAACCATCACAACCGCACCCGATCGGAACTGTTGCCAAGGTTACGCCATCTCTGCGTAATACCAGCGGCGCCAAGGAGACACCCGCCTTTTGTAGGTGACACCACATCACCGGTCGCTATCTCCTTCTGCTGCACACCGGCGACAACAATTAGAACATCTTCAACGTCAAGTACGAGCTTGCGCCTTTCTTCATCGTCGTCGACGTTTACGACTGCAAGTGTGGAGGTACGGAGCCCCGTACCCTAGCAAGCAAGAACGGGCCTCTCTGTTGTTGTGTCGAGATCAAGTGAAGCCTTCCTCCCATCTCCTTATCTTGGGTTGTTATCTGGTGTTTTCGATCGATCCATATTCATTAGCAGTGAGTCCATCTTTACCCTTTCAAGCTTATGTTTATATTGTAGCAATGGTGGAATAAATGGTTCGTTTTACTGGATTAAGAGGGGTAATGGGAAGATTTTTTGGGCAAAGAGTTGTTGGTACGTGATTGAGGTGTTACTGAGGTGTGGTTGTAGGAGTTGGAAAGTTTTAGATTGGAGTAACCCATTGTAACAAAGGTTTTGGGTATACAAAGGCTGCAAATGTGCTTTAGTTATATTTATAGAAATCTTTTAAGTTGGTGACAACACTTAGAGTGAAATGAGTATATAGCTTTTTAATTTTAATTGTGATTAGATTAGCCTAATTGTAGTTAAGGCTTTGTACTACAGTGTCATACATAACTTTATATATATATATATATATGTGTGTGTGTGTGTGTGTGTGTGTGTGTGTGTGTGTGTTTATAT
>BSUD01000007.1:135760295-135775733 GCA_033239045.1 Fagopyrum esculentum | reverse complement strand
ATATATATATATGTGTGTGTGTGTGTGTGTGTGTGTGTGTGTGTGTGTGTGTGTGTGTGTGTGTGTGTGTGTGTATAAGGTAAAATTAAGCTTTTGGGTTCGATTCGACATGGCATGGTGCGTTTATCCGGTCTAGGTCCTTCTCGAAATTTTGAGGTTTATTATAAGCGAGTTGGTTTAAACTAAGCATGACTTAGTCCTTTCGTTTTAGCATCTAACGCCGTGTCGTTGATTATAGTAGGAATCCATGTTGCTTCCTAAGGATTTCTGAATTTTCCGGAACCAAGGGAAAAATCATCTATTTATACGCATAGGGCAAGTGTAGTAATCGTTTCATCGATGATCTTTGTTAACTTAGAAGTTGGATACTTCTAAGATATTGGATATGATATTGATCAAGATTTCCTTTTATAACCAGGTGTTGAGACCTGACTCGTACGGAATCGAGTAATAGCGTTAACGAGATTTGCGACACGATTCAAGTAAGTCCACGGACTTACTTAGTTGGCTTCTTGTATGAGTGTAATGTGTATGAGTGGTGTTTGTTAGTTATGATAAACAACAAAACCGGATTAGGCCGACTTTATTATTTACGTAATTGACCCAAGTGTATGATAACGGGTCGTGACATCATCTGCCTAGCTCTTGTGAGAGTCTAGGAGGTTCCCTGCGACCAGCCTAGTCCGGTAGACGGTCAGATGCATTAGTACCATTCTGCGTTGGTAAACGGGGACAGGGGCGAGGTTTGGGAATCCCTCGTGTCACAAAATAAGTATCATTAGTAATGACCTATCACCTAATTAAAGATAATAAAAGGATTGAGTGTTGCATGTTGATCGTATATGATGTGTGATTGTGCTTTTACCTTTATACTTATGCATAGAATGTTAGCTAACGGTTTTATATCGCTTGTAGATGCCTTGTAGGTTAAGACAGTTGTAGAGAGATCCGGAGGGAATGGTCAGCCGGGTCCACATACTCATTTAGTCGGGGACGAGGTTGTCTTATATACTTCAGATGCGTCGTTTTAGTACCTTTGATTTGTAAGGCTGATACATATTTTTCATGTATATATTGTTTAAAGTTTTCAAATGTTTTTAATACTTTTGTGCCTTGTTGTAAGATCATAGTAAAGTTGTTGTCAAACTAAGGTCGGGACCCATTGTGAGGTCCTAACCAGTAGCTCCCCGAGTTCTTAGAATTTGGGGTGTTACAATATGGTATCAGAGCTCTGGGTTGGCAACAATGGCACTTGAAATCTTCTGAAAGACCGAATGTATAAAATAACTAGAACCCAAAAGGGGTCTAAAATTTTCAAAACGGATTTCTGTTTTTACACACGCATAGTCGGGTTGTTGGGTTAGTAGTACGTCGGACCACCATCGCTCTCCGTGGATCTCTGCAATTTGGAACGATAGGAGTTAGTATATAGACTTTTTATGATGTTTCTAATTATATGTTATATACATGTGTATCCTTAGTTTGTTAGTATCCTAAAGGATATTTTATATCCTTTAGTCGTGATATCACGAAGCGATTATCGCCTCATGATAAATCAACTGCGGACTTGAAGAATCTCCAACACGAGGCAATGAAATCGGACCTTCAATTGAGTATTATACTCGGGTAGGCTGCTTGGTGATCCTTACAAATCATCCAAAGAACAAGTGAGCAAGGAAGTAAAGTTGTGAAGATTATTTTTACCACAAGCACAATCAGATGAGGAAGAAATCCCTTAGTCAGTTCAGTTAGAAGGACTAGAAGGTCGTTCAAGGAACTCGGGCATACGAGGCCGAGAGACGAAATTAGAAGAACCATGCAAGAGACTACAAGAGTGTAGAGTAGAAATAACAATATTTGAACAAGAGAAGTAGAATTGAGTAGAACCAAAATTTCGGAATCAAGGACATTATAATCGAGGCGGATGCCCCATGGATCATTATGGGCATGAGAAACTAGAAGAGACAGAGTGTCAATCCGGGTGTGATAATCTAAGATGTACGGAATGAAGACCTACAATTGAGTGTAAAAGCAAAAAGGCACACCCCACAAGTGTGAGGAGGTTTTGACCTCCTCAGAGATAATAAGAAGTTTGAAAGAAACCGGGACGCCAATATCCAAAGAATGGAATCTTGTAGCAAGGTCAACGGAGTTTCATGAAGGCGATATTACCACCAACACCAGTGAAGAAATCTGTATGGGAGAACGACCTTGCTAGACTCGAGAATCCAGGGTAACCCGAATTATCATGGGACATAAGCCATCAACACAGATGGTCCATGCAAAAGGAACTGCAAGTGGATGATCATTACGGCCATAAGAATTTCAAAGACGCTTGCAAGCTATCGTGGAAACTTGAAATGACTATCTATGCCGGATGAATGACACAATCGGACTAGAGAAATAGAGTTAGCCGATAAGAAGCGGAAGGGTGGAAGGTAGAACGAACTAAAGAAGTATAAAAGGATTGTTGTGAGCAACTGTTTACCTACTAGCTAAGGAAATTTTTACAGATCACAATTAACACGGAATGGAGACTTACAACTTAATGTAAGAGCGAAAGGTAGAGTTCACAAGCCTGGAGACGTTTTGTCTTCTTTCAAGATAAGAATTCTAAGAAGAATCACAATGCCACTATCGAATGGATCAAAGCCCTGTAACATAGTCAACAGAGATTTGGAAGGAAATATTACAAACAACGTCTATTAAGGAACTTGTGCTTGTGAGAATCGTGTGGTGGACTCAAGAGTCCAGGGTAACCCCCATTTATAACAGAACATAGGTCATCAACATAGACGGTCCCTGTAAAGGGACTACAATTGGGAGGTTATTAAAAGTCAACGGAACTACAAGACGATTACCATTTGTCGTATAGTGATAGGAACGACTTTTGACGTCACATGAATGGCACAGTGAGACTTGAGAAAGAGAGTTGTCCCAAAGGAAGCAGAAGAGTGAAAGATAAGACGAACTAAAGAAGGATAAAAGGATTAATCTAGTAGGTGATGTGCACCAAAAGTTTAACACCAGTAGAGGTATGAAATTGAGATAAGTCAATTATAGACTAAGCGATGTCAACCAAGAACGTGCAAGTATTGTTTGGTATTAACGAGTTATGTGCGGTTAAGAAGAGATAATTGTGGTTGTGGGTCTATGGAGAAGCTTTACCGACACCTTAGAGGATTCCCTCAAGTAGGCAACGACAACCTTCTTGGATGAATTAAAGGTATAAAGAGAATCGTGTTAAAGGTTACTTCTTGGTTGGTTAAGATCAAGCTCCGGTCGAGTCTGGTAGTTTAAATCCGTGCTAAGAGAATTAAGAAAGTAAACGGAAGAAGTTGTTCTCCAATCGTTATTCTGTTTCATTAAGGCAATTACGGAAGGTACTTGGTACTTCATCCGGTTAGGACTTATGGTATAATTGGAAGAAAGAGTTTGAGGTTAATCACTTGGGACTCACACAAAATGTCCTTATGATTTATGAGTGATAACAGAATTATCAGAGTAGCGCAGCGGAAGCGTGGTGGGTCCTAACCCACAGAGCTGAAGTTTAAGATGATGATAGTTGGTGAAATGCATTTCGCTTGGAAAGGAACGTGAGATAGGTTACGCGGAGTGACTGTAAATATTGTACGGGAGTTGTATCACCATGAAGGTAGACGGAAAAGTATGTGCATGTAAGAGGTTATAGAAGGAGATTAGTACCCTATTATGGATTCAAGTGAATAATGACGGCTTGTCACATGTTGTCAGATAACTAGTTCGGAATCCAATACGCAACGGAGTATTCTAGAGTGAGTTTTCTTGATGGATTGAGGAAGAATTAATGATGTAATAAAAGTATTGTGCGTGGCTTGCACTAGAAAGCTCAAAGTGAGTAACTACCATCCTTAGTTGAAGATACATAAGAAAGAGAAGCGACAGGAGCATACTTGCAATCTAGTAACCGTGCTTAAAGAAAGCATAATCTCGGAGTAGATTTTATGTGTAATGTTATGTTGGAACAGAGCCTAGTTGCGTTTTGAGTTAGAGGGATATTATTAGTTCGATAAAAGTAGAGGATACAAGAGTTCAAGGCTGATGATGTGTTAGCGTTTATCGAGTATTTATGATCAAATAACGGTGATATAAGATTACTTTGTGTCCAATACCGTCATTCCGAACATATTCTATGTCACTAAAGATCTTGGAAATGCGTTGAAAGCCTAGGTTAGAGCTAACGATATATTAGAGAACTATAAATAATATAATAATGACAAGTGAACAAAGATAATGATCACTAGATTTGATTTTTAGTTGTCTCGAGTGTTGGACTAGAAAAGGGTAAAGGTGACGTTTCCTTACCTGAGGAATAAGATGACGGAGTAATATTAAAAGATAAGACCAAGTGGGTCGTGATACGAAGAGTATTGGGCACTTGTAAGTGTTGGTGGATGTCCAAGACCTTTGGTCTGAGTGTGTAGTCTAAACATTTTCAGAAGGCCGGAAGCAAGTGGTCATAACGAAGGGAAGAAAGTTGAATAGATTATTTTTCGTAGGGTAATCAAAGGATCTAGAAGTGAGTTGTGTAAGGCAACCATTTGAAGCTTTAAAACGGTTTAGAAGTGACTGGGGGACTAGTATTCATCACCCTATTGGAGAGTGTAGCTTCACTTTTCCACGGAGACTAATTTTGGGAACTGAGTTTGAGAATTTCAGTTGGAGAGATACCTACCAGACACGAGTTAGGTCATTAGATTAGAGGATCAGACAATTGAGTCGGATGATACCGGTGAGATATCCGGTAACCACTCTTGAACGTGGTAGCAGACGCTTGTGATCTAAGTACCTGAAAAGATTTAAGATTTAGTGGTTTTAGGAAAAGCTGATAAGGCTACCTAAGATATGAGGGATAGTAAGAGACGTAACCTTTAAAAGACCTATGTAGCGATAGTTGTAACCTCGGGATTGACTAGTTAGGGTTTGACCTTGTATGTGTGATATAGTTTGACTGCTTGTTTATTTCATGATTGAGTGTTTAGTCAGTGATGTGTTCTTTTGGTAACCTTGATGTGCGGGATACTTAGATGTGGGAACGACGAGACTTTTGTGTAGTGATCAAACACACCCATTTGGTGCCTTAAAAGCCGATCAAGATTGTCTTGCCCTAAGTTTCGGGACGAAACTTATTTTGAGGGGATCTGATGTAACGACCCGATTTTTTTTTTCGTTACGCTTTGATAGGGTTAGAGGAGTTCAGAAAACGAAATTAAAATTTAGTGAGACCAGAGTAAACAAGTATGTGATGAGAGTCGTTTGGGTAGATACCTTATTTTAAGTTTCGGGACGAAACTTATTTTAAGGGGGTACTAATGTAATATCCGACTTTTTAATTCCGTTAATTTCCGAATTTAACTACATTCCGAACCGTCGACCTTTTCACATATTACCTAGTGTCATGTATCAACCAAAGTTTTACCATTAATGTGAATCTTTCACTCACATAAAATGATAAAAATGATCGCAAAAACCCTAATCTCGCATATACGGGTAACAGGTCCGTTTGATCAAGACAACCCACGTATCAACCCATTCTCTATTTGTATGAGAAGGCCCATTTGTTGAGGCCCAAATTACATGACTTACTTTTAGCCGTTACTTAGTGAAACCTTAACCTCCTTAACCTTGTTTAATGTTAAACCTAATTACCTTTAACCTAATTAATTCCAGCGTAATATATATCATCAACCATCCGTCTTACAGTGTACCCTCCCAGTTTTAACGTCCAACAAAAACACGATACCCATCCCTCTCTTCGTTCTGCCCAACCATCACAACCGCACCCGATCGGAACTGTTGCCAAGGTTGCGCCATCTCTGCGTAATACCAGCAGCGCCAAGGAGACACCCGCCTTTTGTAGGTGACACCACATCACCGGTCGCTATCTCCTTCTCCTGCACACCGGCGACAACAATTAGAACATCTTCAACGTGAAGTACGAGCTTGCGCCTTTCTTCATCGTCGTCGACGTTTACGACTACAAGTGTGGAGGTACGGAGCCCCGTACCCTAGCAAGCAAGAACGGGCCTCTCTGTTGCTGTGTCGAGATCAAGCGAAGCCTTCCTCCCCTCTCCTTATCTTGGGTTGTTATCTGGTGTTTTCGATCGATCCATATTCATTAGCAGTGAGTCCCTCTTTACCCTTTCAAGCTTATGTTTATATTGTAGCATTGGTGGAATAAATGGTTCGTTTGACTGGATTAAGAGGGGTAATGGGAAGATTTTTTGGGCAAAGAGCTGTTGGTACGTGATTGAGGTGTTACTGAGGTGTGGTTGTAGGAGTTGGAAAGTTTTAGATTGGAGTAACCCATTGTAACAAAGGTTTTGGGTATACAAAGGCTGCAAATGTACTTTAGTTATATTTATAGAAATCTTTTAAGTTGGTGACAGCACTTAGAGTGAAATGAGTATATAGCTTTTTAATTTTAATTGTGATTAGATTAGCCTAATTGTAGTTAAGGCTCTGTACTACAGTGTCATACATAACTTTATATATATATATATATGTGTGTATATATGTGTATATATGTGTGTATATATATATATATATATGTGTGTGTGTGTGTATATATAAGGTAGAATTAAGCTTTTGGGTTCGATTCGACATGGCATGGTGCGTTTAGCCGGTCTAGGTCCTTCTCGGAATTTTGAGGTTTATTATAAGCGAGTTGGTTTAAACTAAGCATGACTTAGTCCTTTCGTTTTAGCATCTAACGCCGTGTCATTGATTATAGTAGGAATCCATGTTGCTTCCTAAGGATTTCTGAATTTTCCGGAACCAAGGAAAAAATCATCTATTTATACGCATAGGGCAAGTGTAGTAATCGTTTCATCGATGATCTTTGTTAACTTAGAAGTTGGATACTTCTAAGATATTGGATATGATATTGATCAAAATTTCCTTTTATAACCAGGTGTTGAGACCTGACTCGTACGGAATCGAGTAATAGCGTTCACGAGATTTGCGACACGATTCAAGTAAGTCCACGGACTTACTTAGCTGGCTTCTTGTATGAGTGTAATGTGTATGAGTGGTGTTTGTTAGTTATGATAAACAACGAAACCGGATTAGGCCGACTTTATTATTTACGTAATTGACCCAAGTGTATGATAACGGGTCGTGACATCATCTGCCTAGCTCTTGCGAGAGTCTAGGAGGTTCCCTGCGACCAGCCCAGTCCGGTAGACGGTCTGATGCATTAGTACCATTCCGCGTTGGTAAACGGAAACAGGGGCGAGGTTTGGGAATCCCTCGTATCACAAAATAAGTATCATTAGTAATGACCTATCACCTAATTAAAGATAATAAAAGGATTGAGTGTTGCATGTTGATTGTATATGATGTGTGATTGTGCTTTTACCTTTATACTTATGCATAGAATCTTAGCTAACGGTTTTATATCGCTTGTAGATGCCTTGTAGGTTAAGACAGTTGTAGAGAGATCCGGAGGGAATGGTCAGCCGGGTCCACGTACTCATTTAGTTGGGGACGAGGTTGTCTTATATACTTCAGATGCGTCGTTTTAGTACCTTTGATTTGTAAGGCTGATACATATTTTTCATGTATATATTGTTTAAAGTTTTCAAATGTTTTTAATACTTTTGTGCCTTGTTGTAAGATCCTAGTAAAGTTGTTGTCAAACTAAGGTCGGGACCCATTGTGAGGTCCTAACCAGTAGCTCCCCGAGTTCTTAGAATTTGGGGTGTTACAAGCAGTATCTATAGTGGGACGAGATAGGGGTACACCCCCTCTTCCTTCAGTAGCGTTCAAGGACCAGTATCCGCTGTTGTGTTGCCTATGGCAGAGAACGGGTTTGAAGAGGTTGATCGTGTCTCCAAGAGTAGATTCGAGTTTCAAAAGTATATGCAGCAAGTATATGAGGCGGCGATAGCGGGTAGATCTACACCGGATTTACCAACATTTGTGAGATCAACTGAAGCTTCTGGATTAAAGAAGAAACAACGGGTTGAATCAGCAGAAGACGAGGTTGGATATTCGGGTTGCAAACCAAGCCCGACTTGTGGACGTTTGAGTACTTCTCGTTTCACACGGACTTCAGGTGAACCGAGGACTTGTTACAATTGTGGGAAGCCTGGACATGTACGAACATAGTGTCCAAGATCGCTAGTGACTTGCTTTACCTGTGGTAGACAGGGTCATAGAACTGTCTTCTGTAAGCAAACTGGAGTGGCATCACGACAGAGTTTTATTTCTGCTAGTGTGATGGGAGGTGGTCAGAAGACACCTCAGCAGCAGACGCGGGGACAATAAAGAGTCCCAGATCATTCGCCTACTCAAGAATAGATATCATGTTGTTTTTGATAGCAGTAGGAAGACTATTATAGTCTCTACTAAGATTGACTAAGTAGAGGTTTTTCGAGGTTAGCACCTTTGAGGAGGTGAGTTGTTTTTAGTGCCATATGAGCAGCGAGGTTGATAACACCAGGGGGTGATGTTTTTTTTATGTATGTCGTGAAGGAAAGAGATAGTTCCACACTGAAGATTAATCCAGTGGTTTATGATTTTATAGACGTGTTACTGAACCGTCAAATCTACCGCCTCAGCGGAGTGAGGACTTTGATATTTCGTTGAAGTATGGTACAAGATTGGTTGGGAGAAGGCCTATGAGGTATATGGCTTGTTGAGTTGTTAGAACTTGAAGAAGAAATTTGAAGAGTGGATTGAGATGGGCTTCGTTCGCCCTAGTATATTCATCGCTATGTATTGATGACTTGTCAGATCAACTAAGAGAAGCAATTGTGTTCTCAAGATTTCCATATGCTTAAGATATCATCAGTTAAGGATGAGAGAGCAGCGTGGGCATAGGACAGCATTCCATACTTGTTATGGACACTACAAGTTGTAGTGATGTCATCGGAGTTAAAGAGTGCTCTAATGGTTTTTATAAGAGTTGATGAATAGTACTCTCACAATGGAGAGGAACGTACCGGTTATCTGAGGACGGTGTTGCAGAACCCGAGAGATAGAAGCCTGAATGCTATGCTCCCTATATGTGAGTTGAAACGCCAAAGTTAGCCTTTTTGGTCATGTTGCCCCTGCCAGCAGGATCATAGTTTATGTGACGAGGAGTGAGTATGATACCTTGTGGATGATGCTGCTGAACATTAAGGGAATGTGTAGTTCTCGGCCTAGCCTATTACTACCAACGATTTAAGGAAGGATTCTATGTGATTGTGCATCCAATTACGAGTTTTTTAAGGAAGACCACCATAAGTGTGTGGTTGAAGTAGTATGTCAGAGTTTTGAAGAGTAGAGGAAGCATTTGAACTCTGCTTCTATTCGGTGATAATCAGAAGATTTTGGGAATCACGTGACTACGGTGCTGAGAACGTATGAGGAGAATTGCCCGACTCATGCTTTTGAGTTAGTAATGGTAGTTCAAGTGTCCAGATTTGAAGGCAATATCGGAGTGATATTTCATTTTAGATTCCCACCGATCATAAGAGTTTGAAGCATATTTTTATGTAACATAAGCTGAATAACCGCCAGCATCGTTGACTGGAGTTGATCAAGGAGTTTGATCGTGAAGTTTGGTACCATTCTGGCAAGGAGAATGTGGTAACTGATACCTTGAACTAGAAGACGCCTCGAGAGAAGGCAATTGTTGGAATTGCTGTACAGCCTCGGTTGCAGAATGATCTAGATTGGTTAGAGTTGGACCTAAAACTGTTGATAAGGACGTTAGTTTCATGTTTTAGGGGTTCTACCTGATTTGTTGGATGAGGTCCAACAAAAGCAGGGGACTTGCCTGACCCTGAGGGAATTTGATGGAAGGATGTCTCATGGCGAGACACCACGGTTCTTTAACGAAGCAGAAGGAGTATGAGGTGCCGCAACTGCATCTGTATAACCGCTTATGCGGAGTTGAGTGGAGAAGATTACAGTACACTCATAGTACACCTTCTTTAGTACATCCATGTACGAATAAGAGGTACCCTGAAGTAGTAGATCATGTTAAAGTGTTACTGACCTGGAGATGAGCTCATCCACTACCAGTGCTGTAGTGGAAGTGAGAGGACCTTTATGTAGACTTGTGATGGGATTGAGACCCAGTAAGAGTTTTGGTGTTATCCAGATTATTGGTAATAGATTTACAAAGTCGACACGTTCCATCTCTACTGAGAGACGTGGTCAGTGAATGAAATAACAAAGGAGTACACTAGACAGATGGTGGGACTCCATAAGTGTACCGGGGACGATCGACTATGATTGTAGTAGACGGGTTACTTTGAGGTTTTGATAGCAGATTTAGACTGGTTGGGGAACGCGTCTACACTTCATGATTGAGATTTACCTCAGATACACGGTCAGTCTGAGAGGACCCTCCAGACCGTAGAGAACATGTTGCGAGCTTGTGGGATGGATTGGGAACAGGGACGATCTATTTATCTCCCACTCGTTGAATTCTTATACCACGACCGTTGGCAAGCATCTATAGGGATGGTCCCTATGAGACATTGTGTAGACATAGGTGTCATACACCTTTATGCGGGGATGAGCCTGGCAGTACCAGTGGGTTAGCGCCAGAGCAGATTCGGGATGATATAGCTCGAGTAACGTTAATCAGAGAAAGGATGATGGCTGCACAGAGTCGCCAGAAGTCGTATGCAGATTGGAGGCGTCGACCTCTAGAGTTCAGGGTAGGAGCTCATGTCTGGTTGAGAGTATCTCCGACGTGAGGCGTCAGACGGTATGGCATAAAGGGAAACTTGAGTCCCCGATAGGTCGGTCCTTTTGAGATACTGGATAGAGTTGGAAGAGCATTGCACAGATTGGCTTTTCCATCGAAGTTAGAGGGTGTTCACCCTATGTTTCATGTGTCTCAGCTGAGGAAGTACATACCAGATCTGAGGCACATTGTGAGTCATGATGATCTAGTGGTTGAGCCAGATCACACTTTTGCAGAACAACCTTTTGCGGTTCTAGGCAGAGAGGTGTGAGACGCCTGCATTCGAAGAATATTCCTATGATGAGGCTACGCGGGAGACTGAGGATAGTATCCAGGGGAACTGTCCAAATTTTTACGCCGGGACAGATGCACCTGTAGGATCTACGATTAGATTTTGGTGCTATCTTAGTGGGTGTATGTTATGCTATGTGCTTATGTGATATGTTGTGTTTTCATGCTAGTTGTGAGTTGTGCATATGATCTGTTAGATCTTGTTTGCTAGTACGAGATAGGTATAGCTGGAGATGGTTCTTTCCTCCTTGCTACGGTGTATGTGTTAGGATTAGCAGGAGATGGTCTTTTCCTCCATGCTATCTTTGATGGACATAGTGTGAATGGAGACGGTTTTCCTCCACATAGTTTTGTTACGAGTACGATTGGCTGGAGACGGCCTCCTCCATGCCTTGTGACGTGGTTAGTAGTTGGCTAGAGATGATTTTTCCTCTATGCCTTTGGATAGCGTTATGATCTTGTTGCTGGAGTTGGTGATTCCTCCATGCTGCGTTTTGAGGTTATAGAGTGTTATAGGTTGATACGTTTGAACGGAGATGTGATACCTCCGATAGAGAGAGTGTTTATACCTCGGCGTACGGGTCCGAGAGGATTTGGGAATTGTTCAAGTTTCGGGACGAAACTTTTTCTTAAGGGGTGTGTGATGTAATAGCTAGAATTTCTGAATTCTAATTAATGTTGATTAACTTAATCAATGGTAGTAATTGACATATAACTTGCGAAGATTGCGTACGTGTTAAGTAAAAGTCTCACCGTTATGTTCCTGACGTAATTTTGGGCTTATGGTGAAATTTTTACTTTTTCCCATGTAATTATTTTTACCCTCGCGTATTATTTGGAGCATTTGGGAACTCCATTTAATAAAAATGCAGTTGAGAGAAATGATCAGGACATCAGACATGTCCTAGATATGAAATAACATGGAAAGGCAAAACGGACAAAAGAGTCGCTATTTCATTTCTTAACGGCTAAAAAAGACGACTTAGGAATACACGTTTTCCGAGGCAATTGTTGAATAATTATCCCTACAATATTCAAGATCTATTATTCCAATTTCGAGAAGTTTGGAGAAGGGGGTTTAACCCACCATTGCATCGATAAAAGGATAATTATCGACTTCGCTAAAGGATAATTATCGACTTCACTATAAATAGCGGAAAATCGTTTATTAATTCATTTCCTTTCACGTTTCCTCGTAAAAGCTCTGATTTCTCTCAAACTTCAAACTCAGATCTACTCTCTGTTTCTAATCTGATTTCAATTCCGTTTGAGTTTTTGGATTCCTCTCTTCATTCTCTTCATATCGGTACCGAGTTTCAACATTTCCGAGCAGATGAAGACCTGGTCGAGCACATATGTCACCAGGAAAGTTTCGTCGCCCAGATTCCGGTGAATTTGATGTTGTACATGCGTAGCCTGCGTCGTTTTGATTCCGAATCTTCTTTCAGATCGTCAATCGGGTTAGTAACGAATAAGTTATGAATTTATTCGTTTTCCGTACTGCGATTTGGCCTAAATCGACTTTAGGCTTTTCAAAATGGATAATTAGAAATTCCATTATGATCATTATATTATTCTGGTGTTTATGGGTTATTTGTTGATGAAGTCTGATGATAGGTGGGTTAAGAAATGGCCTGCGGGCAAAACGTTATTCTGGTGAAATTTAATTAATTAATTAAAGGTTAATTAATTAAATTTGAGATTGAGGAATACTGATTAGATGCATGCTAGGTGTCAGAATGATTTGAGGATCATGATGATGTTATGGATATCGGTTATGGCTTTAAGGATTAGTATGTGTACGAGTATGATGAGATGTTATGTTGAGGATATGCCTTAGGCATTTATGAATGTGTTGAGGATCTAAGGTTTAGATTTGAGATATAGGTTGGTTGTGGTTAGTGAGACGAGTCTCCTAACCTTTGCAGTATGTGATTGTGTGTGTCTTGCTATTGCAGGCGTTGATTACTTCCCAAGGGGAAGCTGTGACGTGGTACAAGTTACGAGTATATCAGGTAAGTCCATAGGACTTACTTAGCATGCAGTTGTGGATTGTATGATTGTGATGGTTGTGTGTGTTCATATGATTGTGCATTTATAACCTAAACCAGACTAGGATGATCATTCATTACATTTGTTTGGCCCAAGTGTATTATAACGGGCGGTAACCGCCGGTCTCCGCCTGCTGGTTAGGATGAGGTGCCCAGAATATGATCTCACAGGAGGGGACGAGTGAAGGTCACCCCCATGCAAAACTCCTGTGTTACGTTGGATGGGACGGGGTTCTTGAGGCTCCTCGTGTTACAAAAGAAGTTGAATTAGTAATGGAATAACGTAATGAAAGATAATAAATGAATGTGTGTGGCATTGCATCTTTGAGATGTTGATGTGTGGTTGTGCTATTACCTTCATGCTTTTCATTGTTGTAGCTAACGGTTTCATACCTTGTTGTAGTGTTCTGCAGGTCAGGAATACTGCAGAGTGAGCCAGATGGTGTGACAAGCCGAGGACTTCTGTACATTAGGATGCGTGGGATGTGGGATCTTTTGTGGTTATGGTTTATGTTGTTTTGTACTCGCCTATGAGTTTGTAAACTCTTTTGATGTATCATACTTAGCTTTTATGTATTTGATTTTAATCTACATGTACCTTGTTGTATGATCCAGTGAGCTTGTTGTCAGGCTAGGGTCAGGATCCATTGTGAGATCCTAGCCCAATGTGACACTCCAAGTCCCGCGGATTTGGGGTGTTACAGACATTAGAGCCAAGGATCCACAGTCGAAGACGAAGAAGACGTCCCTCTGTTGTTCGACCGTGGGGGCGGATCATCACAGCCACGGGGGCAGATCTAGGCCACCGCAGGGGCGGCTCAGAGACCCGATGGGGGCAGCTCCAAGACGCTAGGGAGCCGCGACTGCGGCGCCAGGGACAGCAGGGGCGGTGACAGGGGCCACGCAGGGGGCGCCAACTTGTTATGCGGCTGCGTTTTCTTCACCAGTAGGCTTCCTTCTCCCTTCCTCTTTGTTCCTTCCTTAGATTTGTAGTTGTATCATGTTAGTATCATGCCTAGGATGGCCTAGAGTAGCTTGAGACTGCCACCTAGTGGTTGACAACCTAGGAGCCCTTATGGCTCGATAGAGTTGATGGCTTTGACTTGGTTGATCTTGTTGGACCTTCTATACTAGATTGTCCTTCCTTAGTTGTGGCTTATGTTCATGAGGGGTTATAGGTTGTTATGAGTTCTATCATGTGTTCAGAGAGAGTGGGTAGTTGGTATATCTCCTCATGCGTTGAGTGAGAGCCGAGTGTAGGAATTATAGGATATGGTCCTAGAATTGAGGGTCAAATGGTATTGCGTAGATCAATTGTATAGAAGTCTAGGACTTCTTGTGTGAGTGGGTTGTTGACATATATCTTCATGTGAGCAGGTTGTGGGCTTCTTCCCAAGGGAAGCGAGAGTGTTGTGAGTTGAGTGTGGAGACAAGGTAAGTCTTCAGACTTACTTAGCTTGTATTCTCCGTATTAGTTGCGATGTGTGTTGGTGGTGTGTGTTTATTGTTTATATTATAACAACCATGAAACCCGAAATAGGACGACGTTTTATTATTTTATTGGCCCAAGTGTATGATAACGGGCGGTGACAACACTGTCTGGCTCTTGCGAAGAGTTGGGGGGTTCTCGGCGACGTAGATTCCAAGATTATGATATGTATATACTTTGATAATTATATATATATATATATATATATATATATATATATATATATATATATATATATATATATATATATATATATATATATATGTATATGGCCTTAGGATGTTTTTGGACTTGTATGTACCTAGCTATGCATGTGACCTTAGGATGATTGGGCTTATATGCCTTGGATTGTGTGTTTGGGCTTTTGTTACCTTATGCTTTCGTACGTTATTATCATATTAAGTTCATAAGTATTGCATACGTTCTTATATATACACAAACAAACGTGAAACGATATCAGATGGCACGCACGAGAGCTACTACTTATGTAGGACCCGCCAGGGGTAGACCCCCCTTTCTCCCACCGTTCCGAGGCAAGGACGAGTAGGAAGATCTCCAGGCGCGAAAGGTCGGGGACGTATCCCTATTGCAGACCCACCATTTATGGATCCGCGAGCAGCTGAGGATCCCGTTGAGGATGTGGCAGAGAGCATCATTCCCGAGGCTAGAGATAGGACTATTGCGAGGTCCGGGGCACAAGGTCCTCCATCCGCCGAGAGCGATGGAGCGTCGATAGGGATTTTAGTGTTTAGAGAGTATGTTAGGCAGGTCAAGGAGGCGTTTAGGACGGGAGCACCGCCTCCCGCACCACCGGTACCTGCACCCATACCTGCGAGATCATCCGAGGTCTCGTAGAGGGTAACTCATGTGAGGGCCTC
>BSUD01000007.1:135741553-135760285 GCA_033239045.1 Fagopyrum esculentum | reverse complement strand
GTTGATGGCTTTGACTTGGTTGATCTTGTTGGACCTTCTATACTAGATTGTCCTTCCTTAGTTGTGGCTTATGTTCATGAGGGGTTATAGGTTGTTATGAGTTCTATCATGTGTTCAGAGAGAGTGGGTAGTTGGTATATCTCCTCATGCGTTGAGTGAGAGCCGAGTGTAGGAATTATAGGATATGGTCCTAGAATTGAGGGTCAAATGGTATTGCGTAGATCAATTGTATAGAAGTCTAGGACTTCTTGTGTGAGTGGGTTGTTGACATATATCTTCATGTGAGCAGGTTGTGGGCTTCTTCCCAAGGGAAGCGAGAGTGTTGTGAGTTGAGTGTGGAGACAAGGTAAGTCTTCAGACTTACTTAGCTTGTATTCTCCGTATTAGTTGCGATGTGTGTTGGTGGTGTGTGTTTATTGTTTATATTATAACAACCATGAAACCCGAAATAGGACGACGTTTTATTATTTTATTGGCCCAAGTGTATGATAACGGGCGGTGACAACACTGTCTGGCTCTTGCGAAGAGTTGGGGGGTTCTCGGCGACGTAGATTCCAAGATTATGATATGTATATACTTTGATAATTATATATATATATATATATATATATATATATATATATATATATATATATATATATATATGTATATGGCCTTAGGATGTTTTTGGACTTGTATGTACCTAGCTATGCATGTGACCTTAGGATGATTGGGCTTATATGCCTTGGATTGTGTGTTTGGGCTTTTGTTACCTTATGCTTTCGTACGTTATTATCATATTAAGTTCATAAGTATTGCATACGTTCTTATATATACACAAACAAACGTGAAACGATATCAGATGGCACGCACGAGAGCTACTACTTATGTAGGACCCGCCAGGGGTAGACCCCCCTTTCTCCCACCGTTCCGAGGCAAGGACGAGTAGGAAGATCTCCAGGCGCGAAAGGTCGGGGACGTATCCCTATTGCAGACCCACCATTTATGGATCCGCGAGCAGCTGAGGATCCCGTTGAGGATGTGGCAGAGAGCATCATTCCCGAGGCTAGAGATAGGACTATTGCGAGGTCCGGGGCACAAGGTCCTCCATCCGCCGAGAGCGATGGAGCGTCGATAGGGATTTTAGTGTTTAGAGAGTATGTTAGGCAGGTCAAGGAGGCGTTTAGGACGGGAGCACCGCCTCCCGCACCACCGGTACCTGCACCCATACCTGCGAGATCATCCGAGGTCTCGTAGAGGGTAACTCATGTGAGGGCCTCACCAAAGATAGCTACACAAGAGATGGTTGCACCAGCGGTAGTTGCACCCGATCCGGTTATGGATGTTGTTAGGGCAAGAGACGAGTTGAGGTATCCGAGACCAGATTCATGGTTAAAGGCTTTCAACCAGCAGCATGTACCCTACTTCGACGGGAAAGTAGGACTAGAGGTGGAGCATTGGATTGGGCACGTAGAGTCCGCTTTAGAGGCAATCCGTTGCCCGGAGGAGAGGCAAGTTGAGGTAGTCTAGACACTATTCCAAGATCAGGCCCAGTACTAGTGGAGGACAGTTAGAGGAGGTGTGACCAGGATGGACCAACTGTTGAGCCTTGTTAGGGAGACCTTTTGCCCGGATTCACTGAGGAGAGACAAAGTCCAGGACTTCTTGGAGGCAGGATTTGAGGACGTCCCGGTCATTGAGGCCATTAGGCGATTTAGGGCGGAGTTAGCCTTATTGGGTCCCGCCGCACCTCCGGCGGACCAGCATGTCTATCTCTTTTCACAGAGATTGAGGGAGTTCACCCGAGCTTACCTTGCGGGATTCTGCTGTGACTCCCTGGTGGAATACCAGGACCAAGCTTCGGCATACGAGAGGGACCACCCGGGTCCTAAGAGAGTTGTTCATTCGTAGGGGCCAGACAAGAGACGGAGGATAGAGCCCGCTAGTTCAGGAGTAGGAGCCTCAAGATGTGAGCGGAGCCAGGCGTAGAGCCGTCCTAGTCCTCAGACTACCGCCCCGATACCCGATCGGGGGCGTCAGTATTTCAATTGTGGAGGGTATGAACACATTAGGAATGCATGTAGGAAGCCGGTCGTGGCTTGTTTCACTTGTGGCAAGGTGGGCCACTGAGCCACTTTTTGCCGTCAGGGCAAGGCACAGTCGCAGCAGGGTTCTTCACCTGCTAGCTTGGCATGAGGGGGGCAGAGGCCGCCTCAGTACCAGACGTCGAGCCACCAGTAGAGGTTTCAGGGTCAGGCTTGTTCTCAGGGATTGACCCCGGGTCAGAGCCTAGGTAGGGGGCATGGTGGAGGCACCACGGAGGCCAGAGGTGCTCATGCCAGGGTTTTCAAGCTTAGGAGCGCAATAGATCTAGCGGCGCCGGTGGACACAGGAACTTTTTAGTTTCACGACTTCTATGTTGGGATATTGTTTCATTATATGAGTGCTACGCACCTTCTTTTGTCGTTGTTGTGTAGCTAGGATTAACCTTAGTTACGATAGAAGGGAGACCCTTTAGTATGGGTTACCTGACTAGGGTAAGGGTGGTGACACCCAAGAGATACCGGTTTTCACTTTCTTGGGAAACCGTAATTGGTGAGCCGACTCCCATATCCCGCACTTCGAGTGCACGAAGAAGACATCATAGAGATGGACAAAAAGGGGACTTCGAAGGATCGCGATGACCACCACAGGGACGAGAGTAAGTGATCTTTTCCAAGGCAAGGCAAGAGGAAACAGAGCTTTCATCGTGATCAAGAGGAGATGCACGGTGTTTGGCACGAATGGATGAGACGTGACGCTTTTTGGACTCATAGGAAGGAGCTATGCTAGCAATAACTTTAAGCGGGGAACCTAATGGTAGTGACGTGGCAAGCTTGAAACTTAAGACGCTATCTTGAAGGGAAACGAGCAAGGTATTTCCACGATTTTGAAATGGAGAATTTCACCTAACGTTTCGACAAAGCATGACGGTGCGGTGGCGAGAGTGGCCTTGTAATGCCAAGAGGTGCATAAGGTGACCAACAAGAAGAAGAGAAGACCGAAGCGGGAAGTTGGATGTCGATTTGAAGCACACGGGGAGGATATGGAAGATGGAGACTGAACCCCTATGGCCGGGTGGACGTCACCTACTTGAAGTGGTGACACCTGATTAAGGAAGAATGGGAGGAACTTCCCCAATGTGTTGGGATGTTGGGAGTTAAGCTGAAGCTAACCAAGCCCAAGAGTCAGAAGACTTGAGCAAACCTCGAATTCCAAAGGCGATGTACCATCAACCTTGTAACATGAGATAGGGCAGTACTCGTGTGAGAGCGACATCACCCCAACAGATCGGGGTAGATCATTGGTACCATGACCACCGGCCAAGTGCTATGAAAAGACTATATCGATAGTTACGTAATTGCACGAGAAAACGAGATATCACGAAGTCTAGAACGATGGAAGGAGTATTTTTTTACACTAAAACTGACCTTAAATTAACTCAGACCCCAAGGAACCATAACGATGACATGGGGAAGAGCCTTGAACCGTGGGAGCCTTTGATGGAAACCGACTGGAAGATCTTGTTGAGAAAGGTCCAGAGGAACCAAGGCACCAAAAAGAGAAGTTACACGGAAAGTTGTCTCGGAATAGCGACCCCCGGAGTACATGTTGGAAGTTGCAAGTTTTTATAAGAAGTATTAGGTTATTATCGGATTCATGGAGAGATTCCCCAAGTAAAACCGGTTAGGAGTAACCAACTCCGGATGACAACAGAGTGAAGAGTAAGGCGGGAATTTCAAAGGACTTCCTGAGAGCTGGAAGAGGGCTCATCGGTACGACTTTTACGAGATTACCTCGGGGAACTATAAGTTGAAGTGTACAAGTGACCCTCCGAGATAAGGCCTATTTGGGTATGGAGGAACAAAGGAGAAGCATTATGGAAAGGCGGTATTGAGAAAGACCCGGGAAAGAAGTGGAGTTCAATGTACTGGATCTTGATGATTTCCTAGAGTATGTTAGGGGAAATGACTTACAAGTCGACCTTTCCACCGATAGTGAGTTTCGAGCGTAGTATGAGACGATCCCGAGATCTACCCTTGTTTGTGCTTGTGTGCTTTGTGTCATGATGTCTTAGGTGAGTTTGTATGAGGGTGTGTACCTTGCAAGGTCTTGATGTGATGTGCATCGTATGTAGACTTGGATTAGGACCGATAGTTGACGTTTTACAAGTTCCACGTAGTTACGAGGCGGGTTTTGACCGAGCGTTTTACGCTAGCAAGTTTCGGGACGAAATTTGTTTTTAGGGGGTTAGTTGTAACATCCGGAAATTTTATTCCGGATGGTTAGCGGGTGTGAGTTTAGCGAATATGGGATACACTTGCTTTCTCAATATTGTGATGTAGTGCTTACCCACATTGTCCCTCTTGTCCTAGTATTCCACTCACTTCCAGATGTTATTGTTTATAGACATTGTGAGTTTTACTCCCTAATTTCAACTTAATCGTTATTGACTTGTTATGTAATTTTTTCTATATGTATTTTCCTTTCACTTTAATGATATGAATTATGACTTATATTTAGATATGCATTTATGTAGATTTTCCCTTCATGCATATACATGAATCCATGACATTTAAGCTCATATTTGCATACTTTGGTATAAAAGATGTCTACGCGGATTATTGTTGCATTTATAGGTAATTTGACGAATTATGGAGCAAAATGACATATATGAGGATTAAGCCTTGATGCGGAACATAAATAAGCATAAAAGGAAGCTAGGAACACGATGGAGTGGACTTTGATACCGCGGAGTGGACTCTGATACCAGCGGGCTCAGTTTCTTTTTCGGACCAAAAATTTAGAGTTTATCTTTAAGCTGCAGTTTATCTTTAAGATAGGGTTTATGTTTAAGCTGTGATCTTTCTTTAAGGTTCATGATTGAAAAACTCTAGATTTATCTCTATAAATATCTTATAGCCTTCAACATTGAGAGGACCCCCAACGAAGAGGCAAAACGCCCAAAGAAGATCCAGATACACTCCAAAAACCCTAAGAAGACAAGTAGGAAGGAGAGGAGAAACAACATTCAAAATTTGAGATTCGAGATTCGAGAAAATTAGTGAGTTCTTTGAGATTTATTTTAGTTTTTAGATTCTTTTGCTTTTGGAACGCAAGATTCGGAGTTTTCTATTGCTTTTATTTAGTTTTTGGATATTGGGAACCTTTGTTAAGGATTTCTTACTTTTATTAAAGTTTCATTGGTTTCTTTACTTTCTTGAATTTTTATTTCATTCTTGATCTGATAATGTGTGTTATTTGCTAAAACCCTTGTGATTCTAAGGTGATTGGTTGACGGTTGTGATTTAGATGATGGTAGACTGAGCCTCACATTTTGATTGGATCCTGATAGTTGTTTTTACCTTCACAGAGAAGAAAAATCCGGTTGTTTTTGGTGAAAAATCGACCGCTAATTATTCAAGAACTGTCCTACCTTTGATGTTTATTCTTGAGTCTAGGTTAAAGATTGCTTAAACACTAGCCTTGTTGAGCCTTTCAAGCCTACATCCAATCTTGGTAAGTGTACCAACCCGATTCCGCGGGACTCGGGGTACTACGGGCTAAAAACGCAATTATAAAAAGTGGGTTAAAAACTATAACTATACCCAAAGTTCAAGACCCCAACTAAGGTTTTCGGAACTGTTGTGCAGCGGCCATCGGCGTCCTTCTCTGGCGGATTGGAGGCGGCAGGGCGGCGTCTCTAGCGTCAAGAGGTGGTGCCGGAGACAAAGGCCCCTGGTTCGACTTGGTTGCAGGCTCCGGCGACAAGCACGCATGCGGTGGAGTCTCCCGGTCTGGTTCGAAGACAACCCGGCTCCAGAGGAGTGAATGTGACGATTGTGTGGCTTCTTTGTCCTTTCGGTGGCGGCTCAAACCCGGAACAGAAACAAGACTATTGAATATGAATCGAGGTGGTGGTGAGGCGGTGAAAGGCAAGGTGACGGCAGCGCGTGCAAGGTAACAAGAGAGGTGCACGAGCTGCTGCGGTTTGGAGGCGTAGAGGCAAGGGCTCACAACTCCTAGCTTAAATCCGGCAAGCTCACAGTAGCTCTCCGACGATGACGACGGCATGTGGAAGGAGGTGTTATAGGTGCTCCTTGTTTGTTTGGCTTCAGAGTGAAGAAGGAAGAAGAGGGGACGGATGGGTTGAGGCGATTGAGGTAAAGGGAGTGAGAGAGGGTAAGGGAGGAGAGAGGAGAAAAGGGGGAAAATGGGTTTTTAATTATAAGAAAATGAAAATGATGAAAAAGAGTGGAAAGGAAATCAAATCGGGCGGGATCCGGTTTGATTCGGCTGAACCCACTCTACTCCTATCGAGTTTTTAGGAGTAAAAATTCTGGATATTACACCCGGTGATTTTCTTTCTTGATTGCCAACGATGATGAGTTCTAGGTAATAGAGGACTCAACACCCTTTATTAGGTTTGAGTGTGCCTTCCCCTTGCCTTTATGAGTTAACCTAAGACTTAAACGGTGATGGTTAGTTCTATTCCCTTAGGTTGAGTGGTTGGTTTGAAATTATAGTTCATTTGCTTAGATCCTTCAGAGTTACCCGATAATAGGACCTTTGGTTTGGTATAGTGGATAGTGAGATCTCCCCCGTGATCTATCCCACCTTAGAAACACCTTTCCTTTGCAATCTCAGCTTTGTCCATAGATCCTTAGAAGTCTTTAATCGAAAACCACAATTAGATACTTTGATCTCTAGAATCTGCTCTTTCCCAATATTTACATACAATCTTGTCTTTGATTATTTGCAAATTGTCTAACTAGATTACTTTATTTCTTGGTTTCACCATAGTCTTTGTGTTCGACCCTATAATACTTGCTTCTATTGCGCTCGATCTGTACACTGCAGGTTTGCTATTTGCTTTTATTCTTGGTATAAATTTCTATTTTCCTTCATATACATACACAATTTGGAGCGAGCACACTTCATGATGCGAATTTCATAGACATCGTGAATTTTGCCTCCTAGTTTCAGTTTAATCGTTATCGACTTGTCTTTCATGTTTTTCACGATTATGGGAACCGAGATATGTTCAATCCGTTCATCCCATAGGTTGCGGTTCTCACTTCCATATTCTGTTGGATATAAGCCGATCGATCCACTACTAAGTGTGCAACTCGCGTCCTCTCCGAGCTTCAATTTTAAGGCCAACGTTGAGCTTGAAATTCTTTGCACAACAAATTAGAACATAAGTATACGTCTATCGTGATTCATACATACAATTAAACATATCATATTCCTCCTTGGACGTAACATGAGATAATTGCTAACTTGTTTGTCTCCTATATATGGTGTTGTTTAATTATGATTGAGTTTGCTTGTTTGAAAATTTTGAAATTGATTTTTATAGGGTTAGATAGCTCCAAAAGATCAGGAATGACAAACGTGTGCGATTGAGTGTCTCTAAGAATGACATAATTTTGTGGAGATTTTCTCCACGTGATGGATCTCCACTGACTTTGGCCTCTCAGGTAAGCTCTTCAACGCTTCGCTCCTTTCAAATGTGGATAACTACATTTTGCATGTCATTTCTTTGGTTGTTGGTTGCTTGGCGTGGCGATCAATTGAGTGCCTTCTTTACAATCTCATTTTGTTCAACTCAGTCGCCTCTCTGACATGCAATCATCTCTTCTGTAAAAAAGAATTTTTGTGTTCATTGTTCTTGTTCAATGAGTAGAGTTGTTAATGTAAAATATTATAATAATTTAATATACTTTACAATTGAAAGGATGAAAGTAATAAAATAACCAATATGTATATAGACCTTGTTCGCTCGAAAGTGTGTGCGTCAAAGTCTTAAATTTATATCTAGAACTTATGCAAAAGCGAACCCGTAGTGTACGGATCAGCTGTAGTAAGGCAAGAAATTCCAGACTCGAACTCAGGGATTTGGTGAGAATAAAATCGATTTCAAATTATCTGGCAAAGTATAAAAGCTTTTGTGATTAATTAAGGAGACAAATGATTCCAAGGATTCAAGTATCTGATTGCGGCTTTCGATTCAAGACACTTCTAAAGATCAAAGGACAGAGTTGGCGTTGCCAAGGTTATGTGTTTCAAAAGAAGATTTCGTACGGCGAAGTTCCAAAACCTATATATCTAATCCAAAGGTTCTCTCTATAAAGGTTGTTGAGGCTGCAATATAGAAAGATCTAAGGATAAGAATTACACTCAAACTAACCACCCAAAAACCACAGCATATGACTCTCAAAGGTAAAGATGGAAAGCACACTCAAACCTTAATAGAGGATGTTGAGTCTCTCTATTACCCAAATCTTGTAAACTTTAACTATTAAGTGAAGAATCAATGATGAAGGATGAATCAATTAAAGATCGTCAGGGAAATAAATCGTGTTGTTCTTCAGTAAATCGGACGATTTCCCCAAGAACAGGACGATTTTCCTGTTGTCGCAAAGTTAAATCTCAACTCTCAGGATCCAAATGGTTAAACGAGTTCAGTCTATCATTATCTAAGCCTCAATCATCAACTATTCTCCCCAGAATCACAAGGTTTTTAACCAACCATTTTCATATTCAAATCAAAATCAAGATTGAATGAATAGAACCAAATAACACTTGAACTTTGAATAAAAACCAAATAATCTCCAAATCTGTAATCAAATCTCAAAACCTATCAAAGAATCTCTCAAAACACTCAACAATGTGTTCACAAATTCCAAGAATCAGAAGGAAAACAAAAGGTCTCACAAACTTCTTGAATATTGACTTCTTGTTTCTTTCTTTCAATCTTCTCTCCAAGAACCTTCAATCCCGCAATGCGAACTCTCCTAGGTTTGTCACCGTCCTAGGTCTCCAAGTTGGAGATTTCTACCCCCTTCAATGTTGAAGGCTCTCCGATATTTGTAGGGATAAACCTAGGATTTAAAGACGAAACCCTAAATATTTGGGCTGAAAAGAAGTCGAGCCCGCTGGTATTAAAAAAATACTTTGAGCCGCGTCAGACGGTATCAGAAGATACTTTGGCGCGTCCTAGCGTCCTTTTATGCTCCTTTTGGTCGCGCTTCAAGGCTTGATCCATAAATATGTCATTTTGCTCCATAATTCGTCAAATTACCTACAAATGCAATAAAACTCTGTGTAGACCTCTATTCTCGCAAAGTAGGTGAATATAACCATAAATGCCATGAATGTATGTCTATGCTTGCAAAATAAAGGAAAAGTATATATCAAAACATGCCTAAATATAGGTCATAATTCATGTCATCAGACCTCTGTAGAGTTTAAGATTAATTTAATATCTCTTAATGTGTAATCATGTTTCTATATTTACTAATTGTGTTTTGAGGTTATACTTATTGTCATTGTATGTTTCCATGTAGGAAGGATATTCAGTGGCCTCTATGCATCTAGTCCCACTTTATATAAATTAAAAAAAAGGCTAAGTGTTCAGCTGACGGGGGATAGCCTGACCTCTTACATCATTTGGTATAAGATCGACTACACCCTCATGAGAGTCAACCAATACACTCAAATCAATTGTCAAAGAAAAAGCAAAACTAGCTAAATAATCCGCAGTTGTATTCGCTTCGTGGTAGGCATGTCGAGTTTGGATAATCAATCTCTTTTAATAAAGGCATGGCACCGAAGTACCACACTAGCTTAGGATAGCTATGGGGAATGCATTTCTGTAAGAGAGTAGCTACCAATCTATTTGTTTCCAAAATTACATTATGGTAGCCACTTTATTCGGGTAATTGTAGGCCATAATAGACTTCCCAAAACTCAGCCATGGGAACCTTAATCAATCCAATGTTAACACCAGAACCCCGAAGCCACTTACCATGATGATCCCGTATAACACCACCTATAACAGAAAATCCATCATCATGTCTTGATTCATCAGTATTAATCTTGATAGAAGGGAAATGAGGAGCCTCCCACTGGACCTGGACACATCGTCTATGGACAGGGTGAACAAGTGCAAAATGTGATTTCCAAGCTCTAAGATAGTTAGTAGCACGTTCCTGAACTAATTGTCATATACTTCCTTGTTCGAAGACATTATCATAAATTATCTAATTTCTCCATTTTTACGCCCACATGAGAGTCAATGTAAAAATTTCACTCCACAAACAGTTAGAAGAAAAAAATGTGACTGGAAGATAAATTACCTTATATTCAGCTAGCAAAAGGCACATTGTTGAAATTGTCAAAGAAAACGTTAGCATGCAACTGCTACCACATCACATGCATATAAGGACGAGAAGAAACAGTTGGCCGTAAGTCTCAGTGTCAACCACACACGAGGCACAAACATCCTCATGCTAACTTATCTTTTAATAACCGGCGGGTCTAAGACGTGGAAGGGATGCACTTCAAAGTGAACCTACACACAAGCCTTGTGGGTTCCATCCTAAAACCAATTGGAAATAGGAGGAGTAACCATAGGACTTATATGTTAGGTTCACACAGTATCATATTGTCGATGTGGGGCATTCTACACATCTCAACACTCCCCGCAAGTGCAACTATCCTGGACTAGTTGGCACTTGACACGAACACATGTTAATGAGACCCGCACGAACCTTAGCTCTGATACAATGTTAATTTATCTTTTATATCTAGTGGGTTTAAGACATAGAGGGGATGCACGTCAAAGTGCACCTACACACAAGCCTTCGGGGTTCCATCTTAAAACCAATTGGCAATTGGAGGAGTAAGACTTATGTGTTAGGTTCATACAATATCATATTGTCAATGTTGGACAATCCACACATCTCAACACTCCCCTCAAGTGGATTTAGGATGTGTGGAAATCTCTTACATCGTGATACCACGTGAATCTAACATATAAGTCCTAGGGCTACTCCTCTATTGTCAATTGGTTTTAGGAGGGAACCTCGAAGTCTTATGTGTAGGTTCTCTTTACGTGCATCCCCTCCACGTATTAGACCTTCCGGATATGGATATAAAAAAATAATTAACACGGTATCAAAGGAGGTTCGACCCGGATCCATTATCATGTGCTTGGGTTGTGATTAGCAAAAATATGTTATCCGCCCATTTGGCTAAGTCGGCCTTAAGGCTTTTTGTCAAGTGTCAACTAGTCCAGCATAGTTACACTTGAAGGGGAGCGTTGAGACGTGTGGAAATGTCCCACGTAGAAAATATGATACCATGTAAACCTAACATATAAGTCATAGGATAACTCGTTTTGACAATTGGTTGTAGGATGGAAACCCCAAAGGCTTGATTGTAGGTTCACTTTGACGTAAATTCCCTCCTCGGTAGTAAGATGTCTTCGTTTTCATTTTGCATCCGTAAGAACACCAACATGCAATAATTTCCAAATGAAAAGACGAATGCACTCTTGTACACAAACCTGCAAAAACACCGAAATAGGGAACCATCGGAATTGCTGGAATCAATCACAATCCTGCGTGAGCAAGTTTTTGCCGAGCTAACCGAATAATCTTCATCAGCAGTAGCACTCCATCCCAACTCATCCCTGCATGCAAAAGACTTAGTAGAATTGTGGCAATCATATATACTTGTAGTCGGCTACACTACTAAAATTACACTTTACGCTCTTATTATTCTCACGATTGATCCCACACCAAAGCGTTGATCGTCAACTTTATTCATGTAATCCGGCCATCACTACTAAAATTCCCATATTTTGTGATTCAGTTTGTGACACCTCTTTTGATTTCAGCAATGCAAAAAAGATGTTTGGTTTTCATTTATTATGCGTGGGTGTTAAATATTTTTTTTTATATACAATTGGGTTGATGTTTCTATTATCACGCAAGCAACTAATAAAAGAGATGGTCAAGTGTTACCTTTTACTCTACTATTATGGGCTTTTTTTGTAGAAATTAGATACAAGCTTTCTTGATTTAGAAAAATCCTTTTCAAGGGTTTCTTAATTTTAATAGGGTGATGAGTAACTGAAATTATAGGTTTTTAACTTTGTGTTTGAGTTCATGTGAATGAGAATGCCTCAAATTAACTAACGGGAAAGCTGATAAAGTGTAAGCAAACCTTCCTCTTTTGGTAAAGTTTTTAAACTTTGAGTAATCATATTTTCAAGGGTAATACTTATAGGTTTGCATTAATATCTTGACTTAAATTTGTGTCAAGACTTTCATCACTTTGCATCTCACAATGCAACAACCTTCAAAGTCACTACATTTTCCACAACACCACACGTAAAAAGCATAACCAACTTCCCAAAAGCATGGGGCAACATGCACACAACTCAAAGACCATACATTTGACGAAGACAAAACAAATAAAAATGGAATCAACCCCAACAACAGCCAATGAAACATTCAGATATTGTAACGGTCAAAAACCGAAGATGGCCTAATCGGGAATTTTAAGGAATTAAACACGTTTTAACAAGAGATACTTCTTGAGGTAACCTGCTCCTAGATGATATTACCCCCGGTGTTATTTGGAGCATTTGGGAGCTTCAATTAATAAAAATACAGTTGAGAGAAATGACCAGGACATCATACATGTCCTAGATATGAAATAACATGGAAAGGCAAAACGGTCAAAAGAGTCGCAATTTCATTTCTTAGCGGCTAAGAAAGACGGCTTAGGAATACGCATTTTTCGAGACAATTGCGGAATAATTATCCATACAATGTTCCAGATTTATTATTCTAATTTCTAGAAGTTTGGAGAAGGAGACTTAAACCGCATTCGGATCGGTGAAAGGATAATTATCGATTTCGCTAAAGGATAATTATCGTATTCTCTATAAATAGCGGAAATATCGTTTATTAATTCATTTCCTTTCACGTTTCCTCGTAAAAGCTCTGATTTCTCTCAACCTTCAAACTCATATCTACTCTCCGTTTCTAATCCGATTTCAATTCCGTTTGAGTTTTTGGATTCCTCTCTTCATTCTCTTCATATCGGTACCGAGTTTTCGTATTTCCGAGCAAGGGAAGGCCTGGTCAAGCATATATGATACTAGGATAGTTCCGTCACTCAGATTCCGGTGAATTTGATGATGTCCGAGCGTAGCTTGCATCCTTGTGATTCCGAATATTCTTTCAGATCGTCAATCGGGTTAGTAACGAATAAGTTATGAATTTATTCGTTTTCCGTATTGCGATTTGGCTTAAATTGACCTTAGGCTTGTCAAAAATGGATAATTGGAAATTCCATTATGCTCGTTACATTATTCTGGTGATTATGGGTTGTTTGTTTGATGAGATTTGATGATAGGTGGGTTCAGAAATTGCCTGCACGCAAAACGTTATTCTGGTGAAATTTAATTAATTAATTGAAGGTTAATTAATTAAATTGGGATTATAGAGAATGGTATAAGTTATTTAAATTCAAAGGAATGAATTTAGCTGGTGTTTGAATCGAAAAGTTTAATACGGGGAATATGGTATTCTCAACAGATGTTGTTGAAGGTTTTGGTCTAATTATAGCTTAATTGCTTTCTGAGCGTATCCAAATACGAGAAAGGAGGATAGTCCGAGTGGGAAACGGACCCAATAGTTGGTTTACAAGGTTTTAATGTTCTTACTTGTGAGGTAAGTGTATGTGAATTACACTTGCTTAATATATATTATGTGTTTAATATGACATGATTTTATGCATGCTTGTATGTATATATTTGTTTGTTATGATTATATGCATGCTTATATATATATGAGTGAGATGATGATGATGACTTGATATTCTTTATGAAAGCATGCATAAGGTACATGATATGATAATGAAAAGGATGTGATGAAAGCATGAAACTGAGTTATGTTATGAAAGTCATGATATAGGATGGTAATTGATTAATTATCCCAAATGGGTCCCGCACGGGTTTCCGGGGGACGAGGTCGCTACTTGATCTATAGGGAGCCTCAAGATGAGATAAATAGTCCAAGATCACAACTTGATCCACAGGGGGTTTTAGGACAAGATAACCGAGATCGCTACTTGATCTACAAGGGGCCTAGATGCTATCGGGTTGGCCAACCTAAAGAAAAAGAAAGAAAGAAAGAAAGAAAGAAAGAAAGAAAAGAAATACGAAAGCACATGAGAAAATATATCGTATGATCAGTTGGGGCTAGTTAGTTAATTATCACTTATGCATCGATGCGATCGAGTCTAGCATGCTATATGTTATGTTATGATTATTCATATGTGATGTGTGATAACATGCTTGAATGTCTATGTGAAATGTGATTTGAACAGTTGTGAAATTAAATGTGAATGTGGATATGTATGTGTGTGCTTTGAAATGTGAGAAAAGGTATAGGACGTTGGACCCAATACCCTTACTGAGCGTGTGACTCATTGTTGTTATATCCACATTTTTTTCCAGCTACTCAAACTCGGTCTGATCAAGGCAAGGACGTTGGACCCAATACCTGGATTTGAGATCGTATCAAGTGGGCTGTTATGGGATGTTGTCGCCTAGGATGTTTTGTGTGGTTTTAAACAGTGGTGTTTTGTTAAATAGAGTTTTATGACATATGCTAGTATGTATATATGTTGTGAATATGGCTGTAAAATAAAGTTTTAAAATTTTACGTTTTCCACTTTTTCGCTTATTGCTTCAAACAGGGTTAATTAATTGGTAATCAACTAGAAATGAAATAGGTGTCACACATACAACCCAACTTATGAACTTAGTTTTTTAACATAACTTACCTACACAATATTTTAACAAAGAGACTTTTCGATCTAGGTTGCTAATAGCTTTGCCGAAGGTGAATTGGTCATTGACCCGAGATTTGAGCACGTGTTTGGCTTGTGAGTCTCTATGTTTGCTGATGATTTTGCTGTAAGTGAACGAGCCTCGCTCGTTGTGCCAGGTTCTTGTGTATTTTTCATGACTTATTGGTTTCAAGTAGTTGGTATGCCCAGGAGTATTGCATGCTTATCTGGAATACTTGGTGTATGTCTGTTTTTGGGTTGTAGACTTCAGGTTATAGACATGTACATAAACTTTCTTACTTTAGTGTAAATGGGTCTTAACAACCTAGTTATACTATTTTTCTCCTTTTTTTTATAAGTACTGCATTGAATTTTTTTAGTAGCAAGCAAGCTAACAGAAAACAATCTCTTGCTTTGAAACTATTTTTATCCATGTGAACATTTAATGCACAAAATTCAGAATACCAATTTAAGACCATTCTTCAGACTTCCTCTACATATCAACGTGCATATATAAGCAACCCTCACTTGTCTTACTAGAGAAACTACAAAGAAAAAAAAAGAATAACAATCTAAGATCAATTCTTTAAGAGGTGAGTTTTAAATGATCATCTATTTTGTTAATCAACTAATATGTACATTATAACGTACTCTTTGTCTTTTCTTTGCTAATAATATAGTGATGGATATAATTTAGGTTTGACATTAACATATATAATTGCATTTTCATCTTGGTATTTGACGATGATCTTGGTATTTTACTTGTAGTGGATATTTTGTTCATGACCATTCATCAGTGCAATCACGTACTGGACACCGTTTTCCCATCAACAAGTTCAGTTCAGATATTTCGCACCGTCTTATAGCGAATCAAAACACCGACATCAGACCACTTCTTTATATACACCGTGTGTAACACGTGCGTCCGACCTAGTCACTTTAGAAATCTAACATGAGAGTGGAACTAAAGACAAATAACATCACACAAATTAGCCTATATAGGATTTGAACCTATATCTTTGTGCACAAGCACATTGCTCTTCCAATTGAGCTAGGCTAAACAAACAATTTACTAGTGTAGATGTAACAAAATCAACACAATAATAGACAGCTCATAATAATAATTTTACAAATACTATATCCGAAAATAAAATCTCAACAACAATGATAATCTATGATGGAAAGAGGGACTCATAGAAACAACAACCAATTCTCTCATGCTCAATGCAAATGCATCTTTATTGGAGCACATTGTGGTTGTTGGAGCTTTAATTCATAATTTTGTAGGCTTTATAGTCATGATTGTTGCAAAATGCTTTAAGACAATACATAGTTAGGGTTTCACTACCTTCTACTCTTTATGCTACTTTTATTTTATAGGACAACTAATGTATTAACACAATACATAATTAGGCTATTAACTCTTACTTCACTTTCATTTTCTATTTAAACCCCCTATAAATTATTGTAGACCTTGTAGAGTACGATATTTAATAATAATATATCTTGCTTAAAAAGAAATAACTAGTTTTAAATAGCTCGATGCTGAATATTGTAGGCTGCTAACTTTTTACACCTATGATGCACGAACACCTCTGGAAGGCGGAGTGTCCCATGTCCTACCATGTCAAACACGGGAATACGGCGGGACATTGCTCGGACGTTGTCAAATATGATCCAACACGGTCAAGATACGTTTCATATGTAGGACACAGCATGTCTAAGACACGACGCGGACAAGGATTGTGTCCGTTAACGAAAGTTTTCCCTATTTTTAAGGCTTAAAAAGAAAAACAAATTTAAAATTAAAAAAAATAGATTTACCGTAATATTTCTTCTTCCCTCCCGTTTTCCGACAAAACCTAGCCTTCATATGGCCACCTGCGAGATTGTAGTTGCCGGAAGCAAGACACAATCTTCTTATTCTTATTCTTCGACAAAGCCTTCTTCTTCTTCTTTACAATTTTTTTTATTATTGTTTTTCTTGGTTTATTATATTGTTCAGTTGTTGTTGATTTGCAAAATGGGTTCATTCTTCAATGTTGATAATGAGTATGTTTATTTGAGATGGTAAGGCTAAATATGTTTATTTCTATGTTTTGTAAAACTAAAATTATTTGTTTATAAGCTTTTATTTCGGTTATTTAGTTGGAGTGATTTTATCCGGTCAGACACGGGAGGCAGCACATATGCATTGCGTTTGTGCCTTCCGGGCGCAGTCCAAGTACGCCTCCGGGACACATTGTGACTGCTTCTCTAGGGTGCATTGTGAATGTGCCTCGGAGGCGCATTGTGGTTGTGCCCCGGAGGCGTATTGTGATTGTGTCCCGTTGTCTATCTTTGATTGTGCCCGGGCCTTATCTTTTGAACGGTCCTCACCCGTCTCACTTACCCTAATTGCTGCCTCAATTTATATTTTACGTAAATTCAAATCACAATTCTAAATCTCAATCCTAAAAACCTCGTAAAATATGTCAATATTTTTCGAAGAGATCGAAGTTGAATCCGATGGTGAAGCGTTAATCTTCCAGAATTTTAGAATTAATAGTTTATTTCGTTTTTTAGTTTTAGACATGTTAGAATAGAGAGCTGGAAATTTTAAAATTAATATTTTATTTTGTTTTTTAATAGGATCTTTGGAATATTCTCGTGTCATCGGTGTTGATATTTTGTCCAAGTTTGAGCTTCATGGATATTTTTTGGATAGAGATAGATTAGTGGTTGGACTCTATTTGTGGGGTACTCGATGTCTATGGTGTTGTTCATAAACTCTCGCTCGGTGACAATCACATCCGGTATTTTTCCGTAGCACAAATGATGAAGCCTCCTTAAAGCCCACTCGTAGTGATCTTTGTTCTCGTGTGCCATGAATACGAAAGCTATTGCAAATGTTTTCTTTGAGCTTGTGATACCGACAATCCCTAACAACGACATATTATATCTAGAAATAATACAAAAGAAGGATAAACTAGAAGTGTTGTGCAATAAGATAGACGTTTATCAAACAAAGTTAGTATAAGGATACTTACTCATTGGTCTTATACCTCGAGTTCATCACAATAACATAAGGGAACATGTGGAGCAAGTGCTGAATATCGGGATGTGAGATAAAAAAAACAGCCACCTCATCGGAGTCCGGGCATCTCCTTGCACTCACATAGTATCCGCGTTCCCGCAACATATGAAATGTTTGTTGTAATGACCTTCTTCCTTCAGCTTGTTCCATCTTCATCTTCAAACCCGTATTGTAAATTTTTTGGGTGGTTGTATCAATTCCAAGGTCATCTAATTGCACGAATTTTAATATGTCTCGGTTTCAAACCCGACCATAATTCACACTCCACCTTTCGATATTTGATAAGAGTCAAACGTACAACACATGCATGTCACCTTAAAACCGATGGAATTACGTGGTTGTAGACTCCACATATAACTTTCAATGTCCATTTTTATTCTTCAACTCGTGTCACCTCAAGTTCAAACTTGCACATACACTTCATCGAGTTCTTTTTCCGGCTAGTACTTGGGACGTGATCGGGATCAACATCTTTCTCCTTTCTAGGTGCTCCGTGTCTATCGCATTTCAAATGAAATAAATAAGATTTCGGTTCATAAATCTCTTCAAACATGTCTAAAACTAATAAAAAAAACAAAATCGAGCATTAACTCTAAAATTCCGGTTTTCTATTCTAACATGTCTAAACTAGTAAAAACGAAATAAAAGTAGGATTCTTCCTCTTAGTGCCCTTCAAGTTTAAACTTTTTCTCTTAGTATCCACAAGTTTGTAAGTTTTTTATTTAAAAGATGTAAAAAAAAGTAAATTAAAGATTTTTTAATTTTTGAACTAAAATAAAAAATAAAATAATTTTTTTTAAATTTCAAATTAAAATAAAAATGTAAGAAATTAAATTTAAAACTAATTTGAAAATAAATAAAAATTTACTATAGTATTATTGTAAATAAGGGTACATAATTAGTTTTAAATATACTTTTTTGGAATTTTAAAATTAAAAATTAAAAATATAAAAAATACTCTTATAACCATTACTTAGTAT
>BSUD01000007.1:135706197-135741543 GCA_033239045.1 Fagopyrum esculentum | reverse complement strand
TTATATCAATAAATAATAAATAACATCTAATTGAATATTTCCAATAATAATCTATTTATAATTTTTTTAGGTTTGGATAAATTTCATTTTTAAAAAAATTAGAGAGTTTAGTGATGAAACTTGTTTTATTTTTATATGAGTTAAAATTTATGTAAGAAATAAAAAAAATTTATTGTGAGAAACGGAACGATAGGAAGAAGTCGGTGTAAAATGCTGGTATGTAAAATGAGAATATATTATTTAACATGCACTTTTTAAAAAAAAATTAATGTTAGAGTTTAAACTTCATTAAAGATTTTGATGAAAGACCAAATTTTTATTTATTCTATATATATATATATATATATATATATATATATATATATATATATATATATATATATATATATATATATATATATATATATATATTATCATGTATAATTTATTTAAGAAATAATGAGAGAAAGAGGACCCAAAAATTTTTTATTTTGTGAAATGGGCCTCTAATAAATTTACTACATAAAATAGGTCTGAAAAGTATAAACTAGGCTACTGTAGACATTGAATTGAAAAGAGAGGGGTGCAGGCTTTTTTTTTAAATGATTTGATGTTAATTTTTTGGGGAAAAAAAACACTGCTTACCCAGGAATACATTACCCAGGAATACATTACCCAGAAATAGATTACCCAAGAAGTTTGACATTACCCAAGAAGTTTGACTGTTTTAGATTACCCCGAAATACATTACCCAGGAAGATGAGAAGTTGGAGATTATCCATGGATACAAACAAACACTACTTACCCACAAATAGAAAATGTAAACAAACATTGCTTACCCACAAATAGAACAGGAAGTTTCAGTGTTTTAGATTCACAAAAAGAAGAGATGAGAAGTTTCAGATTACCCACAAATACATTACCCAAGAAGTTTGAGATTACCCATAAATAGGAACAAACACTGCTTACCCAAAAATAGGAACAAACACTGCTTACCCACAAATACATTTCGGTGAAGAAGAAGCTCAACAAGCAGTCCAGATTTATGCGTTTCAATGGAAAGAAGAAAAGAGCTGCATATGGATACCCAGAAATAAATTTAGGTTTGAAAGGAGGGAAGAAGAAGGGACAAAGGAGGGAAAAAGATGGGCTGACTGAATTGATTGGACTATTTTCTGATTTTTTTTCTACATGTGACCCAATAAATCAAATGAAACCTATGTCCCTTACTTTTCTGATTTTTTCTACAATAGGAGCCCATTTTCTAAATGAAATGATGAGAGACCCTAAATCTAAACTCTACGTTGTAAAAGGCCCACATTACAAATTCAGCCATAATTTAACATCAAAAAAGGTGAAACATTA
Source organism: Fagopyrum esculentum (assembly GCA_033239045.1). Taxonomy (NCBI): domain Eukaryota; kingdom Viridiplantae; phylum Streptophyta; class Magnoliopsida; order Caryophyllales; family Polygonaceae; genus Fagopyrum; species Fagopyrum esculentum. The sequence continues at coordinate 135,740,199 of BSUD01000007.1, read as the reverse complement.
ATAGTATTTTAATGGTTAAAAATATTTAAGTGTATATACTTGTATTATTTTTTCTATATCAAAAATTTCTATAACAAAAAAATTATACTTTTAACGTTGTTAGATTGTTCTTGAGTCTTCAATTTTATTATTTAGATTAAAAACCCTAATATATAAATGATTGTATTATCTAAAATTTGAACTTTGTAAAACGTGTACATTAGTACTATTTTATTAGTAAAAGTAAAAAGCAGCAAGGTTGAGGATGTTTATATTAATTTTTTATATAAAAATTTGCTATAGTGGTAAATAACCTTGTAACTTTGTCATATTCTTCATTTACTTTTTTTATTTTGTTATTTGGGTTAAAAATCCCAACAGAAACTAACAACCAATATTGGCAGAAAAACGGGGTTGCACGATAATGAAGAATTTAATGAAAACGCTAAGCGTGAAACAAAGCCATTATAAGGAGCAGGTTGATTATTTTACAGATTTCAAGAGATATGCTGCTTATCTTTTTAATTTAATCAAATTAATCTTAACCCTTCATTATAATTAATGATGGATATTTTGTGAAGTTCACCATGAAGTTGAAAACCAACTTCACAGGAGCCTGACATTGGCTTGGAAATCTTCTTCAACTTATAATTAAGATATTAATAACCAGCTTACGGGAAAACATTTTTCAAAATTTGATTCCTGTCTACTGATTAGAATGTGTTTAATATTGAAACCTGAATGTCAACTTCTCTGTCCAATGAGTCTTGGATTACGCTTGTTTATTTCTTTATCAATAGCCAAATTTTCAAAAATCTTACTTCAGCTTTGACAGAAAAATAACTTATGCAGATTGGATGCCGATGAGCTGATTTAACTAAAGGAGACTCAAAGTTCTAGAGTGATCATCATTCATCAGTGACCAGGGAGAGCTCTTTGCAAAGTTTAGAACGAGACTGTAGCGTTTTGCTTCCACTTGGTATTATTATTGAACACTCGATTTCACTAAAACACAGCATAGTATGCACCTTTCTAGAAACAAGGCTGAAATTTTAAACCCACAATAAAGCATGTCAAACATATTACAAGCACAAATTCGGCAAGTTTGCTCATTGCAGGCTCAAACCTGCATTTTAGTCAGTGCCAATAAAATTAGGTCTCAAAATGCTTGCTACCTCTCATCAAATTCAAAAAAAAAATTGGTTTACCTAATCTACCAAAAGAATGGGAGAGCAAACGATCTATTGCTGACACGCCCTTTTGAGGGCACAAACAGAATGGGAGGTGCTACTATACTACGCCATCTAGTGAGCCTCTACCGGGAAAATTGCACAACAAAATAATGGCCTTACAGTACAAAGGCAACCTTCTCCTGGGACACGGCCAGGGAAGGAGTTGCAATCAAGGGTTCATAATGATCCGCTCCGGCACCACACCAACCTGTAACGAGATTGTGTAAGCTCGAGACTAGTGATTCGAGTGAAGATTAAGGAGAGTGAAAATTACTCCGTACCGGTGCCTTTCATGAAGAGAAAGAATGGAGGTCCGCAGATTTGTCCCCGTGGCCGGTGTGGAAGGAAGAACACGCAGTTTTCCTCATCAACCATTCCATCTGATCCGTGTGCTTGAACCTGAATGAATAACCAAAAGCTGTGACTCAAGTGCTCACCTAAGCACACCCATCAATTTTGAAGTGAAAGCTCATACACATTCTTTCTTACCACATAGATCTCTCTCTTGAACTCGGTAGCAAGACACTCGATGGCAATGTCGTCTCCGAAGGCGGCTGCACGACCTTCTCTGTTTTCATCAACTGTGAGCAAACCCTCCTCTGTATATTGCAAAGTGATGATATCATACTCATCATCAGGACAACCAGAGATGGACATGTATTTGGCCCAACTTGAGCCATCATCCACTGCAATACATCGTTCTTTGTAAATAGACTCCGCTGCAGTTTCTCTTCAACAATAACAACATCCACTGATGAGGATCAATACACACAGAAATGTACCCTGAGTAACATTACATTCACAACAACATTTCACTAAGCACGTCTTTTTTTATTGGCTTGTCGTGTTTTACATTTCAATAATCAAGCAAGCACGAAGCAATTACAAATTTAGAATGGCTAAAATTGATGAATAAATTTCCAGATAAAAACAAAATAATAATTTGAAAACATTGTACTGATGTAATCCAACAAATGAAGAGAAGTAATACAGCAAATCTTGATAACGTAATAACCTCCAAATCCAATCAAAAGAAAAAGAAAAAGAATAAGAAATACCTCTGCATGCCAAGAGGTAGGAGCTCGTTGATAGCGGAATCCATAGATTCCCGATCCGTTTTCTTGGCGAGCAGCTTGAGCTCCTGAACCACGTGGATTCCCCAGCCAGATTTCAGATCTGGAGAGTACATATGCCTAATTGCATTGTTTACCATTTGTATGTCCTCCTCCGATGCAGATCCAAGATCTTCAAGGAATCTCTTCACCGTTCTCCTCCTAAGCTCCCTGGAATCCACAGGCGACTCCTCGGTATCCCCAACGGCTACCATAGCCTTCTGCGAGGCCGTAAACAAGCAGTTCCCGTCGGATTCGACGTCGCCTCCGTGAGACAGCCGAAAAACGACAGGGGAGGGCTCATCGTCGTCGTCGTCCTGAGTCTGAGGGGGCTTCCAGAGAACTCCTCTCGCCTGAAGCTTTGAAAGATTCCTCCTCTGCTGCTCCTCCAGCCCCGTAACGTTCTCCCAAGTGGAAGTGGTGGTGGCGGTAGTGGTGGCCGGAGATAGATCTAGGGCCTGGATCGATTCTTTCCAGGTGAGCAACGGTTGCAATGTGTCCGTTGAGACGGAGGAGGAGTCGCATAGAAGCTTCCCCATCGAATCTTGGTGGATTAGCTCTTCCGCTCCGACGGAGAAGAAAGTGCAGAGGAGAGAGAAGGAGGGAATGGGAAGGAGAGAGAAACTAGGGTTAATGCCTCGCGGTGGGTAGATGGGGAAGATTAGGGGGTGGGAGGCACGTGGAGAAGAAGAGCACTGGTGGTCTATAATAAGATGCGCATTATTCCCACAATTTAAGTGGGCCTGTGATTGTCTGTACGCCACGTGGCGGCCCCTCATTCGCCACCTTGTGATAGAAATGGTCTAGACTACACGACAGTCAGCGGAGCCCAAAAATGTTACCGTTGCTCGGATGATTCGGACTTCGTGTCTTTTTCATTTTCTTAATTCATATTTCTCTTTTATTTTTTAGGAGAAAAAGACTGTCTTTTCATGTGGATTGATGGAAATGGTGATATTATTACGTTTTTCATACACGTGCATCTTCTGTAAGAGGAAATTGCTAGATACATCACGATGTAGTTTTTACACATATATATTTTTTTAATTTTAATATATATATATATATATATATATAAATATATATATATATATTCGTTAGATAGTTTGTACAGACTATAATATATATATGATATTTATATATTTTTAAAATGATTTAAAAATAATTTTAATATATATTTCTTTGTTAAATAGTTAAGGGGAGGGAACTCTATCTTACGTGATACCTTTTCATAATAAAATTTATTTATTTTTAGTATTAGCTTGTTTACACGCTCAAGTACCGCTACATAAATAGATAGTTGTTTTAACATTTTTTACCATTAAAAAAAACAAATACACATTATTTTCCTAATTTTTTTTCCAACTTTTTTTATTAAATATCACAACTAAACTACATAATCAATAATAATTAACCTTTCAACAAAAAAATTATTATCATGATATATGTGATATTCTTGATTAAAGTTTAAAGCTAAAACGGATTTCTTCATACTGAGGAAGTACAATATAATATATCTTGGAGATCTATATTATTTAAAATAATTTTATAAATATGATATCATTAATGTGATGGAGATTATATTGTTGTATATATGACAAAGGTTCTCGTTCTTCTAATACATTTACTTGTAGTTTTGTCGATAACACATTTGTCCCATAATAATTAATCGGTTTCACTAATGATTTTGACCTCCATAAATCACGGACCTTCATAGTGCCAATTTTAAAATCGTGACTACAGTTAAGAATATTTTCGTTCTGAAAAGGATGAAACTGCTTACACCATGGTGAGAAAAATTTAGATTATTGTATAACTTTTTATCTTATGTGTTCATTTTTTATGATAAAAAAATATTTATTTTTTACAGTACTGGTTTGTTTTCACCCTCAAGTAGCGTTTTAGTTTAAATAATTTATTTGAACGAGTATTGATTTACTTAAATGAAAACATATATAAACAAAAATATGTATATATATTTAAAAAAAACACCAAAATATCAAATTTCAAAACTTATTTTTCAAATTTTTCAATTTTTCTAAGTGAGAGTACAAGAAACGTAGTCTTGAACTTTGGTTTTCAATAAATATTTGTAAATCGTAGTCTTGAACAACATTTTCATTTTAATAGATTAAATTTATCCGGGTGAAAACAAAACGGAAAAAGAAAGAAAGCGAGAGTTGTGTATAAATAGTCGTTTTTCCATTTTTCACCTTTACTAAAAAAATAAACAAAGGCATTGTAACACCCTCGAATTTGCATGACTCGGAATGCTACGGGCGGAGACCTCACAATGGGTTCCGACCCTTAGTCTGACAACAATTTCACCGATTCTTACAACAAGATACAAATAAAGGCAAAACTAAAATACATTTTTATGCAAATGATGCAAATGATATGATTTCCGAAAGCAACAACAACATACCCCAGCCGAGTTCTCAACTCCAAAGACTCAAACGTCAAAATACATACAATATACAATATAAACAAGACTCCACCCAAAACCATCCTACAATGTACGGAACCCCGGCTGCCCACTCTTCCAAATCTCTCGGCCGCATCCGTAACCTACAGGCAACTACAATATCGGTATAAAACCGTTAGCTAACATTCAAAGCATTAGAATCATGTGATGCGTCCTTGGACACGTCAATGAAGTATCCCGGATCTAGATCAAGCTGAAGCTCAACTACTCCTTAGTTGAAGTGCGAATGCAATTGAAGATGGGTTGCGGAAGCTTAGAGATGGAGGCGGAAGTTGTATGATTAAGTCGATCTAGATTGATCGATCAAACCTTGAAGTGGGTCGGTTGAGTTGGTTCTTGAAGAACCCTCGAATATGGTTGAGTTTGGATCGAAGATCCAAAAGAAGAACTTTGAGAGGATTGGAAGAGGGATTGATGCTCAAGTAAGTAGGAGGAAAATACTTCTCATTACTTAATCAAATTGAACATGCTTTACAAATGAGCCAAGCATCCCCTTATATAGTGGATGAAGGCCATACAAAGAGTCGGAAATTAAATGACGGAAATAAAGTCGGAATTTAAGTTCCGGAAATGAAACACCTAAAAATATGAAAGGTTGAGAATTTAAGTTCGGAATTAAGTTTTCGAATTAAATTCCGAAACCAAAAGTCTAATCTTAAATTCGGAAAATTAATACCCGGAAATAAAGTCCCGGAAATTAATATTCCGAAAATAAAAAGACTTATTATTACAAAACGCTAAATTACGGAAAATGCGGAAAATGCGCCGGAACGGTGCCGGCTTGACAAGCTTCAAGTCATAGTGGCGTAGAGACACGGTTTGCAACCAATGGGTCCGTGACAAGCAATGGTGCGGCTAATGATGAAGCCGGTAGCTTGAGCGATTGCTTTAGTACGGGAACGGGTGAGCGGTCCAGCGGAGCGAACTCGAAGTGCCTCGTCTTCCTCGTCTTGGGACATAGGGGTCAAGGGCGCATCAGTCCCCCCATCTTGGATGTGAAACGTCTCCGTTTCACCTTCGTCAAATAGGGGCTCAATGTATGGTGCAAGGTCCTTGACATTGAACGTCGGGTGCACGCCATAGTCGTCCGGAAGCTCCAACTTGTAAGCATTCGGGCCATGGCGGGATAAGATACGGAATGGTCGATCACCGCGGTCCGAGAGCTTGCCTTTGCGGCGGGATGGAAAACGCTCCTTCCTTAAGTGGAGCCAAACAAGATCACCGGGCTCGAATGACATTGGACGGCGCCCTTTGTTGCGTTGTGTGGCAAGTTGATCGGCACGCCGTTGGAGTTGTGTCCTAGTCCGCTCATGAAGCTCAATGATGTGAGCGGCACGACTTGCTCCGGTGATGTGTTCTCCGTCTTTGAGTGGACGCGGAGTGAAGTCCATTGGGGTGTGTGGATTAAGGCCGTAGACAACTTCAAAGGGTGAAAGCTTTGTTGCCGAGTGTCGAGACCTGTTATAAGAAAACTCCACAATAGAAAGTAAGTCCTCCCACTTGTGTGGGTTGTTCCTAAGGGTCGCTCTAAGTAGAGCGCCGAGAGTCCGATTGGTCACCTTCGTTTGACCATCGGTTTGGAGATGATAGCTACTTGAAAACAACAAGTTGGTTCCAAGTTTCCCCCATAAGGTTCTCCAAAAATGGCTCACAAACTTTATGTCCCGATCACTAAGGATGGAACGCGGTATTCCATGTAAGCGCACAACATTGTCAAAGAAAAGGGTAGCTACTTCACTAGCATTTTGTGTGCTCTTACATGCAATAAAATGTGCCATTTTCAAAAAACGATCGACTACCACGAAAATGGAGTCTTTGCCTCGTTTTGACATGGGTAGGTCAACCACAAAGTCCATAGAAAGATCCTCCCAAGGTCCCATTGGTATAGGCAAAGGAGAATACAATCCATCCGGACCTTGGCGCGATTTTACATGGTGACATGTGATGCAACTTGTGCAAAACCGTGTCACATGCTTGCGCATGCGGGGCCAAAAGAAGTGCTCTTGTAGAGCGGCGAGAGTCTTGGTAGCACCGAAGTGACCACGACCCTCATGGGCCTCCTTTATCAACAAATGACGAATACTCGAGCGCGGGATACAAAGTTTGCCTGCACGGAATAAGTAGCCATCGTTAATAAAGAAAGACTCATGCTCTCCGAGGTCAAGGCATTGAGCAAATATATCCTTGAAGTCAAGATCCGTGGCATATAACTCTTTGATAAGAGCAAAGCCATGGATCTTGGCGTCCATATGCACAAGAAGGATATATCGGCGAGAAAGGGCGTCGGCTACCACATTCTCTTTACCTTTCTTATGTCGAATGACATAAGGAAAGGTCTCAAGAAACTCTACCCAACTCGCATGGCGCCGACTCAAGGTAGTTTGACCCTTGAGATACGAAAGAGCCGCATGATGCGAATGAATCACGAACTCCTTCGGCCATAAGTAGTGTTGCCATGTTTTAAGACAACGAACTAAAGCATATAGTTCCTTGTCATAAGTTGGATAGTTGAGTGAGGGACCGGAAAGTTTTTCGCTAAAATAAGCAATGGGCCGATTCTCTTGTAGGAGAACCCCCCCCCCCCCAATGCCTACATTAGATGCGTCACACTCCACCTCGAAGGTTTTCGAAAAGTTTGGGAGTTGGAGTAGTGGCGCATTACAAAGACGGTCTTTGAGCGACTCAAACGCTCGAGCATGGGTGTCACGCCACTCAAATGTGACACCTTTATTAGTAAGCTCATGTAGCGGTGCTGCTATCGAGCTAAAGTCCTTGACAAAGCGTCGATAGAAACCCGCTAAGCCGAGAAAGGCTCGAACCATGGTGGCCGTAGTAGGAGTAGGCCACTCCCGAATGGCGCGAACTTTTGATTCGTCCACTCGTAGTCCGTCCTTAGACACGACATAGCCAAGAAAAATTGTGGTGTCCGAGCAAAAGACACATTTCTCCAAATTGACATATAATTGCTCTTGTCTAAGGCACTCGAGCACTTGGCAAAGGTGCTCGATGTGGGCATCCAAAGACTTGCTAAAGACTAAGATATCATCGAAATAGACAACTACGAAAATACCCAAAAACTTGCGCCAGACGTGATTCATGAGGCGCATGAAGGTGGATGGTGCGTTGGAGAGGCCAAATGGCATGACAAGCCACTCGTAGAGGTCATGCTTCGTCTTGAAAGCCGTCTTCCATTCATCACCTTCGGCCATGCGGAAAAGTTGGTATCCGCTCCGGAGATCGATCTTTGAGAAGATAGTGGCGCCATGGAGCTCATCCAACATATTGTCAAGGCGCGGGATCGGATGACGATACTTGACGGTGATTTGATTGATGGCTCGGCAATCTACACACATCCGCCAAGATCCGTCTTTCTTGGGCACAAGTATGACCGGCACGGCACATGGAGACAAGGACTCACGAACATATCCCCGGTCTAGGAGCTCTTGGACTTGGCGTTGTAGCTCCTTGGTCTCTTCCGGACTTGCACGGTATGCGGCACGGTTGGGCAAAGACGCGCCGGGCACCAAGTCGATTTGGTGCTCAATTTCTCGGATTGGTGGCAAGCCGGGTGGTAGTTTGTCGGTCAAAATGTCCTGAAATTTGGACAACAACAAAGACACCTCGTGTGGCACGTTACTTGGGTCATGGGAAGTAGATAAGCAAAAAGGAACAAGTAAGAAACAAGGAAACTTACCTTCCATGACCGGTGTCAAATCATGTCGTCGAGCCAATAGGATTTGTGGCTCACATCGCCCTTGAATGGTAGAAGCGGGAGGTGCATGTGTCGGGACAATGCTCTTACTACCTCTTGCTTCGGTAGCATTAACCTTAGGGCCGGAATTTCGGGAACCGGAAGTATGAACATCCACAACATCGGGAGAGAGGCGAGGAGGGTCCGATGTGGCCGGCGGTTTAGTGGTGTCATCGATTACTTGTTGCCTCTTTCGTTCTGCATAGTTAACTAAAATTTCCTGTGGAGTCATAGGCAAAAGTGTGATCCGTTTTCCATTATATTGGAACATATACCGGTTGAGATAACCATCATGAAAAGTTTTACGGTCAAATTGACATGGTCGTCCCAACAATACATGTGTGGCGTCCATTTTGATAACATCACAAAGGACCTTATCAACATAGGCGCCAATAGAAAATGTCACCCACGCTTGTTGTGTGACGGTGTCACTTGCCTTATCGGAAATCCATTGGAGTCCGTAAGGTTGTGGGTGGGGGTTGTAGGCAACTTAAAGTGTTTCACCACTTTTTCGTTGACAATATTACAACACGAACCCCCATCGATGATTAGAGAGAGACTAGTGTTATTGATCAAGCAACGAGAGTGGAAGAGATTCTCGCATTGGTCAATAGGGAGATGCTCTTTGATAGCCAAAATACGACGAGAGACTAGGGCAAACTTACCTGGTTGTGCCGGACCGCAAGCAAGTTGGTCATCGCATGGCTCCATGCCATAGTATGGGTCGGCATCTTGGTCATCTTCCAAGAGGATATCACCATTATATTCCTCTTCGCCATCGTCATATGATGGGTTGGCAAACATCACCCGCTTGGTGTTCGGGCAATCACGTTGGACATGACCAAACCCGCTACATTTGAAACACACGGGTTCTCTTCGATGGGCCACCGTTTGAGATCCTTGTTGGGTTCGGCCCGGAGGCGTTTGTGTTGGAGCAACGGTGCCACGGTATGGTGTTTTCTCGGCAGCCGCTTGCCGGGTGGGTTGACTCATCCGTGGTGATCCTTTTGCTGCTTCGGAATCTTGGGGACTAGAAACATCTCGAGAACGGGGATTAGTGGTATAAGAGTATTGACTAGTGGAAGAATTATACCTTGAGTATCGAGGCGTTTCGAGTTGTTGCTTGTGAAGTTTCATGGCGGCGTGACATAAGGCTCCCAAGTCCTTGTAAGGGACAATCTCGAGGGGGCGCCGGATTGACGGATTAAGGCCGCTCATGAATTTGGTTCGAAGGGCGGAGGCGGAGGCCGAGATACCGGCCTTCATGTGCATGTCCTCCAGCTTGGCTAAGTAAGCCACCGGAGTAAGGCTTCCTTGTTGGAATTCGGCAATTTGCAACCGCATGTCGTTTTTGAAGTCGTCGGGCACGTACTTCTTAGTCATGATGATAGCATGAATTATAGTCTATATTTTGGGGTTTGTTTGGACGTTTTATCTTTCATAATCTGCATGTTTGTATGTACCTTATGTGATTTTACTACCATTTCATCTACCTTTGCGAGAATCGAGGTCTACACCTAGTTTCGTTGTAATTGCAGGTAATTTGGTACGTTTTGCATCAAAAAGGAGCAAAAGGAGTCATGAGTCATTTGGAGCTACATCCAGGGAGCATAGCCATGGATTACAGATTCACTTTGGAGCAGATTCGAGAGATTTCACATTCTGTTGTGATTCACCTCGGTTGACCATTGATTCACCTCGACCGAGGCGATCCAGAGACGCCGACTCGACCGAGGCGAACACCTAGGACGCGGCGAGAATATTTTATTCTTAGAAGAGATCTTTTAAATTTGGAAAGTGATCTTATATTTTTGGGTTTGGCTTCTGGAAGGAAGGAGATATGCAGAATCATATATTTTACCTATTTTTATGGGAATATATCTTTCTAAGATATTTTATCTTTGGAGGGTTATTTTCCTATAAAAAGGGTCGGATTTCCCATAATTCCGGCATCCGCTTACAGTTGGAAATCACGCTATACCGTCGATCAGGGTTTACACACGCAGCAGCCGCAGCATACTCCAATTTGGGAGTTTTCGAAGAACCTTTTTGAAGGTTGAAGGAAGATTGAAGTCCATAGCTTTTAGAGCTTTATTGAAGGGTTTTGTAAGATTGTCTTCAATTCCCTCCATTGTTGTCTTGTCTTTTTGGATTATTATCCAAGGAACGCTTTGTTGTGATATTTGATTCATTTATTGAAGTCTTTTCATTAAATTCTTCTTTGTTCAAATATTCACCTTCTTCCCATATATTTTAATACTTTCATTATGATGATGAGTGGCCAATTTCCTTGTGTGATTCTAGGGTGATTGGCTAAAGGTTGTGGGAAAAACAATGATAGAATAATCTTAGATTCCAGTAGGATCCTGAAAGTTCGAGTCTTTAACCTTAACCCTAAGCATCTCGTTCGGTTGATGAACATCTCGGCCGGGGTGGAGTTCTTCTGACCGAGGTGACTTATCCGACCTAAAACAGAAAGTTAAGTGTTACAGTTTGCTAAATCCTATTCTTATTACACCTTCCTGGTTCAATGCAAGCTTAGGATGAGACTTACCCGGTAATTCCTTAGTTTGTGTACCTAAGATCATAAGTGTAGGTAATAAAGGTTTATCCTTTATTGGGGTTTGAGTGTGCTTCCATCCCATCTTTGTGAGTTAGCCTGAGACTTACCCGGTAAAGGTTGATTCTATTCCCTTAGATGGTGTGTTAGTTTGAGGTTATAGTTCTTTATCTTGATTCCTTGAGACTTACCCGGTAATAGGAGTTACGGTTTAGGATTAGTGTGTAGTGAGACTTACCCGGTGATCTACTCCACTTTAGTAACACCTTCCCCATGCAAAAATCTCAGCTTTGTCCGCTTATCTATAGATCTTGAGTTGGAACCACAACTAGATGCTTTAATCCCTAGAATTGCATGTTTGCTTTATTGACTTCTTATTCATCTTTGATTGTGTTAAATTGCTCTTGTGGTTAGAATTGATATTAGCATACCGTATTGACTCTGTTTCACCGAGTCCCTGTGATCGACCCCTGGAATTTTCTTGCTTTTACTACGATTGACCCGTACACTGCGGGTTCGCATCCTTGTTTTAAGCTTAAGTCTAGGGTTATAAATTTAAAGCTTGCACACACCGTTTGGAGCGAACAAGTTTTTGGCGCCGTTGCCGGGGACTTGGTCTAGACCGAGCCGGTACGGTTTGCTCTTGGGGCGCTTGCCCCGTTTCATCTAACCACTCTACTTGAGTGACGATCTTTGCAGGTTCTTTCTTAGGTATATGCGAAGAACCCGCGCTGGGAAGGAAATCGTTCCTTACGATCCCGAACCAGAAAAGACATACAAGCGACGTTTGAGAGAAGCGAAGATGGCCCAACAAGTCGATCGTGATCTTGCGGCCCAATTGAGAGAGACGCAGGAACTGCTACGTCTCAGTAAAGAAGAGCTAATGCAAGAGAAAGAAGAGAATCGTGCCAGGACTGCAGCAATCGAAGCTGAGATTGCAGCCATACGAGATCAGATTCTACTTCGACCGAGGGAAGATCCTCCTGTTGATCCTCGACCGATGCAGAATCCAGTAGTAGATCCTCGACCGAGGCAGATTCCAGTACCTGACGCCCCGGCCGATGTACTCCCACTTCGGATGCTAGTCCGAGATGTTCTTCTTGCAGGAATCCCACAAACTCTAGGTCAAAGGATGGACCCTAATCAACAGCTGAGGCGTCCAGGGGTGAACCTAGGAGATCCAGCGGATCATGACTACGAACTTCGACCGCAAGTTCTATCCATGATTCGCCAATGTCAATTCGGAGGGCTAGAGAAGGAGTCGCCGCATCAACATCTTCAAAACTATGAGATCTTGATGGAGACCTTGCGACCCTCCAGAATTGAAAATAACAACTACAAGCTAAGACCTTTTTACTTTTCTTTAAAAGATAGAGCTCTTACTTGGTATCAATCTCTTCTTCCAGGAAAAATTAGCACATGGGAGGAGATGACTACGGAATTCTTAACCAAATTCTTTCCCCCCTCAAAGACTGCTGAAGTGAGAGAGAAGATCAATGCTTTCATCATGAAGAACAAGGAGAGCTTGTCCAAATCTTGGGAGCGGTTCAAGGATATCCTTTTGGATTGCCCACATCATGGGATTCCAAAGATCGAGTTGTTGGAGATCTACTTCAAAGGGCTGGACGGAAGCACCCAGTTCAATCTCCAACTACTCTCCGCCGGTACCTTCATGGACATGGCGATTGATGATGCTTGGGACTTCATTGAGAAGCAAGCCTTGCACATGGAGAAGTATACCCACCAAGGAGCTGAAGGTGGAGTTAAAAGAGTCAACTTTCAAGAGACTCAATCCAACAACAATCAACTCACATCATTGAAGAATGACGTGAAGCAATTGAAGGAGCTCTTGATGGCTCAAACTAAGAAGGAAGAGCCAGGGCAAAGGAACAACAACAACAACGGGTACCGTAACAACAACAACGGACCCCGAAACAACAACTACAACAACAACAATAGAGGATCCAATAGCAACAATTGGAGGGCGAATAACCAAAACCACGGTAACAATTATTCAAACTCCAACTCTAATGATTCCTCTAATCCTTTCCTCTCCTCCCCTTCTTCTTCTTCCACTCCACTGAAAAGCCAAGGGCAAGGATCAAGTTCGTCTCAGCCAGAAAAGAAAGACGCAGTTCTGGAGGCAATCTTGATCAAGCTTAACGCTATAGAGACTTCTATGACTTCATTTTCGAGGGCCCAAAAGTCCCTTGAACAACAACTTGCTAATAGGGCGAATGAAGCGCCAAGAGATCCAGGGAAGCTTCCAGCAAAGACGGAAACTAACCCTAAGGGCCAGTGCATGGCCATAACGACGAGGAGTGGACTCAAAACTACAGATCCAGTACCTCGCTCGACGCAGACCACCTCGGTCCAGATCCAGTCGAAGAACACCTCGACCGAGATACCAACCGAGGCGGAGCAACAGAAAGTAGGAGGAACGACAGAAACTTATGTTCCACCTCCTGCATACAAGCCACCACTTCCATTCCCTCAATCCAGAGCCAGAGCACATCTAGACAAGCACTTCGGTAAGTTCCTTGACTTGATGAATAAGCTACATATTAACATTCCTTTCCTTGATGCTATTCTAGGTATGCCCGCCTATGGGAAGTTCTTAAAAGAAATCTTATCAAGGAAGAGGAAGCTGGAGGATGTTGGTGAAGTTAGGATGACATCTAAGTCTTCGGAGTTAATCAAAATCATGAAGGAGAAGATGCCACCTAAATTGAGAGATCCCAGCTCATTTTGCATTCCCATTCAAGTTGGGGATGTCACTTGTGAAGCCCTTTGTGATCTAGGAGCCAGCGTGAGCATCATCCCGCTGGAGCTATGCACTAAGATCGGCCTTGGAGAGCCCAAGCCGGTCAAGATTCGACTTTACATGGCGGATCGCTCCATTACCCATCCCGTGGGCATTTTGGAAGACGTTCCGGTCAAGTTAGGTAACTTCTATCTACCTTTAGATTTTGTCGTACTTGACATTCCCGCAGATTATCCAGTACCTATTATTCTCGGGAGGCCATTTCTAGCAACTTCGGGTTGCAATGTGGATTGCAAGAACGCCAAGTTGAAATTCAACTTTGGTGGTGATGAGGTGGAGTTCGCACTACTTGCAGCCATGAAAGGAGAGCAACTAACCGATGACATCTTCAACATCTACGATGAAGAAGAATCAAGAGAATTGGTGAGCTCTATCCTTATTAACGACCCACTCGAAAGAGTTATTAGCTTCAGTTTAATGGAGGAAGGTATAGATGCTTCTTGTGATGCAGATATACGGAGCTTGAAGGCACTGGAAGAGGATCCAGGAGCTAAAACTGAGAAGCTAGTTCAGGAGACGAAGATCTCCAGTCTCGGTTCCAGTAGCAGTACCTCGACCGAGGCACTTTCTGGACAGAGCGAGGCGATTGAAGAACACCTCGGTCAACACCTTTGCGCCTCGACCGAGGTCGACAGCAAGACAATGTCAACTGAGATTGCTGAGAATAACAATTTCCTCACTCCCTTCTTTGACATTCACCCACTGTTGGCGGACCATTCCCTCCACCAACTTTCTGATAATAAAGGTCCTTGGTATGCTGATATTGTGAATTATCTTGTTTGCCAGGAAACACCACCCGGATTGACGTACTCTCAAAAGAAGAGATTCTTCAAGGAAGTACGGCATTACTACTGGGATGAGCCGCTGCTATTCAAGCGCGGACCGGATGGAATGCTTCGAAGGTGCATTCCGGAGGATGAAGTCAATAGCGTCATAAAGCATTGCCATTCACTTCCTTGTGGGGGGCATGCTAGCACCGATAAAACATGCGCTAAGGTATTGCGTTCCGGTTTCTTTTGGCCTACATTATTTAAGGACGTGCAATCTTTTGTTGTTTCTTGTGATGCATGCCAAAGAACAGGGAATTTATCAAGAAGGAACGAGATGCCACTTAACAACATCCAAGAAGTGGAAATCTTTGATGTATGGAGGATTGACTTCATGGGACCTTTCCCATCCTCCGGAGGAAACCTCTACATTCTCCTTGCAGTTGATTACGTCTCTAGATGGGTTGAAGCCATCGCTTCTCCCACTAACGACGCCAAGGTGGTTGTGAAGTTCTTGAATAGAACTATCTTTCCACGATTTGGAACTCCACGCATCATCATTAGCGATGGAGGAACGCATTTCATCAACCGGAAGTTTAAAGCACTTCTATCGAAGTATGGGGTAACCCACAAGGTATCAACCGCTTATCACCCTCAAACTAGTGGACAGGTCGAGATCTCGAATAGAGAAATCAAAGCAATTTTGGAGAAGACCGTCTCTAGAACGAGGAAGGATTGGTCCATGAAATTGGACGATGCTCTTTGGGCGTACAGGACCGCATTCAAGACTCCCATAGGTACCACCCCTTATAATTTGGTATATGGGAAGTCTTGCCATTTGCCCGTTGAATTGGAGCACAAGGCGTATTGGGCTATCAAATGGTTGAACTTTGACATCAAGGAGGCTGGTGAGAAGCGACTATTGGAACTTAACGAGCTGGAGGAGCTGCGTTTGAACGCCTATGAGAATGCCAAAATCTACAAGGAAAGGACGAAGAGATGGCATGACAAGCGTATCGTTCCAAAGGAGCTTCACGAAGGAGATTTAGTTCTACTCTTCAACTCCCGCCTCCGCCTTTTTCCAGGTAAGTTGAAATCTAGATGGACCGGACCTTATGTTGTGAAACATGTTTTCCCTCATGGTGCAGTTGAGATATGGGGCGAAACTAGCGGAAGCTTCAAGGTCAACGGTCATAGACTTAAGAAGTACCAACCGGAAACGCCGGTTGAGGAGGTTGCACCAATATACCTCCTTTGAGACGCATCATGGTCCAGCTAGCGACCTTAAATCAAGCGCTTCTTGGGAGGCAACCCAAGGTATTGTTTTCTTTTCCCGTTTTCTAGTCTAGTTTAGATAGTTTTTGCTTTTGCTTTGCTTTGCTTTGTTTTTTTGGCGTTCTGGACAGACAACAGGGAATATCTAGGAAGGAGCACAACTGGAAGGACAGAAGTTCGAGATTCTGAGAAGACAGAAGCACCTCGGTTATTGTCAGAGAATCTCGACCGAGTTGATTCTTGAGCAACCGAGGCGACTAGGGTTTCTGCAGAACCGCCTCGGTCCATACCACCTCGGTCCAGTCGAGACCATCTCGACCGAGGTGACAGCAGATCCAGTAAAAGTATAAAAGGGGGAAAAATTACTTTTCACATTTTTATCCTCCTCGACCGCGGCGAACAGACGCACCTCGCTCACCTCGTTTCTTGCTCGTTTCGACAATTTCTGCTTCCAAACCGAGATTGAAGGATAGAGGAGTCGATTGCAACTACAGATCTGCAAGAAATTTGAGCGTTTCGACCGGAACGAGGTAAAAACGTTCGAAAACCTAAACTCGTTCGTTTACTGAAATTTGGGCTTTGGTTGCCCTTGATTCTGTTGAGGAAACCTTTAAGTACCCCTTAGGAAGCATCGGTAGTGATTTTTGGGGGAAAAGAACTGGATTTTTGAGAATTGAAATCGCACTGCCTTCGCCTCGGTCCAGTCGTTCTGCACCTCGGTCGAGGTGATTCTTGGAGTTTGTCAGTCGACCGAGGTAGTCTGACAGTGTGTTTGAAAATGAGTTCAGATCGTCGATTAGCTCTTAGAGATAGATCCTCCCCTTCCCCTTCTCCTTCCTCATCCCGTCCCTACCGCCCGGTTATCCACGAGAGATGCCGGGTAGACTATGAGAGGATAGCTGGCCGTCCAGTCATCGCACCACGATTTCTGGATGTGTCAGCTTTTGACTGCCTAGGGTTAGATGCTGACCTTAGGAGGATGATTGCTACAGTGGGGCTAGATCAGTTCACTGAGATCCGAGCCCCCGCCTACTTAGAGCCGACACTTGAGTTTGTTAGCTCCTTCTCCTACCTTCCCACAGACCGTTCTGTGAAGTACCGGTTGATGAACCGGAACTTCATAGTTCCTTTAGAGATATGGAGAGAGATTTTTGGCTTTCCTGACCCCACTGCTGTAGACTTCCCCTCCCGATCCGTAGCTAGGGAGTTCTGGGGACAGATAGCCCACATTACTGAGTACGCAGACAGATGGCGCCCTGGAGATTCCAGGGAGAAGGTCATCTTTCATCCGGCCTTCAGATTAGCTCACAGGATTTTCAGCGAGACGCTTCTGGCGCGTACTGAGACGCCCCAGAAGGTCCGACAGGGGAGCTCTTTTCGCTTTACTGCATGGTTACAGGGGGTTTCCCGGACTTTGGCTTGCTCTTGGCAGAGGATCTGCACAAGATCAAGGCCAAGGCGAAGGGAGACATATGCTGCGGAGGTCTAGTCACCCACATCGCTACCTACCATGGGATGGACCTCAGCGTTTGCACGTTGGCGGCGGCTCCGAAGCCGCTGGGATTGCAGGAGATGATCACACGGAGGATTCTAGTTCCCCGTGGTTTGACCACTCCATACGTAGCCATGCCTTGGGAGCGGACTGCACCTCAGGGCATCCGCTGGTCTGCGCAGTTCACAGTCTTTGATCCGCATTTCTGGCAGACAGCTTGGGATACACTGATAGAGGATCACAGAGAGGCAGCAGCTGCCCCTGCTGCAGCTGCGGAGGAGGCTGAGGATGAGGATGACGACGATGATGAGACAGTGGATGAGAGAGGAGGCGGCTTCCCGATGGACACAGGGACAGATACAGCTGGGACGAGCGCGCCACCCATTATAGACTTAGATGATGAGGAGGACACTGAGCCTGCACCTGCTGCACCTCCTGCTAGATCTGCTAGGCGTCGGACACGCCGTCATAGAGATGCAGAGGCTCATCGTCGGATCGACGACTTGACAGATCAGATGATAGACTCATATGCTGCCCTTACAGTGGACATGCATGAGAGATTTGCCGCCCAGCACCGACACCTTGACAGCTGGACTCAGCAGATGTTGGAGGGGCAGCACTATCAGCGTAGGATGATGGAGCTACAGTTCCAGCAGACTATGGGCTATCCGTTTGATCCGACCCAGCATCCTTATGTACCACCACCACCACCGCCGGATCAGGACTACTGAGGAGCTGCAGGGTTTTATTATTATATTTTTATGCAGTTCGGCTTTCATCCGGTGAGTTTTCTTGTTTTAGACTTTTTATTATACCCACTGGGACAGTGTGTCTCAAGTATGGGGTGTTTGTTATTTGACTATGTGGCTACCTTTGATGTATTTGATACTTATGATGTATTTTATTTATCGGATATTTTCATATTTATGCTTCATTTGCCTTTATATGATTATCTGATATTACATGCATACCTACAGGTTATTTGATTGAGAAAAACGTCGAAACCGAACCGAAAAAAATAAAAAAAATTGGTTTTAAAAAAATTTTTTGACCTCGACCGGGGAGATTCTGGCGAAACGAGGTGTTTCACCTCGGTTGAACCAAGAACATCTCGACCGAGGTGACGTAACAGAAAGTTGAATTTGAAGGTTGAAAGGTTTTATAATTCTTTGTGTGTTTGAAAGGTTTTATAATATGTTTAAGTTGCTAAATGCTTTGTTTGAAATTATTAGCATGTTTAATACTTTGTTTTTATCCAAATTATGTTGAATTTGAAGGTTGACACCGCAGGTTAAGTTCTCTCACTTTCTTCTTGGAAAGACCAAGGCTATTCATTCTCTTCTTCTTCTTCTTCTTAATCATGCTTAACCCCTCATATACATTTTGCCTCCCTTTACCTATCCGGGAATTTGGAAGCAAGCGAAGTGGTGAAAGCAAGTTAAAGTTGAGAAGTGGGCTGGAAGTGAAGTGTTAGAAAGTAATTTTTAGGTTTGGGGAAGTCAATCATGAAGATGAGTAACTCGGCACCATTCACATAGCCGGGTGTTTGTGTCTTGCCAAAGTCGGATTGAGCGATATTCCTAACGGGTCATGGTATGTGCATCAAGGGTTTGATGCATCTCGAGAAATTGATGATTGCAGATTTCCTAGGCTTCGGTTATTGTGCACCTCTGTCCATGCATCCCAAAAAGTAAAGTAAAAAGAAAAGAATGTGAGATAAGCAAAGCTTATTGGTGGAAGATGTTGCAAGTCGAAGTGAAGCGAAGTTCATCCTTTTCCCGGATTCTAGCACCACATTACCTTACATACATCCCTACCCTACACGTTTCTTGACCTTTTCTTTTGGGAAGCCCTTGAGACCTTGAGCTTGTTGATTGACTTAGCGGTTTAAATTGGATTATACATGATTAATTTTGATAATTATGATTTATTATGCATTCTATGATTTTATGCAAAGATGAACAACTTTCTTATATTTATAAAATGTTTTGATCATATTAAGTTTTTAATTCCAGGAAGTATTCTCTTAGAGTGATCTATGATAATTACACACCATAAAATGTTTTTGAAAGACTTTTTCATTGATTTTCTTGACTTATAATCCATTCTATCTTGTCTTTTATATGAGGAACTTGCTTGGGGACAAGCAAGGGCTAAGTATGGGGTATTTTGATAGCATGAATTATAGTCTATATTTTGGGGTTTGTTTGGACGTTTTATCTTTCATAATCTGCATGTTTGTATGTACATTATGTGATTTTACTACCATTTCATCTACCTTTGCGAGAATCGAGGTCTACACCTAGTTTCGTTGTAATTGCAGGTAATTTGGTACGTTTTGCATCAAAAAGGAGCAAAAGGAGTCATGAGTCATTTGGAGCTACATCCAGGGAGCATAGCCATGGATTACAGATTCACTTTGGAGCAGATTCGAGAGATTTGACATTCTGTTGTGATTCACCTCGGTTGACCATTGATTCACCTCGACCGAGGCGATCCAGAGACGCCGACTCGACCGAGGCGAACACCTAGGACGCGGCGAGAATATTTTATTCTTAGAAGAGATCTTTTAAATTTGGAAAGTGATCTTATATTTTTGGGCTTGGCTTCTGGAAGGAAGGAGATATGCAGAATCATATATTTTACCTATTTTTATGGGAATATATCTTTCTAAGATATTTTATCTTTGGAGGGTTATTTTCCTATAAAAAGGGTCGGATTTCCCATAATTCCGGCATCCGCTTACAGTTGGAAATCACGCTATACCGTCGATCAGGGTTTACACACGCAGCAGCCGCAGCATACTCCAATTTAGGAGTTTTCGAAGAACCTTTTTGAAGGTTGAAGGAAGATTGAAGTCCATAGCTTTTAGAGCTTTATTGAAGGGTTTTGTAAGATTGTCTTCAATTCCCTCCATTGTTGTCTTGTCTTTTTGGATTATTATCCAAGGAACGCTTTGTTGTGATATTTGATTCATTTATTGAAGTCTTTTCATTAAATTCTTCTTTGTTCAAATATTCACCTTCTTCCCATATATTTTAATACTTTCATTATGATGATGAGTGGCTAATTTCCTTGTGTGATTCTAGGGTGATTGGCTAAAGGTTGTGGGAAAAACAATGATAGAATAATCTTAGATTCCAGTAGGATCCTGAAAGTTCGAGTCTTTAACCTTAACCCTAAGCATCTCGTTCGGTTGATGAACATCTCGGCCGGGGTGGAATTCTTCTGACCGAGGTGACTTATCCGACCTAAAACAGAAAGTTAAGTGTTAGAGTTTGCTAAATCCTATTCTTATTACACCTTCCTGGTTCAATGCAAGCTTAGGATGAGACTTACCCGGTAATTCCTTAGTTTGTGTACCTAAGATCATAAGTGTAGGTAATAAAGGTTTATCCTTTATTGGGGTTTGAGTGTGCTTCCATCCCATCTTTGTGAGTTAGCCTGAGACTTACCCGGTAAAGGTTGATTCTATTCCCTTAGATGGTGTGTTAGTTTGAGGTTATAGTTCTTTATCTTGATTCCTTGAGACTTACCCGGTAATAGGAGTTACGGTTTAGGATTAGTATGTAGTGAGACTTACCCGGTGATCTACTCCACTTTAGTAACACCTTCCCCATGCAAAAATCTCAGCTTTGTCCGCTTATCTATAGATCTTGAGTTGGAACCACAACTAGATGCTTTAATCCCTAGAATTGCATGTTTGCTTTATTGACTTCTTATTCATCTTTGATTGTGTTAAATTGCTCTTGTGGTTAGAATGGATATTAGCATACCGTATTGACTCTGTTTCACCGAGTCCCTGTGATCGACCCCTGGAATTTTCTTGCTTTTACTACGATTGACCCGTACACTGCGGGTTCGCATCCTTGTTTTAAGCTTAAGTCTAGGGTTATAAATTTAAAGCTTGCACACACCGTTTGGAGCGAACACATGACATAGATCAATTGATCAAATGTCGCAACCAGTTCTCATCCTCGGTTCTCACGGTTGGTCTCGTACCGGTTCCACCAAGATTTTGCATCACCTTCAAAGTAAAGTGTCGCCGCTTCGATTTTCTCATACTCTTCATAATGGAAATGCTTGAGAGCTCTTTTCATATCCTGTGCCCAATCAAGAAACGCACAAGGATCATATTCACCATAAAAGATCGGAAATTTAACCTTACCTTCCCTACGAGCTCGGTAGGGATCCGGTCGAGGCGGTGCCATGTATGCCTCTTCGTGATGGGCTCGCCGGTGGCCATCGTTATGCCGTTGGCGCCCATGATTAGGTGGGGCACGCCTTGGTGGGTTAGGAGGAGGCAACCATTCTTCTCCTCGATCCTGGTTCTCAAAAGGCTCTCGGATGGGTGGGTGCCATGGACGGACATGTGCCACCCGTTCCAAGTCCGACTCATCATCGGAGAACTCGTCAAAATCATCTCTTTCGTCATACTCCTCATAATCATGATACATCGGTTACCGGCTATGCCGTTGGCGGTGTTGTCCGGACCGATCATTCTCGGGACGTTGAGAGCAGTCATTTGTTTGATGATGGTACCGGTCATCAATCCGGGAGGGACGGTTGGTGCGTTGGGCACTAGATGGAGGAGGGGAAGTGCCATACTTACGTCGGTTGTGCTCATAGCGTTTGTGCCGATTCTCCGTGTCAACATATAGCAAATCATTTGGAGAAGGGTCAGGGTTCTCGTCACCTTCATTGTGGCACTCATTACCGTCATTTTGGAAGGGACCGTGGTTTTCAATGACGGAGGCAAGCCGTCGACCGTTAGATGGTTCGGCTCACAAGATACCTTTGCCTTTGCGACATCCATCGGACGTGGAAGCATCGACCAAGGTTCCATTTGGATTCGGTGGAGCGGTCGTAAGGGCAAGCATTTGGGCCTTCAAAATTTCAAGCTCTTGCCTAAGGGAGGCATTTTCTTCGGTCAAAGTAGTGAGCTCTTTCCTTTCACTAGATTCCTGAGAATTTTCCATTGTGACGTTAGTCATAACTCCAAGATTGGACACAAAATTGCAAGCAATCAAATGGGCAAGGTGACAAGATAAGTCAACGTTACCCAAGTTCAAGTGCGTTAGGGTTCTACCTTTGGGAAAGTCGTTTGGCGGTTACGCAAGGAAGGCAAATCCAACAAATTTGAACCAAAATGCACACAAATTCAAGAGAAAATTTGCAACTTGTAAGAAAATGGAGAGATAGGAAATGGACGGATTGTTTATCGGCAAGTTTTACTTGCTTTGGTCTTTGACCTTTTCAAAAATCCGATTTTTCGGATGGACCGGTTTGCCGGACGTCTTTTACTTTTGTTTTTGTGGAATTGTTAAACTTTTGAATGCAACCTTTGGAATGCAAGAGATGAATCCACTTTTTCTTTTGAAACAAATCCCTTTTTTTGAAGAGTTTTTGCTTTGTTTTTGGTTTTTGGAATATCAAAAGACGTGATATCCGATTTTGTCAACAAAAAATCCCAAGAAAATGGTGAAATTGATTAACAAAAATGTCGGATTGGGTAAGGAAATTGTTTTGTTGATTAATGGTTTGATGGCAAACCAAAAATCTCCTAAATTTGCTTTGCAAAATGGATCGAAAAAAAAATAAAATTTCAAGAATGTGGATGAAGATGTTGTAACACCCCGAATTTTCAGAACTCGGGATATTACTGGTTAGGACCTCACAATGGGTCCCGACCTTAGTTTGACAACAATTTTACTAGGATCTTGCAACAAGACACAGATAAGAAAAACCAAAATTTATAAAATAGTATTTTAAAGAGATGAATGCAACAACATCTAACAGCCCACAATACTTAAACAACTTAAAAGTCTAACTGTCATAATACGAAGAACGAAACGACAACCAAACACCCAACCCCACTCTAAGGCGTACGGAGACCCGGCTGACCACTACTTCCGGATCACTCAGCTGCTGTTCTAACCTGCGGTAAATCTAAAAATACAACAAAACAACCATTAGCTAGTTATCTAAACATTAGGAGAATAATAATAGCACACACACACATAAAAAATAATAAACACTCATCATGCTTTCAAACAATCCATTTATTATCTTCATTTAAGTCATTCACTCTAATGATACTTATTTTGTGACACGAGGGATTCCCAAACCTCGCCTCCGCCCCCGTGTACCCATCAGGAGTGGATCTGATGCATCTCACCGTGTATCTGGATGTTCTGGGTATAGAGAACCTCCCAGTCTCCTGGCAGAGCTGGGCAGTGATGTCACGGCCCGTTATACATACACTTGGGCCTTATCACATAATAACCACGGTCGTCCTAACAAGTTATTTTTATTATAACACACATTGCACACACACAACCATTATCACCCAACTAATATCCAGAAACCGGCTAAGTAAGTCGCAAGGACTTACTTGATCAAAATCGCTTTCTCAAATCTCAACTCGGTCCGAACCCGTGGTAACTCAAACGCCTGTCAAATAAGGCATGTGGATCAAAATCACATCCAGATGTCCAACCTCATGCGAAGGAATTACGGAAAAAGCTCTCTTACGGTAAAAGACCATGTTACCCTTAATGCCAAAAATTCTCAAAGTCTATCATTAAAATATAACATTCATTTTTAGAACTTGTTTCCAAAATTTGGTTCTCATGGATAGCTTACCTAGAGGTTAAGAGATCAATTTCAAACCCTCGTCAAAGAGAGCTACATTATCCTTTCTCCGGTTATTCCATTCTAATACTTATGTGTGTGTACGTATATTATACGTTACTCTTACTCATCTATGTATATATACTTATGTATATATATACACTCTACCTATTAATATATATGCACTTATATATATATATCTTACACTTATACTTATACACATATACTTACATATATATTTATATATACCATACTTATATCTTATATCCGTACATGTATATACTTATATACGTTTATATATATTCATCCATGTAAACTACCCGGGTGCATGTATATATATATATTCATATGTCCCAACCCGTTAATCTATATGTACATATACACGTACCTGTATTCTTAAATACATAAACTTATTATCTCAAATTTCTATCTCCTACATCTATATATATATATACATGTTCCTATACACTGCACTGGGGTATAATATATACTTAATCTTCCCATTTTGCAAATCTATATAGCATACATACGTACTCCGGAATGAGAAGGAACCACTCACTGTTGGTTCAGTTTTGTATAGGGGTGGTCATAGCAGATGATGTTCGACACCGGCTCGCCTGCGCTCCCTCTGTTGCACCACGTCTCCTGACTAGCGACTGCATGACTCGGAAATTACCCGACTTCCGGTTAGCACCGGAAAAGCCGAAGAAAGCAGGGGAAAGGGATGGACGACTCACCTACTGCAGCAGTTGAAGACTCCCGTTGTTGTGTCGATCGGCACCGCTGCAACACTCCGTCGAGACTGGCGGTGCAAGGACAGGCCGGTCGGAGGCGTCTCACGCTGGCTGTGCACCACGATGTTTCAGCAAATGTTCGACTCGGGAGAAAGAAGGGAACAGCCGTACTCACCGGTTCAGAACGCTGCAGGCGGCTCTGGCGTAAGGTGGTCGTCTTCCCCTCTCGGCGTGTAGTCCCGGTGGTGGTGGCGGCTTCGTCTTCTACAGGAGCGGGAGGTAATGTGAGGCGGTAGTGAAGGGGATGAAATCGGTACTCACCTGGATGACGACGACGCAGCGGTTCCGGCGCAGGAGAGGGTCGTCTAGGAAGGTTGTGTACGGACGCCTTCGACTCATTGTGCAGTTGCCTGGGACGCCGAGGTTGTTGCTGCTACGGTCGAACTTGCAGATGGATGTAGGAGAAGTAGCGTATGCGGCTGCTGATTAGGTTAGACTTAATTAAATTAGGTTAAAATTCAATTAGGAGAAGATTAGGGTTAGGTTTGGGTAGATAACGGGCTGGGGTGTAATTGTTTTTGGGTCGGGTCCATTGGGCCAGCTCATAAAATAAAACCAAGGCTGAAAGAATACTCGTTAATCATCCGGAACCGTTAAAAGTACGGAATTATTTACGGAATTATATAAGTTATCATTTTATGTGAATCAGGGTCACCTAAAATGATAGAATTTAATATCGTTTTCTTTATTTTTATTTTTTTTATTAAGGTTGGCGGATCGGGATCCGGTTTGATGGATATTAAACGGAAAATAAAAAATTTTCCGGGTATTACAGATGAGAAGAACGATATGAAGATGATGATGAACAAAAGGAAAAAAGGATGAATATGATAACGCACAAAAACAAGAGTAAAGATAACTTAGCTTAGATCCCTTTACTCTGATGCCAATTTGATGCGTCCTTGGACACATCAATGAAGTATTCCGGATCTAGATCAAGCTGAAGCTCAACTACTCATTAGTTGAAGTGCGAATACAATTGAAGATGGGTTGCGGAAGCTTAGAGATGGAGGCGGAAGTTGTATGATTGAGTCGATCTAGATTGATCGATCAAACCTTGAAGTGGGTCGGTTGAGTTGGTTCTTGAAGAACCCTCGAATATGGTTGAGTTTGGATCGAAGATCCAAAACTCAACCAGACATGTTTGTACTTGATGTGAATCAGCTCAACCGACCCACTTCAAGCCGGTTTATTATCTTTCTGATTAGGTCATTCCATTACTAAATTCATTTATGGTGTGACACGAGAATCATAACGATCTCGCCCTTGTCTCCTTTCACCAGACATGTTTGTACTTGATGTGAATCAGCAGGCACCCCTCAATCACCCCATTTTGGACTGGACAAGCGGTCACCGCCCGTTATCATACACTTGGGCCAATATACATATCCCACAAGGTCATCCTAGTTCCGGTTTCGTTATCATAAACATAATTAAAACACACACAACCAATCACACATCGATGCTAATACAAAGAAGTTAGCTAAATAAGTCCGAAGACTTACCTGAATCGAGATACAATTCTCGATATCTCAAATACTCGTTCCGCAAGGAAAGAACTCAACCTCCTAATATAAAAGGAAAGTTGATCAAAAACTGTCCCAACCCCTTAGAAGTTTCCATACTAAAGGTTATCTTAACGGAAATTACCACTTTATCCTTATAAGGGTAAAATGACAATTTTACCCTTGGGTCTCAAAACTCTAAAAATATTCCTAAAATATTTCCAAATATACTATAGAACCCAAAATAATAATCTAAAACTCAAAAGAAAGATTTAACTAAGCTGGAAAATTTTCCAACTTCTTAACTTCCATGAAAACTCGCTAAGGATCCCACTTTCACTCAACATAAACACTCGTACAAAAATCCAAAAATTCCAAATAAAATATCTAACCTTATGTGCTATACACTCTACTAAAACAAATAATTCCCCAAAACAACCAACTACAACTCTTACACTAAATTCCCAAGTTGACTCTTAAGGACATAATCTCTCATAGGCAAACACATTAACTAGCTTACAATATAACCCAATTACGGACACAATCTACAAATTTTTAATCTACTGATGCTACTCTAACCTAACCTATTAATATATTACCACAAACCCTAAGAATAAGAATTAATTAAACCCAATCTTTTAGCTAACTAAAAGAATACAAATCCACTAACTCAAAAAGCAATAAAAATATTTGAAGTAAATCTCCAATTCTATCTTCTTCTCTGCGAAAGCTAACCAATCCTCGAATAGTCCATACATTCAAAACTTGAACACAGGTAAGCACACCTCAATAATCATCTAGACTAGCCTACATTAGTATTCTACTCTTACCGGGCTTTCTAAACAAAAAGCATATTGGATTAAGGAAGCTTAAATAAAACCGACGGCTTCAACAATGGTGGGTGAGTATGTAACGAGGGAGGAAAAGATCAAAGATGAGGTCGATCTCTCGGCGAAACGAACCGGAAAGGAAATCAATGGTTTCTTGTTGTCACTAACCCATTTTAATTTAAGACGGCAACTAATCGCATCGGAACAGAATAAGAATAGTAGACTGACTGATGATGTCGCTTTACTTAGCCTTTGGCAATAATGGACCGTCGGTTCCTGGTTAAAACGGATCCCTGGCGGTAGGGCAAAGGTGGTGGGCAAGGCTGCAGTTTCCCTGGCAGCGACGGAAGGCCCGATACTCACACCGGTACCCTCTGTTCTTTGAAGTTGGACACGGCGGCTGAGCAAACCTGGTTTTCTTGCGGTTCGATTGGTGTCGGTTTTATAGCAGAGGCAACCTTGGCGAGGCGTCTCCGTTTTGCAGGGTGGTCGGACGATTGAAGACTCCATGGGCAATGCAGCGATAGTCGTTCCGGGAGGAGGGATGGCGGCCTAGTGAAGAATGGAGAGACACGGTCCGGTGATGCGAAGAAGAAAAGAACGGAAGGTCGGGCAAGGTTGGTTTTCATCCCACCCGTGCTAGTTTCACTGGGGTAAGGGGAAAGATTAAGAGGCGTGCAGCCGACTGCTTCAAGGTGAGGGAGAGGGTGTAAAATAAGGGTTTATATATATATATATATATATATATATATAGATTTTAGTTCAAGTGAGGAGAGATCTTGTAGATAGGAATTAGGAGAGTTGTAAGCCATTGAATGAATTTAAATCAATGGCTCTCACACGCTCATCATTAATGGCATTTTTGTAAATTAACTTAAAATCTGGAAAAATACCCTTACGTTCAAATAGTCATTGGTGTTCATACTTTTATATGTCATTGTTCATGTTTTTATACATTGGTGTTCATAGTATTTTTATTCATCAAAGTGTCATGTCCATTTATTCTTTTGTGTTTATTTTATAATGCATAGATGTTCATTTACAATATATAACCACAAAAAATAAAAAATAAAAAATCATCACAAAACGTTAAAAGATGATCTAATATGTTATGTATGTGTCAAAGTATAGATAAGTCATCAGTGTTCATACTTTTATGCGTCATTGTTCATGTTTTTATTCGTCAGTGTTCATACTTTTTATGTCATTGTTCCTGTAAATATTATAAACTATTTTTCTATAAGGCATTTTGCCGAACAGTTTACGTGCACACCAAAAGGAGCATATAGATTATTCAATTGGAGCTATTAGACCAACTCAACATATGTATATACATGTATTTTCTCAATCAAACACAAAATGATTCAAACAAATTTGATTTCGAACACAAACATCAATCATAATGAAATATAAACCTTAAGAATGGAAATCTAAATAGTGAGAGTAGAAATTCGAAGAAACAAAACCTGAATCGTCTTGTATTCTCTATGATTTCACAATTTTTTATGTAATCGATCTCTAAATATTATAAACACGATTTTAAAGAAAAGCATAATTTCCAAAAAAATGAATATCATATTATAAACACCATAAATGTAAAAAAAATGAATACATACTTGTAAAAAAATGAACATCATATTTTATTAACACGATTTGAAATAATAGCATAATTTTCAAAAAAAAATCTGAAAAGATGTTTTTAAAAAAATATAAAAATGAACAATTAATGTTAAAAATGAATAGTTAGTGTTGGGAAAAAATGAACATTTATTGATAAAATATGAACAATGACTATTTTAAAAATGAACACGTACTTGTAAAAATATGAACACCAATTTTTATTTACAAAAAGAAAATCTGAAAAAAAACGGTGATGTGGCATGCCACATGTCACCACCCCGGCTCTCCTCATTCCTATCTGCAAGGGTCCTCCTCACCGGAACCGGACCCTATATATATATATATATATATATATATATATATATATATATATATATATTAGCTCAAGCGAGGATAGTGCTTGTAGATAGGAATTAGGAGCGTTGTAAGTCATTGGATGAATTTTAAATCAAGGGTTCTTATGTCACGGACCGGTTTTCCGTAACGATGCCAAGGCCGGCAAGGCAAGACAACTTGCCGGGAGACGTCATCAAGATGCCATTTGACAAAAGGCCAAGCGACAATGGCATGGGAAGAAGGTCAAGCGGGAGGCTAGACAAAAACCTTGTCAAGATGGCATGTCAGGAAGACAAGGAGTATTCGGGAAAGATCCGGGACGATCAAGGAGGATCTGGAATGCTCAAGAAGAATCCGGAACACGGCGGAACATTGTGGAAGGTGATGGAATATTCCGGAAGGCGGAGGAATATTCCGGAAGATGGCGGATGTAATACCCGGAAAATTTTATTCTTCGTTTAATACCCGATCAAACCGGATTCCGATCTGGCAACCTTAATCTTTAAAAAAAAATAAAAAAAAATAAATAATAAAAATAAAATAATAATAATAAATGAAAACGATATTAAATTCTATCATTTTATGTGACCTTGATTCACATAAAATAATAGCTTAAATAATTCCGTACATATTTCCGTACTTTTAATGGTTTCGGATGGGTAACGAGTTTTCTTTCACCTCATTTGTTTGATTTGAAGAGCAGGCCCAAATTTGGCCCAAAAGCCTTCAGCCGGCCCAATCTTAACCTAATCTTCATCTAATCCCAATTAACGCTAAACCTAATCCTTCCTAACCTACTGGCCGCTACCCTATTACGTAATCGACTCTTCCCTCTCTACCGACTACTGCCTCACGCACTCTGGATAAAACCGACACCATCTTCCATCGTGTTTGCTCCACCGTCGTCACCACCGGGTTGAAGACGTTGCTGGGGACGCCGCCACCAATCTTCTGCAAACAGCAAATGCCGGGACCTTACCTCCATCTTCTACACTCGATGTTGGACCTTCTTCCTGCGTTCCAAGCCGGAGAACGATTCGATCGGGAAGGGGACGACCTTCCTGTTGCACAGCAACCTACATCTAACCAAATTCAGCGCCGGATCTGGTCCTTCTGCGTCGACAGGTGAGTATCGGTTGGCTTCCCTCTCTTCACTCCTTCTCCTCTACTCAAAGCCCTCTGCACTACACCTTGGCTTACGCTGCTGCACACAGGGGGGGTTGCTGCTACTGTCATTAGCCGGTCGCACGCCAGCCTCGCCAACGACGACGGAGCAAGGCACCATGGTTGCCGCCGCCTCGAGTCCAGTCGGAACAGCCACGAGTGGACCGATAAATAGCAACAGTGAGTTTTTCATATCCCTTCCTTCTGTTGCTTCCCTCTCTCCGTGCTAACTGTGGAATGTGGATCTTACGGACCCTTTAATAGCGAGCCAGGAAGTACGGTATCACGCTGAGAGGAACAAGACTTCGAGCCAGCTATGACCCCTGCGACAGCCACCTTGTTGGACCGTACCGAACCACAGTTCACCTCCGAGTGCGAGACGGGTAGTTGGACGGGTAAGTAACCCTCCTCGGCCTTACTGTTATCCGTACATGGAGGTATAGATTAGTGTAGTGCTGAGAGTGAATTATGTACGTATGTGAGGGGTGCCGAATGTCTGTAGTGTGAAAATGTATAAGTATGAATGGGAGCTGATTAAGTACACCTGTAGAAAGAGCTGTATATATGTATATGTTTATACGTTAGTGTATGTTTATATATATACAGTGACGAGTTGAGGAATGAGAGAATTCGTATACGGATATATATATATATATATATATATATATATATATATATATATATATATATATATATATATATATATATATATATATATATATATATATTTTAGACTTTTGAGTGAAGTACCGTAGTGTATATATACTTATATATATAGGTACGTAATTTATATATAAGCATATACTTATAAGGATAAAAATAGTGTTTTAAAATATATGGGTTATGTATATAAGTACGAGTTTGGAACTACGGAATTATGTTGACATATATATAACTACCGAGGAGTTACGGAAGTATGCGAGTTAAGGGAGGTGAGAGTAGGTACATACCTATATATATATATATATATATATGTATATCTATATATATTTATACCTAGATAAGAGTAAAGTGGTCCGAGCTATAACTTATAAATTATAAGAAAATTATTAGAGAGAGAGACTAATCATAGTAAACAAATCCTAAAAGAATTTGGTAGGACTCAAGAGTAAACTTTGAGAACTTTCGGTACCAGGGGTAAAATGGTCTTTTAACATAAGAGAGCTTTTTCCGTAATTCCTTCGCATGAGGTTGGACATCGAGATGTGATTTTGATACACATGCCTTATTTGACAGGCGTTTGAGTTACCACGAGTACGGACTGGTAGAGACGTGTTAGAGTGTATTTTGACTCAGGTAAGTCCTTGCGACTTACTTAGTCAGTTTCTGAGTGTTAGTTGAGTGATAGTAGTTGTGTGTGCTATTTGCGTGTTTAATAATAATAACTTGCTAGGACGACTGTTATTATTATGTTTAAGGCCCAAGTGTATGTATAACGGGCCGTGACATCACTGCCCAGCTCTGACAGGAGACTGGGAGGTTCTCTATACCCAGACCATGCAGGTACAAGGTGAGATGCATCGGATCCATTCCTGATGGTTACACGGGGGCGGAGGCGAGGTTTGGGAATCCCTCGTGTCACAAAATAAGTATCACTAGAGTGAACGAGTAAATTAAAGCAAGATAATAAAACGGACTTGTTTGAAAGCATGCTGAGTGTTTATGTCTATCTGAGTGTGTTTGTGCTGCTATTATTCTGCTAATATTTAGATCTAGCTAACGGTTCTTCTTGTTGTTGTTTTAGACTTACCGCAGGTTAGATCAGCAGCTGAGTGATCCGGAAGTAGTGGTCAGCCGGGTCTCCGTACTCCTTAGAACGGGGTTGGGGTTGTTTTGTCTTTCCTTTCTTTTGGTTAAGACAGTTGTTCTGTTCTTTTGTTTAAGTATGTTAGGCTGCTAGACAGTGTTGCATTCATTACTTTAAAAACATGGTTTTTAGGAATTTCGGTTTCTTTATTTGTGTCTTGTTGCAAGATCCTAGTAATGTTGTTGTCAAACTGAGGTCGGGACCCATTGTGAGGTCCTAACCAGTAATACTCCGAGTTCTGAGAATTCGGGGTGTTACAGCGGAAGGATCCGGAAGGATCAAGAAAAGACCCGGAAGGCACCGGAAGGATCAAGACAAATCTAGAAACCGCCGGATGTCTCTAAACTTGTGTAGATGTTGTCGGGAAGATCCGGATGTGGGCGGATCACCCCGGAAGACGACGGAGACTTCTAGAACTCGAAGGAACCTTGAAGACTTAGCTAGAGTCTTAGGGAAAATTCTAGAGTCGTTAGGAAAAGGTCAAGGTAGGAAGGATCCGGAATATCCTAGGAGAGTTAGGTTCCGGAACCTTCCCGGAGAGGAGGTGGCCAACGCAATAAATAGGGGAGGCCACCCCTCATTTCCATCATCCACCAAACTCCAAGCATTCTAGCTCTCTTGTAAAAAGCTCTCATTTGTAAAGCTCTCTTTGAGTAATATAAAGGCAAGTTTTGCCGACAACTCTCCAAATTCATTTAGCCATCTAGACAAACCGCTCATTGTCAAGGAGTAAGACTGATCTTAGCTTGTCGGGGGCGACATTATAGCTAAGAGCCGCGCTGTCTGAGTTGAGGAATAACTTGGCCCGTGACACTTACACGCTCATCATTAATGGCATTTTTGTAAATCGACTTAAAATCTAGAAAAATACCCTTACGTTCGAAATAGTCATCGGTGATCATACTTTTATATGTCATTGTTCATGTTTTTATACATCGGTGTTCATAGTATTTTTATTCATCAAAGTGTCATGTTCATTTATTCTTTTGTGTTCATTTTATAATGTATAGATGCTCATTTACAGTATATAACCACAAAAACAAAAAAACTCATCACAAAACGTTAAAAGATGATCATAATATGTTATGGATATGTCAAATTTATAGATAATTCATCGGTGTTCATACTTTTATACGTCATTGTTCATGTTTTTATTCGTCAGTGTTCATACTTTTTATGTCATTGTTCATGTACATATTATAAACAATTTTTCTATAAGGCATTTTGGCGAACAGTTTGCGTGCACACTAAAAGGAGCATATAGATTATTCAATTGGAGCTATTAGACCAACTCAACATATGTATATACATATATTTTCTCAATCAAACTTATCAAACACAAAAATGATTCAAACAAATTTGATTTTGAACACAAACATCAATCATAATGAAACCTAAACCTTAAGAATGAAAATCTAAATAGTGAGAGTAGAAATTCGAAGAAACAAAACCCTAATCGTCTTGAATTCTCCTTGATTTTACAATTTTTTATGTAATCGATCTCTAAATATTATAAACACGATTTGAAAGAAAAGTATAATTTTCAAAAATGAACATCATATTTTATTAACACGATTTGAAAGAATAGTATAATTTTCAAAAAAAAATCCGCAAAAAATGTTTTTAAAAAAATATAAAAATGAACAATTAATGTTAAAAAATTGAAAAGATGGTGTTGGAAAAAATGAACATCTATTGATAAAATATGAACACATACTTATAAAATATGAACACATACTTATAAAATATGAACACATACTTATAAAAATATGAACACCGATTTTTATTTACAAAAAGAAAATCAGGAAAAAAAAAAAAACAGTGACGTGGCATGTC
>BSUD01000007.1:135671672-135706025 GCA_033239045.1 Fagopyrum esculentum | reverse complement strand
ATATATATATATATATATATATATATATATATATATATATATATATATATATATATATATATATATATATATATATATATATATATATATATATATATATGGTGTGAGAGGTAGATGGTTGGTAAAAATAAATAAAAATTAAAACAAAATAAAATAAAAAGATGCTTAAAATTTTGATAACAAATTATGTGAGATTCATACACATAAAATAATAAGACGATGGAAAAGGTTCAAACTGGTCGAAGTCCGATTTGACTTTAAATTTATCTAAAATCAAATTTACGGGTATTACATCAGTTCCCCCTAAAAACAAGTTTCGTCCCGAAACTTTCTATATGTCGAACTTCTCGGTCCTAACGCCGAGGTAAGAACTTTCAATCTAAGAAGGCTTAAACCTCCTAATCTATATACACAACTACTCAACTACTACCGCAAGATATATCAGGTCATATAACACATTTTCGCACACGACACAACTACACATAACATCACACATACACAAAACTCAACCAAGGGAAGAACTAGGTCAAACCTGTCGATTCTATCGATGCTACTTGCTCAACGTAAAACTCAACCATAGATTCTATCCTTCAAATTCCAGGAAGCCTCATCGGCTCCTCGTCTTGACTAGATCATCACGACGAACCACACGTCTCGAGTCATGTATGTACTCCCTCGATTGATACACATGAAACACCGGGTGAACACCCTCTACTCTCGGCGGTCACGCCAACCGATAAACCACTTTCCCAATTCGTGCTAAGATATAATAAAAAAAGGTCTGATATATTGGAAACTCAACTTCCTTCTCGGCTCCTTCTCAATGCAACATTTCCCTTATGTTGCTCTTTAATTTTCTCTAACAATGAAGTTCAAACTTCCAATGTACACCGTTGGCTTTGGTTATTGTCAAACCAAACTTTGATGTTACGTTTCCTCAGTTCTTGTTACAAATTCCAAGTAATGAAGGAAGTACTTTACTTCACACCATTTCTACTAACGAGACACGCATGCTATTACTTTTACATCGTTCTTCAATACTCATTCAAGACCTTGTCTTGGAAAATCACTTGTACACTTCAAACCCATCATACATCGAGGCAATTTCAAAACAGTTGCACCAATGAATCTCCTCTTAACTCTTAACATCTCTATCGTCAATTTTCGTCCCACTCAAACTTCTTTGTCTTCCGAAGTAGGTTAGTCATAGATGGTGTTACTTTAAAGAATATCTCCACAAATCCGGTAACGACCGGCATGACCAAGAAAACTTGTAACTTCTTTTACATCATTTGGGGGTGCCATCCCGAGACAACTTGTCATACAACTTCTCTCTTCTTCGAGAGTAGACCAAAATATCTTGTCTGAAGCATTAGTAAGCCCATACAGAATCACTATAACTCGTAGTAACCATGGTTTGTTCGGAAATCCGTATTTGCAATATCCTAGTCTCGAATTCTCAATTGGTGACAATCAGAACCTTAACTCAATTTTAGAAAAGACTACTGAACCTTATAACCGATCGAGTAGATAATCTATCCGTGGTGAGGGATACTCGTTCTTCATTGTTATCTTGTTCGGCTCGCTATAATCGATGTGCAAACGGAGATAACCGTCTCTCATTTCGCAAACTGGTGTTCTCCATAACAACTTCAAATCAAGAGTTTAAGATAACGTCTGGTGTTTTCTATGGCAGTGCATTGATTCTAATGAACCTATATCAACAAGTCCTTGCAACTGGTCGTTCAAATGCTTCTTCAACTCACGTATCTTCACACGTGTCATTCTATACGGCGCCTTGGATATCGGAGGTGCGCCAAGGTCAACCCTAGTTGCAAATCGACATTCCGACGTAGTGGAAGTCTTGGTACATTATCAAGAAGGCGTTGAGAATTTCATCAAAAATTGGGAATTCGTGATATCTCGGTTCCGTCTTTTCATCCCCCGCCACATGAAATAAGACCGACACAACCTTGTCTTACAACTTGACAAATGGTCATGGATCTACCCCGATCTTTTGGGGTGACGTACATTAAGCGCGTCCATTGCTCTTTCACCGATTCTAACGGTGACCGTCTTCTTTCAAAGATTCATCTTTTCTAGAATTGGAAATATTTGCTTGAGTCTTCAGACCCTCGTGGCCTTATTTAAGTATTCTTTTAACTTAATCCCATTTTCCCTCTTTGACGACATGATTGTAAAACTCTTATAAGGCTTCTCACTTATGTGCAACCATAAGGGTCCAATCGGTAGGACTTAACCGTGTTTCAAAACAACTGACCTTATCTTCTTCGCTTTCCATGACATCCCAACGTATGGGAGGAACTCTTCGTATTCTACATAAGCTTTCACCATAGACATCCTTTCTTCAAGTAGGCGTAGAAATTTATACTTGACTTTCTCATGTAACGTCAAACCGACCGTAGAGGTTCTAACCGCAATCTTTCATTTATTTCTTGTACATCCCATATCGACAACAAACTCCGAAATTTCGGTCTTCTCTTACTCTTGTTGGTCACCTCAAGCATCTCTTGGTATTAATCTTCACAACCGTACTAGTATGCCCCGTGGAAAACGCTAGAAGAAATTCCTCATCCAAAACCACTGAAACATCCCACTCCTTACTTCTCACGTTCTAACGTCATAAGCTCAATGCTTGCAGCATTACTATGATTTAGGTTCTCCGTTTTATGTCATCACTATGATTTAGTTGCAGAACTCAAAACGCCCTTGGGGATCGGTTGAAATCGCCATCGGGACTCCAAGCGTTGGGTCTTTCTAAGTTAGTTTTCAGCCCATCTTTTAATTACGTTTTTGGATTATTTATGCCCGGTTAGAGAGAGTTTCTAGTTAGATTTTCCAGCCGTCTTCTCCTTTAAATGTCGAGACATATTACATGTTTTACGGAGATTATTTTGAATACAAATTTGACGTTTCATACGCTTGATTCTTGCTCTTTTAGAGTGTTACAAGGTCGAGAGTCTCTCGTGTCTCTATAGGTTGGAGTGTCTTGTTTGTGTCAATCCGACGCTCAAAAAATGTGCTATCAAGCCTCCTTTTTGTAATTTCTAGAGTCGTTGCTAGGGTGTGTAAGATTGTAGTAGAAAAGATTGCTTGATCAGTGGTTTTTAAGGAATTAGACGATTACGATCTAGGGTTGCTCTATTTGGTGTAAGTGGTTGTTCCTTTGATCTATCTAGGGTCCGTTTGGGAAACAGAAGCTGAAGCTGAAGCTGAAATAAGTAGCTGAATTAAGTAGTTGATTGTTTGTAATAAGCTAGTATAGTGTTTGGGAAGTACGAGCTGACCGAAGCTGATTGAAACGTAAAATTACCGAAAAGGGCTTAGTTGTTAATTTTAATTGTGATATAAAAAAATATATGTAGAAGATGTTATATTGGAATTTAACCATGGACAAATTATATTATGGCCAAATATATTTGTTAATATATAATTATTTCGTTTATTTAACAAAATTCGAAAATATTTTTTTATATTAATTTAAATCTTGACAAAAGTATTATTAAATGTATCAGCTCCATAAATTCATTGATAATGGCCATTTATCTATTTCAAATTTTTTTTCTATTTTGGCAGTTGAAAAATTTAAAGCTGGAAATAGAAGGGTTAATGCTGCTACCTACTTCACGACAATCTGCTCCTTTCGACAACAAGGTTCGTTTTTTGGCCTTCAAGCGCCTTTGTAGAGACCATCATTCGCTGGCTTTCGCCCTACTGTTCGCTTGCCATCCACAAATCGTCTTGCCCGCTGCCGTTCGCTCCGCAAGGTCCTCAACCACTTCGATTGGAAATGAGCACCAACAATGAAGTTGCAGGTAATACATCTCTAGTGTCTTCAGTACCTTGAATTCGATTGGATCTGTAACGAATTGGGGATTTAGGGTTTCCAGGTCTTCAAGTGATTGGTTCAGCAGCTAGAAACTGGAACTATTTTTATCTTCTTCATTGACCTCAACTTGATTTCGATTCCAATCTGCTGCAGATTGCTTCTGGAATTTGTTCTTTTTCTTCTGCATTTGTTTACTGTAATTAGATGTCCTGCTGCATTAGTTGGGTAGAAATTAGGGGTATTCTGAAGTGTCTTCTGCATTGTTTGGGTAGAAAGTTGGGGTAGAAATTAGGGGTCCTTTTGTAGCTAGAAGTAGAAATTAAGGGTCCTTTTGTAGTGTCTTTTGCATTTGTTGGGTGGGAATTAGGGGTCCTTCTGTAGATAGAAACTGATTGAAGAGGTCATTCTGCAGTGTCTTCTGCATTAGTTGAGTAGAAATTTGTTATCTGCAATGTTCTATACTTGTTGAAGAGATGACAAGAAATATTGTTTGCTGCATTTGTTTACTGTAATTTGTTCTTCTATTTATTACGGACCCTACAAGTGATTACAAGAGATTATAAGAAATTGCTTACTTGTTTTTTCTACCAAAATTGCTTCTGTTTACTACTAATGTTCTTCTACATTTGTTCTGTTCATAATTATTCATGAATGCAAATGAAAAAGTTAATGATGGTTGTTGAATGTTCTTCTGTATTTGTTTTTTGTTTCATAATTGTTCATGAATACATATGAAAAAGTTAACTAGGACATGATGGTTGTTGAATGTTCTTCTGCATTTGTTTTCTGTTTTGTAATTATCATAAAAACTAATACACATGATGGTTGTTGTCAAATCATAAAGTGATTGGTAAGGTTGTAGAGAAGAAGTTTAACTGGAGTGAGGAGTCAACTAGGACGTTCTTGAGGGTTTGCATTGAATATCAAAAAGTCCACGGTATTGACCAACCATTCAGTTGGGTAGAAATTGCTGCTGTTTTAGGGTCAAATAGGAAGGAAATGTCCTCCTATAAAACTAAAAAACAAATTTGATCATATGAAGAAGTTGTACAAACTTTGGAAAGATCTGAGGCACGGTGAGACTGGTATTGGATGGGATCCCGTCAAAGGTCGAATAACTGCTGATGATGCTTGGTGGGAAACAAAGATAAAGGTATTACATCTCTTGAGTGCAAAACATTTAAGTAAATTATGAACTGAATTGCTTACTTCATGTGTTGCTATTTGTTGTAGGAAAAAGATGATTACAAGCAATTCAGAAAGAGGGGTGTGACAGCTGACCTATAAAAGTTATGGGAGCAAGTTTACGGTGGTATTGTGGCAACGGGCAAGCATTGTGTGACCCCATCTATGGACCCTTGCTTTCTTCTTCAGGGCGGGGAAACTCAAAAGAACGATGAGGGTGCTGAAGAATTTGCAAATGAGGAAGATTTCAATAGTGACAATGAGTTTGCTAACTTAAACACCATCGACTTCAATGCCCCTGATGACGATATTTTGAGAGACATCCGAGAACAAATAACTTCATCAAACCCTTCTACCAATACCAACAAATTTGCTAAAGCTGGATCCAAGGTCCCCAAGAACTCTGGAAGATCCACACCATCTGGAGTTGGCTCCAAACGGCGTAAGAAAGGGTCTACTAGTGCACAAATGTATAGTGAACACCTTGCAATAGTTGAGCAGACTAGCCAGCAAATGCTCACATTGTTTGAGGCAGAAGCTACTACATCTGCAGCCCCGAGAGAGAAATGTACATTTCAGCATGTCATGGAACTACTCGAGGAAATGGTTAAGGAGGAGCTTGTACAGGAGGATTCTCTGTTGTGGTGCTTTGCTACTTCTCAGTTGATGAATGAGTCATTTAGGCAGATGTTCATCAACATTCCACGTCATGCTGCGAGGCTAGCCTTTCTCAAATACCAATATGTTGAAGTCAAGGGTGTCAGTCCATGATTGAGTCCGTTTGATGAATTGTGTCGTTGACTGTTGAGTGTTGAGTGTTGAGGGGTGACTTTCTTTTTTAATTGAACCGCAATGCTATTTTAGGTTTGTTTTCATCTTTCATGCCTGTAGACTTACTATCACAGGATTTCTGGTTTGCTTGTATTGGATGTTTGTGTTGGTTTCATTATGGTTGTTTTTCAAATTTCATGCTTGTAGTCTAGTGGTGTTTTAATTATACAACTTAATTGTGTCTATGTGTTATCAGGACCCTGAATTTTGTCATTTTTTGTAATTGACTGCAGAAGGGAAGAAAAGGCTGAAAAGACGCCAAAAAAAAATGATGTTTGCGAACTTATGGCTGAAGATGAATAGTTCAGTGTCCTCCATGCATTACTTTGGTCACTTACACAAAGAACCATGTTATAATTCAGAATTTACAGGGTACAGATGGATGAGGCAAGTCATGGATGCAAACTCTGGGCTTAGATGTATGAGAGCCTTTCGGATGGAGCCCAAAGTTCTGCAACATTTATGTGAAGAATTGGAGTCAAAGTACGGTCTAAAACAAGGGCGTGACATGACTGTGTTGGAGAAGGTGGGTATCTTGTTATACACTTTAGCCTTAGGGATCTCTAATCGAGATGTTTGTGAGAGATTTCAACGATCCGGGGAAACAATAAGTCGAACAATACATGAGGTTCTAGATGCAATCACAGGAAGATCATTGGGGTACTCAGGACTCGCACGTGAACTTATACGACCATGTGACCCCACGTTTTCCTCTACACCAACACAACTATTGGAAAATGAGAAGTACAGTTTTTTCGAGGTATCAACCGCACCTTCTAATAAAATGTACAATAGATTTTTTTTAGGGGTTATATGATAAATAAGTTTAAGCCATCTTTTGGTTATTTGTGACCGTAAGTGCAGGGGTGCATAGGTTGCATAGACGGAACACACATTGATGCAACAATCCCTGCAAAAGAGCAGTTGCCATATAGAGGAAGGAAGGGCACATGTACATTTAACGTGATGGCTGTATGCGACCTTGATATGTACTTTACATTTGTTTCTGCTGGTTGGGAGGGTTCAACTCATGATGCCCGTGTTTTCGATCATGCTCTTAAGACAAAAGAATTCAACTTTCCACATCCACCTGAAGGTATGAGTATTTAGATCATTTTGATTGTAGTTGTTAACTTGTAATACACATTATGGTTGTACTTCATACCCTAGTTTGAGATTATTTGTAGGAAAATACTACTTGGTCGATAAGGGTTATCCAGACAGAAAAGGATACATGGTACCGTACTCTAAGGTGAAGTATCACCAATCGCAATTCGAAGGCGTTGCTCCTAAGAATTACAAGGAGGGATTTAATAGGGTGCATTCTAGTATTCGAAGCGCAATTGAACGTGCGTTCGGTGTCTTGAAGAAAAGATGGAAGATTTTAAGGGTGATTCCTAGCTACAAAATCGAGACACAAATCGACATTATCTTGGCATGCTTTGCACTTCATAATTTTTGCTTGATGCATAAAGAGAATGACGAATACTTTGACACGCTAGAGTCTAACCCCGGAGCTTATGATGGACTATTCAACAGGGTTACACGAGAAGAAGGTGATGATGCAAGTTTTGGTGGGATGAGAAGTGTACGAGATGATATTGCACAAAGGTTGTGGGAGAGTACCTATTAGTAAGTTATGTGTTATCTTGAAGCAGTTAGAGGCAAGGGATTGGATGTTTTTATAACAATGAAAACACATTTTGCGTAGTTTGATTACTGCTTGTTTTTGTATTGTGGAAACTCACTAGTTCTAGCAAGCTCAAAGTGATTGACTACTACTTGTTTTTGTATTGTAGAAGTAAGACTTAATTGTTCATGTAAACATGTTAGATATCTAAATTCTGGTTATTACATTAATGTGTTTGTGTACAAATTCTAAAACAGTTCTACTCAGAGATTCAACACATGAGGATCTTTGCTTGTAGAGGTTATATACATCATAAAGATCTTTGCTTGTAGATATAGCTTATATGCATCATAAGGATCAATCCCGTTTACTCGTACAAGGCAGACCAGAAAGCTTTGGATGAGTGCTCTTTGGGATCGTAGGGAGCATATTTGTTTACTCGTACAAGGCTTCTGTGTTTCACGAGGATGGTCTCCTGAAATTGCCAGCCATCCAGATTGCCTCAGCTTTCCCATATCCTCAGTCTTCAGCTGCACAACAAATTTTGTATGATGGCTTCAATTTCTTTGATTATAAGCAAACCTTCTTGAGGAATAAACCAGAGATTCTACAGAAATATGGGAGCAAGTTAATTTCATAAGGATGATCTAAATCAACTGTATAGCATAATATATTCCAGCCTGTAAGACAAATAACTGTTATAGCATTGTATTGACAGATTATGTTTCTCTGTGCAGTTTTCTCTATAATTTCTGGGATTGAGTATCTTATGTCCCCTGAACATCACCAATTTAAGTTCCTAAGTTAATAAGCAGTCACTAGAGCTTGCATATCTTTGAGTCTCTTATGTCCCCTGAACATCACCAGTTTTTGGGATTGAGTCTCTTGTGCATATCTTTGCATAATGATACCAGATAATAAACTGTCAATGACCGGATTCAGTTCAACACAACATCAAGTATTCAGTTCAATTGATCTCTCCAAATCAAGCATTCAATTTCTTAACACAACATCAGAAAATTAGTTTAGCACAATATGCAGAAAATTAATTTCATGGCTACAGGTTCTATTAACACAACATCAAGCATTCAATTAAAGCTCGATGTAGTCACTGAAACAATGACATGAATGACAGAAGATTAAAAGACATTTTGCAAAGAAAGTGAAATTAGTTTAACACAACACCAAGCATTCAGTTCAAGATTGAAGGCAACAATGACAACCAACTCAGTAACACAACACAAATCTCTTCAGAAAACCATCACAAACCAATGTGTAGACAGATTATACAAAAATTCAGTCACCTTCAATAACATGCTCAGTAACACACCACAAATCTCTTCAGAAAACCATGCCTGATCTCAAACTTTTGGTGTTTGATATATACCAGCCTCTTCTTGACCTTGTAACAAAGGCAGAAGACAATGATATGAGCCTAGACTAAATTATTAAATCTCGCCAATTAACCTTATGAAAAAATTGTTTTACTTATTAATTTTGTTCTTACTTAATAGGTTTTTTTTAGTGAAGGAAGGCTTGCTGTGGTACGGGTACCATCGAAAAAAAACGAGCAGTAAGCAGTCACACAATAGCAATAAATTAGAGGTAGACTAAAAATAAATGGATAGAAAATAATTGTGAAGAAAGAAGAAGATGCACAGTTCGGTTCAACTTACAGTCAACCTTCTCCTGCGCCATTGAAGTATTATAGATGGTAAGTTCCTGTTGGGTTCAAAAGGGAACTACCATACCATAGACATAGGCCAACTGTAACAAACATGAATCCAAAAACTCTCACACAAATGAGTACTCCTAGGGCTTCTGTGTAGTCAACATAGAAAGTCGGTAAAAGCAACAGTCAACATAAAACAAAGAAGCTAGCAAACAAACCAACCAAAAAACACTGTTTTATAATTACTTGAGAATTGAATGCTAACTTTCAAACACAATTTCAGCAGGACTGTGCTTGCTACAGATATATAGATATGACAACGCATCTTAATGCTTGCGATGCATAAAGAAATAAAAAATAAATAAATCATACTGCACTATAAATTATGAATGCTTGGTATGTGGTGAATCAAGAAGATGATACAATGGCTTCCCCATCTAACTTCAAATGGAATAATGAAAACTCAGTAGTCTTGTTGGAGATATGTGCGGAAGTTGATGCTACCGAGGTTGATTTTCAAAAAGGTTCTTACAATTGGGTGACACTTGCTGATGAATTTGGTAGGAGGAGTGGAACTAATGTTCCTCCGGTGAGACTACGTAACAGGTTGTCTTTGTTGAAAAAAGAGTTTAGAATATGGAGAACCATAATCCATGATTCCGGTGTTGCTCGTGACCCTGTGACCGGAGAGGTCCAAATCCCTGATTCTTGGTTTACTAATAACATAAGGGTTAGTACTTCTTCACCTACTCAATGTTTATGTCTTTTGCGTAGTTTTATTTATAACATATATATGATACACAATTTCTATTATCTAACTTTAATGTAGGACTACCCATGTTGCCAAATCTTTCGCCACAAACAAATGAATGTCAACGTGGAGAAGTGGTGTGCGGAATTGTTTATGTAGCATTATTATTGGTGTGTTTGGTGTCATATTTGTGTTTCATAAACCATGAAGTGTAGGGATTGTGGTGGTTGTGAGGTGTATCCTAACCCATGTTTACAAGGTTTGTGGTTGACGAGAGGTGTTTTCTAAACTACGTACTTAACTGGAATGTGGTAGTTATGGCAATTTTGTTTTAAATATCAAGTGTTTGTATCTATGATATACTTTAATTGTAGTTTATGTCCTAACAACCATAACCCAACATTTAAACATAAGGCATTTGGACCACACTAAAAGAGGAGACAAACAATCACAATAAACACATTC
Source organism: Fagopyrum esculentum (assembly GCA_033239045.1). Taxonomy (NCBI): domain Eukaryota; kingdom Viridiplantae; phylum Streptophyta; class Magnoliopsida; order Caryophyllales; family Polygonaceae; genus Fagopyrum; species Fagopyrum esculentum. The sequence continues at coordinate 135,695,641 of BSUD01000007.1, read as the reverse complement.
ATTCACTCACCCTAACAAGCATACACATTTGTCTGCCATCTAACAAAGACATACAATACAACCAATGAAAACTTGGTTTTAGAATAAGATTCGACTAGACATGCGATGTTCAACTAGTACACAATAACACCTAAAACATAATATCATGAGCAAGACATAGGACAAGGATAAGACAAGCAACAAGTACGCATTTGTAGAGACGTTTTGCGGATAGAGCGTGTTTTGTACCAATGATCTTGCATTGATCGAGTTCAACAGACAACCGAATGTTGGATACTTGCAGAGCAGTCTGATGCTCGATCAAGCGGTTGATTTCTCCATTGTTTTGTTCCCTTGCCTCTTCTGCAGATCGGATGTGTTGACGAGCTTCCTCAAGTTCATCTTGCACAGCTGCTAAACGGTCCCTCATATCCCGTGCTATCTCTTGTATAGTTCTCACCTCCGGGTTGGTTGAATGCTCGTCTATTAGCTTGTTGTTAGTGTATTCAAGTAAAAACTGCAATATCATAAAAGACAATAGTAAGCATCAGATAACAAATAAAATGTTTAATAACATAGCAACCTGTCTCGCAAAAAATTTTATAGATAATTTATATACACGATATTCCGGGTCTGTAGATCTACTGGTAGTAGAGGAGCTCTCGGAACCCCAACCCCATGATGCGTAGTAGCCATCAAAAGATTGCTCAGTAGTGTCGAAATCCATATTCTCAACTGCACTACAACAAATGGATAACACATAAATGTTGGGTCCAGAACATAATAAACATAAATGCATTCAGAGGAAAATTGGCTATGATTTTAGCTGTCAAACCTTCACAAGAAATTTTGTATGGAGATCCACATAGATGATTTTAATCAAACACTGCAGAAGGACCCCTAATTTTCATTCTAATTCTCAACTAATTATAAAACAGTGTATTCAGTACAAAAATCTACAAACAGCATAGGCAAATGTACAAACAGCATAGGCAAATGTACAACGAAAACTCAAATCTAATTACTTGAGAACAATCAGGGTCTTCTCAATCTAATTACTTGAGAATTAGAATGAAAATCAACAACAATTCACTATCAACATTCATTTAGCTATTTGTCAACTTGAGAACAATCAACTCACTATCAACAAACAACATAGGCAAATGTACAATGGAAACTCAAATCTAATTGGCTCCAAGAAGATGAACCCTAATCTGTGTATATATAGCAACCAACATGGTCATTTATCAAACTAATCTGTGTATAGCAATCTGTGTATATAGCAACCCTAATATGTGTACAGCAAGCTGCCAAAAAAAATATAGAAGGGAAGGTAGCCAACCTCATGACAGTAGAATCCAAGCTTGTTAGTGTATAGCAGTTTTTATGATATTGCAGTTTTTTACGAGACTGGAGGGTGTTCCCAAATAGAGAATCGAATAAGACGAAGAAGAATACAATAGAATCCAAGCTGAATCGAAGATGACAATACAAAATAAAAGTACAGAAGAATCCACAACAAGAGAATCGAAGACGAAGCCCTAAACTTCACAGATGAAGAACAACGAACGAAGCCCTACACATCACAAATGAAGAACAGCAGAAGAAGCCCTAAACTTCACAAAGGAAGAACAGCGGACGAAGCCCTAACCTTCCCAAACAGAGAATCGAAGACGGAGTACAAAAGAATCCAAAGATGAGCTGAATGAAGAACATAGAATCGAAGCCCTACCCAAACAGAGAATCGAAGACGAAAAGTAAAGAATAATCCAAGCAGCATCGAAGAAGAATCGAAGACGAAAAAGTGAATCGAAGAGGAGAAGAGAGAGAAGAGAGTTACATACCTTCGATAGGGGGAGAAGAATTGTTGTTGAATTTTTTCTCTGGGGTATTTTTAGAATTATGAAACTCAAATCTTCCATTAGCTCCCATAAGCTTGCCATGGGAAGCTGATGGAAATGCCCAATCTTCAGCTAGCTTCAGCTTGTATAAGCTTCCTTCATCTTCCTTCAGCTGGTGTTCTCAAACGGACATGAATTGTGTACAGTGGGAGTTGAACCTTTCATAAGCTTTCTTAAGCTTTCATAAGTTGCCTCCCAAACGATACCCTAGTAGAAAGGTTGTAGTAGAAAAGATTGCTTGAACATTGCTTGAACATTTTCTTCCATTTCATCATCATCGCGTCGTTTTAACACTCATTTCCTTTATATTTTGATTAATTTAAATTTTGTTTGAAATTTCCAACCAAACTGAGTCCAAGTATACATCGTCGTCGGATGTGCGTCTAGAAAGGTAGTCTACTCAAGAAGTTTGACCGATACCCACAAACGGAAATTCCTTAGACACGAAGAGAATCAATTTTGCTGTCTGAAAACCCAAAATTTAAATAGAAACCGGAGCGACCCCACCCGACCTTTATTCTTCTCTTCAACACCTTCCTCCATTTCTCTCCTCCCCAAATTTAAAGCAATCACAGACCCACTGCTATGAACCTAAACAAGAACACCACCAAGAAGAAGAGCAAAGGCAAAGTCCATCCTTCTCCGCTTCCTCCCTCCCCCACAACCACCAACAAGGATGCTATTACGGCCCTCAACCTTCTCCCGCCGGCGATTCTCACAATAATCGCCCTCCTATCTACTGACGACCGAGAGGTCTTGGCTTACTTGATTACTAGGTCAATCAAAGCCTCGGCAAACCCCTCCGTTCTCCTCCTCGAGGAGAATCGTCGCCGCCGCACCAAACACAACTCTCCAACCTTCCACTGCGGATGCTTCGACTGCTACACCGCCTACTGGTTCCGATGGGACTCCTCTCCTAACCGCGAGCTCATCCACCAGGCGATCGAGGCCTTCGAGGAGGATAATTTCTCCATCGGAGACCTTTCCAGTTCTAATCCCACCGGAAAAGGTAAGACGGCTGAGACGCTTCTTTCTGAGGTTCAGATTTTGGAGAGTTTCAAGCTGGTAGGTCTGAGTTCGACTCCGCAGACCGTGGAACTCCCGGTGGAGACAAGAGAGATTGATGATAATACATCGCCGCCTGAGTCGGAGAAGGATGAAAAGGAACCGCCGGTCGCCGCCGGAGGAAACCACAACAGAGGATTGGCGAGGAAGGTACTTCCGGACGTTATTGGATTATTTCATTCCCGTTTATGGAGCCTTTGGAGTCCAAATTAAAAAAATAATATTCTTGTAAATTACTGAATTACAGAATATATATTATCTTTGATATGAAAGGTTCAAATTCCTCCTTTGTGGGTCACCAAATGTTCAGTTTTATATGCATTTTTTTAGGTTACCAAACCTTTTTTATATTCTTCTTCCACTTTATTTATTTTTATAGTGGAATTACGAATATGTATTATCTACTTATCTTTTGTAAGACGTATTTTGCATTTAAAAAAGATGACGTACAAGAGTTAACTTTGTAATACTATTAAATATTTTATAAGATACGGTAGATAGACGGAATGACGGGTACGTACATGTATACAAAATTGAAATACAAGTTTTTACAATTGTTTTTTTTATAATATAGTTTTATAGATAATAATATAGAAAAATGATTTTTTTACTAGCCACTTATTTAAGGCACTATGGTAGAATAACTAAAACTATTTTGATTGCAAATAAAGTTAAGAAAACATAAGATTATCTAATAATTATGTAGTTAATGAGCAGAATCAGTATAGCTATGCACAGATTATTTAATTCAAATTGATGGTTTGATTTTATTATATGTCCATCGTATCGTATAAAAAAATATATGAGATCATATTTGGTAAATTGGTTGATTTATGAGAGTTATTGGTCAACAACATTTTCCATTTTGTGTGTAGATTAAGGGTGCGTTTAGTTATAGTTTTTGTTATAATACCCTTTATGGGTTGTGGTTGCGATTTATTTCGAGTTTATTTGACGGTTAGTTTATTTATAAAAAACTGGTGATATGTGTTTAGTTAGAGTTTTTTTTTAATTAGATGCTAAGTGTGAAAATGACAGATTGCCCTTGTAATAAGACATGTGAGAGAAGGCACAAGCTGAAGGTTCAAACCCTCACCCCCTTTTTCTTCTTCTTCACCCTTCTTCTTCTTCGATTCTCAGCAACCCATGGAAGACGATGATGAGTTCGGCGATCTCTACTCCGACGTTCTTACACCTTTCTCCGCTTTCCAACCTCCTTCTCGATCTGAGCCCGCTCCACCTCCGTTCATTAACACAGCCTCCGCCGCCACAACCAACGCCAGTGCACTCAGCTCCGGTAGCGTTGACTTGCTTTCCATACCTTCTAGTGCCGACTCCCGTCCCAATATCAATCTTAACCCCAAACCTAACTTGAATCTACCCCCTTCAGTTCAGACCCACGAAAACAGTTGTAGCCCTTCACTTGTTTCTCGAGATCCACCGCTTTCCGGCATTCATGAATTGCCTGCAGTTTTTGCGAATTCAACCCTAGCAGAGGGTTTCTACTGTGAAGTATCGAGAGAGGAGAAAAGAGTGGAGAAGAGTGGAGAGGGGCATCATTGGTATAGGTAATTTAGAAACACTCTCAAATCTCCAAAAAGCTTGAAGTGAAAGGTTTCAGTTTAGGAGTTTTTACAACTCAAAAACCACCCCCAAAACAACTATCAGGAACTATAATCTTCAACTAAACGGACATCTGAAAAGTGTGTTTAAAACCCTAAACTAAAAAAAACCCAATAACTACACAACTAAACAGGCCCTAATTTGAATCATAACCTAGATGGATTAAAGCTGTTGCGTGACTCCAACGGTTTAAATTTGTACAAAATGAAATATTCTCAATTGGAATATGGATAAACCTCTTATATAGTATATAATATCGATGTTTTTATTAATATAAGTTGGTTGATTTAGCAGAAAATGAAATATTGTCATGAGAAAATTTTGTTACATTTTTTGTGATTTATATTTACTTGATTGTTTTTATTAAAAATGTATGCAATTAATGTGGATATCGTTATCCATTCATGTAAAAACAATCCAAATTGAGACGTGAAGAAGAAAGTAGGGTTTATGAATGGGACAATTGTAATAAAATCATTCTTTGACGTAGCTATGTGAGTGCAACGATGTGGTTGCACTTGGATCCTAAATTTATTGTGTTGAAAAAGATTTATTCTACACTTGTGACACGAAGCTATCTAGTGGGAATTTTGTCATCGAAAGGATATTCTAGGCCGAAGAGTTTAAAAAGGATGGACAATTTTGGTAACTAGGTCTTTTTGAGAAATTAGAGTAGTAACTAGGCTTTTTAATATTTCAATTAAGTAAATATACCCTAACCTTTTGTATTTATTTTCAAACTCTACACAATCTTCACTCAAGGGGTACATTTACTAAACACAAAACTAAAAAAAGCCTAGTAAACCAAATTGTTTCAAAAAAAAATTTAGTATAATCTCTTACTTTATAGTATAAAAAGAAAAGCTAGTGAGGTTTGCAACGAGTATTATAACATATATCAAGTTGTGTAATTTCAATCAATAAGATACATAACCACGATCTTAAGAAATTGTTGATGGGTCTTATTAGTGATTTGAACCTAAATTGTAATTTCATGTCATTTTTCAGTTGCCTTAGAGCTCATATTATCCGGGTTTGGGTCGGATTTGGACCAGACTTTTTTATGTACAAATTCATCCAAACTAAAACACTTAAATTAGTTTGGACTTTACATGTTACTTGCTACCATAATCTACTAACTATATCATGAACAATAAATTTTCTATGATTACATGCCCACCATACTCCGTAATTAAGAAATTTAAATAAGAGAGTTTTGACCATTAATTGGACGTAATATCATTGGACCACCGGTAATCTTGTAGCTTTTGGATTTCTAGGGGTTGCTAATCCTCAACCATGATTACCTTAGTCCAAGCACAACACCGTTTCCTACATCAGACCGTAGTCTCACACTCAGATCTCTCTTTTATGAAAATGGAGGAAATGTAATCAAGAAAGTAAATTATTCAATACATAGGTTTCGAATAAGTAGTTTTCCCTTACTTAAAAAAACCTTTTATTGAATTTGAAAAAGGATTACAATCACTCAAACACACTAAAAAATACTCAAATCACTTCAAATACTTCAAGTTAGAAAGATCCATCGAAGTGTTTTGATTTTAGAGAGAGGGGGAACCATTTCTCTGTAAGCTCAAAAACGTTTCTCTTTCTCTTTTTAGTTTTTGTGTTTCTCACTCTTCGCTCACGAGGTTTGCGTTTTATCATTTTTATTCAATCAAAAGGAGAGTTTTTGATTGAAAAGTTGTGAGTCTTTTCTAGGTTGTTCTTGTGTGCGTTAATCTTTTTGAAGGTTGGGGCTACAAGTCAAATTGGTTCCTCCTTGTGCTCGCCTTATCTAGAAGGCTTGTGTAAGTTAAAGAAGGGTGAAAGATAATTTTTTGTTTAGGATTTTAACACATCATTGGTCAAGGTTCTTTGCAAGTGTTATACTAGTTTTATCTTCCTATATTTATCATTTATCATTCCATATTATTATCTTCTTATCTTTCCATATCATTCATTATTCCGCATTCCAATTTACAAGAAATCTCGGTCTGTTCTTGTATAAATCTCGTTCAAGATTTTGCTTAATTCAACCGAGATTTCCTTTTGTTGTTCAATTTGAGGACTTTCAATCTAGATTGGAAAATTGCGGCTTTAACCCCGCATCATGATCATTAAAGATAAACGAGTCTTCATGTAGATTTTCGGGGCCACCTTGACGATCATGTAGGAATCGAATACAGTTGAAATCTCCACCAATGATGAAAGGGTCAGTAATACCAAATAACTCTCTATCTATATCAATCCAAAAGGCTCTACGCCTGATATGATCTAGAGGTGCATAAATGACAATAAGGTGATACGAATTGCCACCGTAAATGACTTTAGCATGTATGTAGCATTTGTTACTACTGACAATACTAACATGAAACTTCTCAGTTTTCCATAAGAGCCATATCCTCCCTCAAATTCATCAGCTTCAACCCGAAAGCAGCCCGAGAAGTTTAGGCGATCACAAATGGATTGAGCCCTAACTCTAGAAGTCCGAGGCTCAAAGACAACAAGAACGTCTATGTTATGTTGTCTACATATGTACTTAATAGCACGTCGAATAGGTACTCAAAGACAACAAGAATTGCCACCGTAAATGATTTTAGCATGTATGTAGCATTTTTCACAAATGGATTGAGCCCTAGCTCTAGAAGTCCGAGCCAATCAAGCAAGCACCAGTTACATACCGTGATAAACATCTTCCACGCTTTTAGTTCTTATGGGGCTCTCCGTCATTTCTTCATCTACACTTATCATTATCGCCTCAGCCTGGGTTGAAAAAGTTGTACCGTTTTGAAAAAACTTGGAAACGTTTACGGCTATCTCTAAAATTTACTAGAAGTTGGGTTGTAAACGTAACTCATTGCATTAGTTGCATCACTAAAAATCTTTACAGTATTACAAATATCAATGCAAGTTTGCCAAACATTTTCATTATCAAGAATTAACAAAGGAATATTTTGTGTAGAAAACGCTTGTAAACGATCTTTATAACAAGGGACATGGCCAAGTACTTTGTAAGTAGAGTTCCAAGGAGTTCCAATGTATTTTGAAAATGCAATTGGATGAACATTATTAGCTAAACATAATGTTTCCTATTTTTTTCACAATTCGAAGTAGTGTCAAATATGATCAATAACGCCGGTGATGGGGGTTAGCATAATCGCTAAAATCTTAAGTCAATCTTGAACAAATAAGTTTAAAATATGACATGCACATCTTTGATGACTAAAATGAGTTCGCAAATATTGTCCTGTCTCATCGACCAAATGGTTTGCGGCGGTGGTGCTGGCGGATGTATTATCAAAAGAATATGAAAAAACTATACCTCAAAAATTAAATTCTTGTAAAACTATTTTTATCATGTTTGTAATGTTTGGTGCATCATGTCTTTGGTTGAAATGATGAAATGCAATAACATATTTATGCAATAACAATTTATGCAAAAATATATCGTTATCAATAAATTGTAAAGTAATGCCCATGTAAAAAAGTTTTTTGCGATTGTGTACTCTAAATATCACTACAAATAGATACTTGATGTGAAAAAGATGTCAAATTCAAAATAATTTTTTGTTTCTTTGTATGTATGATTTTTGAAACTAATTAGGAAACAATTTTGCGAGAAGTTGGTTTAAAGAAGGTTGAAGATATTTAGTGTTATATGCTCGAACGCCTTCATGTTCACAATAAGAAAATGAAAATGCATGAAAACATATAACATCGGCTAGTCCTAACTTTCTTCATTATATTTTATACATAAATAGAAGAGATTGAGAGGAAGAAGATGCAAACCCGTGGGACAATTGTGATTGTCCCCATGGTATCCCTAGCTTTTCGGGATGGATTTTTTGCATGTGCGTTTGCAAAGTCTCGTAGCCGCCCTCAATCTTCAATTTGTACACCTTTGAACAATAGTTGCATGAAACTTGACAATATTCGTTCATCGGCGCCCCCTTCTTGTAATGCTTCGTAAAAATGTTGGATGTAAGAATTTTCAGTTCGGGTTGTTGTGGTTGTGAGTCTTGTGACATTTCGATATTTTTCGAGATTGTTGGACATTTGGGTTTCACTTTCTTGGGTGATAGGGAATAATTGAGGAAGGAATGTTAGCACTTGAGTTTTAGATTACGAGACTCAAAAGATGAATTCGAAAAAGACGAGAAATAAAAACTTGTAAATGAAAATTATGAGAATATGAGAATGAGAGTTGAGAATTTGAGACTTGAGAATTGAGTAAAAGAGAAAGTAGATAATGTAGGAAGATGGTGTTGGATAAAATGGAAGAGGAGTTGGATATTTATAGATTTATAGGAAATGATTGTTGTTGTTGTTTTAAAAAAAAAGGCATATAATTTATTTATTTATTTTTAAATTTAAAAAAAAATCATTGTGCAACGGCTACTTGTAGCAGTGGGTCTCAATCAGACCTGTTCATAACCGGGCCAAGGCCGGGTTCGGGTTAGGCTTTGTAAAATATTGAGCCGTTTAGCCGGGCCCGGGCCGGGCTAGGCCCGACTATCGGGTTTGTGATGGGTGTTGTACCCGCCCGGCTGGGCTGGGCGGGCCAGGATCACGGGTACCCGTTTTTCAATTTTTTAAAAACAATATTATAAAAAATGTATTACTTTTAAAAAAAAACTATATTTAAGATATTTTATGTAAAATATATCAAATATATAATAATTATACTAGATATTTTATACTAATACTTAATAATTATAATATATCTAATTTTTATCGGGCTGACGGGTGGGCTTTTCAGCCCGGCCGGGCCTAGAGTCTTGTCCGGATCCGGCTTGGCGGGCCGGACTTTTCGGCCCGGTCGGACTTGTTCTCATGTTTATAACCGCTCGTTTTTCCGGGCGGTCTGTCCGGATTTGAACAGGTCTAGCCCCAACCAAAAGGCTCTTTAGTTTTTTTTTTCCCTGAAAATCTATAAATCACCCGAAACCGAAACCGTCAAACTTAAACCGGCGGTTTAAAAACTACCGGTTTATCCAAACTGCCGATTCACCCAAACCGCTAGTTTGGGTCGGTTTAAATAGATTTATAAGATAATAAAATTATATTTTCCAATGACTAACTAATGAAAAACAATAAGTCTTACAAATTTTATCAAGCTCTCGTAATTTTCATAAAACTTTGTCTATTTAATGTAACATCCCGAATCCGCAGGACTCGGGTGCCACGAGCTAGGGCCTCACAATGGGCCCCGACCCTTAGCCTGATAACAATTTGACCGGATCTTACAACAAGGAACAAATAAAGGCAAAACCGAAATAGTTTTAATGCAAATGTTAGGATCCCAAAAACGAACGAAAGAACGACTTCAACCGAGTTCTAACAAAACAACAACAACAACAAAGCACAAAAGATAACAATGGTATGAAAAACCCAAACCCGTCCTATAATGTACAGGAACTCCGTCTGTCCACTACCACCGGATCGCTCGGATATGTCCCTAACATTAGAAAAGCAGTATAGGCACACACACATAAGAAAAGTAAACATGTAGCATGCTTGCACACAAGTCCGATTTATTATCTTTTCTTCGTGTTATTCACTTTACTAATTCACTTCTGTTGTGGCACGAGAATCTTACGAGACTCGCCTATGTCCCCTTTCACCAAACAGGGTTGTACATGATGCGAAATCAGCATCACCTATTGGACTGGTCGTAGAGCACCTCCTAGTCGCCCCATTTTGGACTGGACAAGTCGTCACACGCCCGGTTATAATGCACTTGGGCCAATTAATACATATAAAGGTTGTCCTAATCCCGTTTGTTGTTTTAACGATAAATAAAACACACCACTATCACATGTCAAACTAATACAACGAAGCTAGCTAAGTAAGTCCGGGACTTACCTCACTCAAAGGTAACTCGAATAAGTTCACTCTCAGCTTCCCGCAAGAAGACGCTCAACGCCTAGCCAAACAAGGAACACTATCAATAACTAAACGATATGCTAGAAGCTCTCGGACTTCTAGTCTCCAAACCTATAGGATATCACAACCCGAAACATGCTAGGTCCAACACCTAGTCTCGAAGATCATCCTAAGATCATACAGAAAATATCACAAACTATGCTCATAAAACATCCAAAAACCACCTACGGTTCAAGGCCACTACTTGCATTCACTCTAAGTTATGCTAGATCCAACCTAGCATCATTCTACCCCTAAACATAACTAGATCGAGGAAGAAGGTACTCACACGAGGTCAAAGGCAGAATACGATCGACGGATGTCAAATATGGATTTGATGGGCCTTTATCAGGGCGCTTCTGAACTTAACACCAAAAATAAACAAATTTAGCTTATACGCTAAATTTGATCGTAATATATAAGATATATTAATCTTAGGTAAAACTCATTTTCAAAAGCCAACGTTAAAAATCCACAATTAAATCTTTGAGTCATAACCCGAAATTAATCCAACAAGGGCATAATTGATAATTTGTAAAACCGGGTCAATATATGTAATTAATTTCTTGTATAGGGTATAAATGCAAACTTGCAAAAATGTGGGTCAAAACTGCAATTATAAAAATATGGGTACATTTTGTAATTATACCATTATGGGGGCCGATTTAATTACATAAAAGGGTTTCTTAACCCCTTTCAAAGGCAGCGGGAAGGCAAGTGAACAGGGGCGGCGGGGACTTCGGTGGCAATGATTCGGCAGGGCTCGTGCAGGCAAGGCACGGCGAGGGCGAACGTTGGGCTCCGGCAGGGCAGCACGGCGACGGCTCCGACGGCTTCTTCCGGTGGGCAGTGAGGGTGGAACTCCCCTCTGTTTTTCTGCAATGGCTCGACGACGAGAAGACGAGTGGGATGATTGCAGCGGTGGTCTTGAGGCAGCAGGGGAGGAGGCTCCCCAGGTTTCCAGCGAAGCTTGATAGAGAAGGATGGAAGGGCTCGGCGGTGGTTGCAATAAAAGAAAGGTAAAGGAAGAGAGGTGGTCGAAACAGAGGGGCTAAGGGGTTCGAGGGTCGGTTGTTTGGTAGCTGCAACCGTCGAAGGCTTGACTGCTTGAGTGCAGGGGACAAGCTGAAGGTCCATAGGGGAAGAGAGGTGGAAAAGGGTTGTATCCTGTAGGAGAGGAGAAGCAACACAGAGGGTGTGGGGAGAGAGTTTAGGGTAGCGTGAGAGAGGGAGAAGGACAAAGACAGGAAGGTTGGGAAAGGTATGCAGGGTATGGCTGCAGGGAACTGGCTCACGGGGTAGGTGCAAGTGCTAGAGGGGGAGGTGGTGAAGGAAACCAGGGGTCGGTGAGCAGACTGCAGGGGTGAAAGGTCGGGAAGAGAGATGAGCATCTCATCAGCCGAAGGAGAGAGAGAGAGAGAGAGAAAAGAAAGAAGAAGGAAAAAGAGAAAAGAAAAGAAAAAAAAAAGAAAAAAAAGAATAAAGAAAGGGGTAAAGAGGGAATCCGATCTAAACGCGTTCGGGATGTCCGACTCGCAAGAACTTCCGACTTTTTTTTTTTTCCAAAAATAATAACACGGATATACACGAACGTATTCAAAATATAAATATACTCGGGAAAGATATCTTGCGTCGTAAAATACTTTTAAACAATTTTTTTTTTAATATAATCAAATATCGATAGAAGAAGGAAAATCAATATCGAAAATGCGCCTAATAAATGGGGAATTTCAGTTAAGTAAATACTGATATACTATGTATAAGTTGTAAGCAAATGAACATTATCAATTCATTACCTTGACTAACTGAAATATATTGTATTAAGTTGTAAATGAGATCAACTTATAGAAAATTATTATCAAGAACAACTTAAATTCATATTTATAAAATTTATATCTTAAAATAAGATCAACTTATAATATATGATTATTATGAATATTTGTTCATTTAAACGAGATCAACTTATAATAAAAGATTATTATTGAGACCAACTTGTACATGTATAAGTTATAAACAAAGACATAATCATATTTATAAAAGTTTATAGCTTAAAATGAAATCTACTTATTATAAAAGACTAGTATAAACATTTGTTCATTTAAATGAGACCAACTTCTAATAAAACATTTATATTATTCATTTACAATATAATATATTTTTAAATATAAGTATTAGTTCAAAATTATAATATACAACCTTTTTACTCTTTTCTAATATAAATATCTTACAAAAGATATCCTATTATAGGATGTTCAGGTATACTAATGTAGGCATTTGTTCAAGTACGGTTCAATTAATGCGGTACGGTCGTACGGACGGTCGTACGACCGACACGTGTCCCGAAATTTTTTTTTTCTTTTCTGAAACGATTTTTTTTTCTTTTTTTCCATAATCGAAAATTTTGTTTGAACTACCATGTTATAATTTATGCATTATTCTCCTATAAACTTTGAACTATTCCCATATAATCCATGAACTATTACTTTTTAATATATTTTATCATATTATTCATAAATTAATCGTTTATATGTTATGAACTATTCAATTGTAATTCATGAACTATCATTTTATAAGTTATGCACTATCCTTTATAAATTTTGCATTTTGAACTATTCTATTATAATTAGGGATGACAATTTCATCCGAACCCGACGGACATCCGATAACCCGATCCATAATAAAAGGGTGAAAACCTGACATGAAGCGGGTGAAAGCGGATGACGGATGAAGCGGGTGATGGATCGGGTCGGATTCGGATGGACCTTTCATCCACCCATCACCCGATCCATCATCCATTCACCCATCCGACCCGTTTCACCCGCTTACACCCGTTATAAATTTATTGATTGTTTACTTGTTTAGTGATCTTTAGTTCCCTTTGATTTATAAATTGGTGATTTATTGATTGTTTAGCAAAATTTGTACATTTGTTCACTTCCTATTATGATCTTATTGTATGTTATGTATTGCTAAATTTCTCTATTTTTCAAGGACTTGAACTTATAACACTTCTTGTAATATTTCCAATTGAATAATTTGTGTTGACTTTATATTTATCATGTTTTTTTTTATAAGATTTTTTCGGATTGAATTTATTTTTATTATTATTAATTTTCCACACTCGAATCCAAGTTTAATATCGATTTAGAGGAAATGCGTAGAACACCCGAATATCACCCGATCCACCCGCTCCATCCGTTGGATGCGAGTGGATCGGATGCGGGTGGTGGGTTTGGCGGATGGCGGGTCGGGTGGGGTGGATGAGATTTTCTCGCGGGTCGGGTGGCGGGTAGGGTCATCCACCCACCACCCGATCCATTGCCATCCCTAATTATAATTCATGAACTATCCCATAATAAATTTTGAACAATTACTTTCACTCCTTTATAAATTTTGCACTATGAACTATTCTATTATAATTCATGAACTATCCTTTTAGAAGTTATGAACTTATTCCTTAATATGTTTTAAACTATTACTTTCATTCCTTTATAAATTTTGCACTAAGAACTATTCTATTATAATTCATGAACTATCCTTTTATAAGTTATGAACTATTCCATAATAAGTTTTGAACTATTACTTTTACTCGTTTTTTAAAAAAAAAAAAATTTCCGGGACACGTGTCGGTCGTACGGTCGGCCGCACGGCCGTACCGGAATAATGTGCCTTACTTGAATAACACCCTACTAATGTATTTGTATTTTACTATTATTATCATAAACAATTACTTTATCAAAAGAATATTTTAATGTATTTTAAATAAAATAACAAATACCTGTTATTCTTTCAATTTGTATATGTCATACACATATACTACATAAATAGTTAAGTAAGTATTAATATACTATGTATAAGTTGTAAACAAATGAACATTATCAATTCATTATTTTGTTTAACTCAAATATTTTTAAAAAGTACTATATTTTTATACATAAATATTAGTACAAAATTATATTCTACAAGTTATTTTAGTATAAATTTATTGTTTATTTTATTAAATATTGAATATTAGTACAAAATTACTATATACAACTATTTTTATATTATTTATTTTATTAAATGCTCTTTAAAATCGAATTTTACCAGATATCCACGGATCGCTAGATATCCAGCTATACGCGGATATATGAAAATATCCGGATATTTGACTTCTATACCGATGCCTAAAACCCAAATCCGGATTTGTTCCAGTGATCCGAAAAAATCTTCCAGATCGAATTCTGAGCGAATCAAAACGGATATAAAAAAAATCGAGTTTTTCCGGATTGAATCAACGGGTTTTTCGGACCGGGTCGACAAATTGAATTGGTTTTGCCAACCTCTGAGGCCCATATAGCTTAATGAGCCTGCTCTTGGGTCAGTTACAGCTTAGATATAGTTCAACCCTCATGATTTACAGTTTACAAACCTTTTTTAGGGACTACATTTTTTATCACAGTTTTGTTTAACTTACATTTCTCGTCGCAAAATCCAACCTTTGTTGCTTAATGCTTACCCTGAATAGACATTTTCATACCCTTTAAAGTGTAAATACCATACAGATGAATCTAAACCACAAAACACAAAATTTAACTTGCTTGATTTATGGAGTGAAACACTATACAACCATTTCGGCCTCCTCAACGCTTGTTGGGATTCCGACTTCCAGTCTCATTGTTGCTTTGTACTGCTCGGGGATCTCAGCCCCGGCTTGCACACATATCTCAACCACTGCCGGTGCCTGCCCATAGAAATCTCTAAGCTCTCTTTGCAATGGTGGCCCATTAACATCCGGAACATGCCACACGTATCTAGGTGGTATCAAATCGTCAATGACAGATGACTGCCATCCGTGCTGCCCGTTTCGTTGCTGATGCTTATGTGCCCCGCAGTTTTGAGCTTTATGACCCATTGGGCCCACGTGCACCTCGGGGCAATACCCACATACTCTCACTTGGTACCTCTTCATCAGCCTATTCGCTCCATGCCTCATCGTCTCCCACGCTCCAAGTGTTTCCTCAGCTAGCAAAACCAACTCCTCTGGACTAGATGGCGGTTCTAACTCCGAGTCTAGTAATTCATTTAGCAGTTTCGTATGGGTCTGCGGCTCTTCAACAAGGTCTGGAAGGTCACTTTCATCTGCATCCACGAATTCGCTCTTCCCAATGCGAATGATTGGCTTCCTCCTCCGCTTTGCAGGGAACTCGGGAATGTCGACCCCAGCTTGGATGCAGAGCTCGATCACAGCTGGAATTCTTGGGATTGAAAATCTTTCTTCATGGGAAATGCGCCTACCCAGGCGGTCATATAGATGATAAGCCTCAACAGGAGGCAGTATGTCTTCTATCACTACACTGCTAGTCCACTCGTGGAGGCCCTTTCGAAAAGAAGCTCGCTGGCCTCTGCAGGACTTGAATGGGTGGCCAATAGATCCAACATGTATTTCATTACAACATCTGCAGATGATGAGGAAAGTCAGCAGACAACTACCGGGACACATCTAAAGTAAATCTAGATATATTTCACTTGTTTTAGTCAAAGACAAAATCTTTTTCATCTTCGAAAATTTACATCCCATGCATACCTTGATCATGCAACTAAACACACAGCATAAGACCAAACATCAGAAAATGAAGAACGGTTTGTAAAATGTTTTCCTAGCCTAGCATATATGCACAAAACATGCCACTAACAAACCAACTCCAATATTAGAATTACCCATATTATACTTGAAGGACTCGATCTTTAAAGTGGAGCAGCATCAACTATATGAGCACGGAATAAATCATGTTCCCTACTTAGCCAGAGTGGTAATAAGATTTAAGCAGTTAGAGTACTTGATACATCTATGGTTGTATAGCACATCCCCTTACCTTTTTTGTGTTTAATAAGTTAGTCACTTCAAAATTGACTAAAACAGACCAAAAGGCTGAAGGCCAACCTCCAATCTTTCAGATTTTCACACACTACTATTACTTTCAAAGAATAGCAGATCTTGATGTATTAAACACAGAGGATAGTAGAGTGTATGTTAAAAATAGAGGGTAACTAGAATTGCTTACTTGCATGCTTGAATGGGCACCACTTTTAACAACCTCTTCAGATTGTTTATCAATGTAGCTCTGGCATTTAGAACATCATATGCAACTGGAATGAGGCGTTCAATCAGCAACCCATTCTTTGGAGGTGGTGTAGGCTTTTTAGGTTGGCCTTTACTTCTCTTCAGCCTTTCCCGTGCTGCACGCCTGAGCTCTACAATGGGTACAGGAAAAGGCTTTTTCTCCTTTCTTGAGAGATACCGCGGGAAATCAGAATTTTGCGCATACTCATTCTTAATAAACAAAAAACAGTTCCGATGTGACACCCAAGGCAGGGTATTAACTTTTGATGCCAGTGGTATTTCATTGTCACCAAACTGCAGATAATCAAATTATTCACATCAATATTCTTAAGCACAGCATGATTGGTAAACGATAAAGGTACAACGTTGCTCCTCTAAGAAATAATGGCTATATCTTCTTCACAAAGCCGTAATGGCCCTGGAGAATGGACAATGACACATCCTTAACAAAATTGTTCAAGCTTTGCAGAACACAACAATTTGCTAGCACAGAGACCTTGGTTTTTCTAACTAAGGTTTGTAAACCATAATTGAAATTGCACAGCAATAGTGAGAGCATAAACAATGATAGAGTGACAAGCCACTAACCCCATTGTTCTATTCAGCCAAGAATCTTACAGTACATGAAATTGAGCTCTAACGAGAACGTCAATTAAACATTACTTTGTCTAGATACGGATCAGCAAGGTACAAGTTCTACTAGACACCTTGCTTCACAGAAGAAAGACCAGGTTTAAGTGTTAAAATAGGTTTAAGTAGTATCTGATAAGACCAAGAACTCACTGGCTAATTTCGTAATCTGGTAACACACCTTGAGAGAATCAAGAAAGCCAAATCTCTTCTGAAATTGTGATCTTCTATCATAAACAACCCTCGAGGAAGCGGAGCTAGATAACAAGAGACTCCCTTTCACTTTACAGTTATTACTACTATTATAGCCCCTAATGCATATTTGTAGATGAGGCGCAGATGTACCTGAAATACAAATCAATGAATATCAAACAAATACAAAGTGAAAGTGGAAAAAAGGTGGGAGGAAGGTGAATCACCAGTTGTAGGTGCAGTAGGAAAAGGAGGGTGTTGCGGTAGTAATAGCATGAGGAAGGAGATAGAAGAAGGAAATCTGCTATTGGAAGGAGGACATAATAATGGTAAGGTGGAGGATGAGAAGCAATTTCAGGTTTTACTGATATATCTACATTAAGTGTTTTGGGGGAATCAGTGAAGACTTACTCCGATGAAGGTGATGCACGCCGGAGATACTGAATTCAACCGGAGAGCTCAAAAACTCAGGTGCGGAAGTGTTTATAAGCTTCTTGCTCTATCTATTTCTCTCAGTTGATTAATATATTCTGTATAAGACGGAGTTTGGGGCAGTGGCCCGTTGTTGTTGTCACCGGCGATTAGGAGAAGTGGGGAAGTAGTAGCAGCGGCGACAATAAGCAGATAGAGGTGAAGAAGAAAAGAAGCAGCAGCGACAAATTAAGGAGATGAGGCTGCGGTAGGAAACGATAGGAGTTCAACTAACCCTAATTTGCTTTTCTTTTCTATGTCTTGGGCTTTCTTTTCTTTTTCTTTTTTTTTTTTAATAAATGAAAAGCGGTTCGAAACCATTAGATGGCGCGCCATCTAGTGGGTCGAAAGGCCGAAAAATCGGCAGACGGTCAAACCGTCACGGAGTACCACAAATAAATGAGAAAAGAAGTACACAAAAATACATCAAAATGACACCGAAAGCAAAAAAGTTTTAAAGGGAAAGCAGGTTGATCCAGCCAGCAGAAGGGAACGAGCATAAACGTTCATCTTCGAAGGAAGTGCACAGGGAGGAAGCCTTGGGGAACAACTGTGGACACCTCAGATTTGGACTGCAACAGAGCCGTCAGGAGTCGATCACAAATCCACGCCCCCTTCTCGACATACACACGAAACCGCCAACAAATGACTACATCAAACCTCAGAAAACGAGAATGCAGAACACGGGTATGTTGATGAATAAATGTATAGAACTTGATAGATAAGAGAGATGGTCTTTAGGGAGAAGATTGTTTTATAGTAGTTTGATTTACGTTATCGGTAGTGACTGATTGTAGACTTTTTTGATAGAAAATGAATATCAATATCAGGGGTGAATTAGCACAAACTGCTAAATAAGCATGTTTTGCATTTGGTAACAAAGAATTGAATTTTGTATCATAAGAAAATAAACTTGACCAATTTGGTAGATTAGAGATTTTCGGAAAAATTCGAGATCATCGGATTATGTGTTCATACTTGATATTGAGGGGTGACCTCTTCCCGATTAGGCTTTGCTACAACAAAGATGTTTGTTTTCTATTTTGAAAATAAGTCGACAATAAAAAAGTGGTACTTCTTTTCAAAATATTTTTGTTAATGCGAACACAAAAAGAAAAGTATTAGAAAACTTAAATGAGAAAGGAAGTCTTGAGCCTTGTGAAGGGCCATCACATAGTACTTGCATTTAAAATATATCATAATATACTTTTTTCTTTAAAAAATAATTACTAATTGGTGGAATGCCAAAGAGTATTCTAGAGAAGAAAACTAGAGTTTGAAGACGAGGCAATGGGCACTGAGCAACAATGCTTAGTCCGCTCTAAACAACAAAAGAAAATGCAATGGGTGATAATCTTGAGCATGGGACATCTTCATCAAAAGAAAAGAAGGAAAGATCTCAATTTCTAGTTGTAGCCAAGGAGATGGGCTTATTTTGACGGATAAGGTAGGTAGCTTTTCACCTGAGGAAGTGGTGGTTTTTGTGGGATGTGATGGATTTCGCCTCAAATGGAAGCGTCCAATCAACCGGAAAGAAAAGAAGAGATTAGCGTGTCAAGGTGAGATCCAAAATAAGAAGAAAAGGCTCCCGCCAACAACTCAGAGTAGCCGATAAAGACATGGAAGGCGAACATCGAGATAAGGATCTTGAAATATAAGATGCCCAGATCTAGGGCACGAATGTCACATTGTTATGAAATTAGTCGGTTAAGTTGGTGTTCAAAGCTAGAAATGGTTGTGAGAGAAGAATCGGAGGAGATTTGACGGCCAATTACGGCCAATGGAAGATGAATACCCACCGAGACTCAGACCCAGGTCAGTAGAACCACGCTGGCCAGGACAAGTCAATGATGTGTTTAAGACAAAAAGCAGACATTAATTTATGTTGAAATTCAAACAAAGCCTTTGAGTATGGGCTTCAAATTGGAAGAAACTCCATTAAAGGAGGTAAAGGGAAAGAACTTGTCTTGAAAAATCAAAAAAAAAACATGGTGAAAATCTGTTTTTCATAGATTAGGGTGGTGAGATTTTGACATGTTTATGCTAAAGCAGATTAGTCTTGACGGCGGTAGGCCAAGCAGCGGTGAGCCGAAGGCTGGTAAGCCAAGGTGCTAAGTTTTCAAATAGTCGAGAGTGTTTTTCTCTTATGTCTTGGGCTTTTAATAATAAACAAAAGAGAAAATTATCTAAACATTACCCCATCTTTTGGGCTGACTAAACTTTAGTACCCCATCATTTTAACTATCAGAACGGTATCTCATCTACTGGCCCCGACCGAAAATTAGTATATACGGTACTGTTCACACGTTAAATCATATGAACGGTGTTAAATATTAGGGGTAAATTTGTCCTCCTACCTTTAATATACTATTCCATTTTTAATTTTAATTTTCTCTTTTTTTGAGGACTTTTTTGCAAAATCCCAAATTATCTTCAAGCCCTTGTTTTCTGTAACACCCCGAATTCACAGAACTCGGAACGTTACTGGTTAGGACCTCACAATGGGTCCCGACCTCACTTTGACAACAATATTACTAGGATCTTGCAACAAGACACAAATAAGGAAAACCGAAATTCATGAAATAGTATTTTAAGGTAATGAATGCAACACGGTCTAGCAGCCTATAGTACTTAACAAAGGGAAAAACGATCAACTGTCTAAACACCAGAAAGAACGACAACCATCAACCCCAACCCCCACTCTAAGGAGTACGGAGACCCGGCTGACCACTACTTCCGGATCACTCAGCTGCTGGTCTAACCTGCGGTAAACTAAAACACCACAAGAGGAACCGTTAGCTAGTTATCTAAATATTAGGAGAATAATAATAGCACACACACACATAAAAATAATAAACACCCATCATGCTTTCAAACAATCCATTTATTATCTTCGTTTAAGTCATTCACTCTAATGATACTTATTTTGTGACACGAGGGATTCCCAAACCTCGCCTCCGCCCCCGTGTACCCATCAGGAGTGGATCCGATGCATCTCACCGTGTACCTGTATGGTCTGGGTATAGAGAACCTCCCAGTCTCCTGGCAGAGCTGGGCAGTGATGTCACGGCCCGTTATACATACACTTGGGCCTTAACACATAATAATCACGGTCGTCCTAACAAGTTATTTTTATTATAACACACGTTGCACACACACAACCATTATCAACCAACTAATATCCAGAAACCGGCTAAGTAAGTCGCAAGGACTTACCTGAGTCAAATCACACTCTAACAAGTCTCAAATCGGTCCGTACTCGTGGTAACTCAAACGCCTGTCAAATAAGGCATGTGGATCAAAATCACATCCAGATGTCCAACATCATGCGAAGGAATTACGGAAAAACTCTCTTACGGTAAAAGACCATTTTACCCTTAGTGCCGAAAACTCCGAAAAAGTCTGTCATCTAGTTCTAAAATCTCCTTTGGAACCTATTTCCATAATTTAGTTCTCAAGAGGTAGTTTGTTGAAGATTTATAAAAATCAACAATTTTAGATGTTCCAAAATTCAATTTTCCATACTTAGCCAAAATTCTGAGTTCTTTCCTAACAGCTCAACTAGCCTACTTTGAGCTCCTATATATTCAGATCCGACCGTTGGATTGATTACAACTTTTGATATGTTAAACTATGTATATCCCTCAATGTCATGCTAAAAAATGAACGGTGAAAGTTTAGTTTAAGGCATCGAAAACTGTCCCTAAAGATGGCTTCTCAACACTGAAAACTGGAATCAAAACAAGAGTAAAGGTGGTCTGAATTCGAGATTCACCTGCAACGATTGTTGCCCCTTTAACTTGGAAATCAGAAGATTCGGGTTCGGGCCCTGGAAATCAGAAGATTCAGGTTCGGGCCCTCTCAGACTCACTTTCTTGTTCCCTTGCGATGCCTCCCCCGCTACTACCTCGAGACCTACTGATACTCAGTTATGCGTTGCTCCTCTCACTGAATATGTGAAATGAAGGGTTAAGGTTTTGCTTACCATTGTTAGAACGAGGCTGTGTAGGAAGGAACTACTACTCCAGTCGGGTTTGGCAGAATAGTGTGTATCTAGGCTGCTGCTGCGTGGAGATAACTTGAAGGCGATCCTGGTTACTTGACTATCGAAGGATCCGTGCCTCGCACATTTGTCGTCTGTTAGAAACCTGTGTGAACGTCCTTTGGAGGTTGAAGGATGGAGCGCGGTGCCTTGCTTCAACACACGACCGGAGTAGATTAGACAGATTGCTGGCTGCTGTGACATGTAGGGTGCCCTCCCTTCCTACCGACTACGCTGCAGAGAGGAAGGCGGTGGAGATGATTGAAAAGCAAAAGTGAAAAGCACCTGACTGTGGCTGTGAGATGGGGAGCGGGAGATGGCTGCTGTGGCGTGATTGCGCTGAATCTATGGATTGTCGACCGGGATATGCAACCTCAGACTCGGATCCCACTAAGTCCGACCGCGCTAAGTCTTCTGGTGTGCACCCGACTGTGATGAAGACGGCTCCAGTATTCTACTCCGGAGGCAACAGAGAGGGGAAGGGCGGAACCAGTCGACTATGGTTGTATTGGCGTGAAGTTCAGCTGGACGAGAAGGGCAGGCTGATCGGTGAAGGTTGGTTGAGGAGGGAGACGTTGTGCAGCAGATTGCGTGAAATCCGGTTTGTAGAAGGAGGAAATATACGAGGAAGAGGAAAGAATCTGATCTTTTGAGAAGAGGTAAAGAGGACGTAACGGCTGCTGACTAGGAGGGAGGGATCTACTTAGGCCCAACTGAGGTGGTATCTTCATCACCGGCCCATGTATTCTAAAAGCTGAAAGTGTAAATTGTTGGGCTGAACATTTGTGTGGGCCGAAACACATTGGCAAATGCATGGCTGAAGGTTTGTCAAGGCTAGTCATGGCCTTGTCAATAACTCGTCATGGCTTCGTCTTAAACTCGTCAAACGTCGTCATGGTCTCGTCAAAAGACGTCGTTATAGCTTAGATTAGGGTTTAATAAAATTCATCATTTTATGTGACTAAAAGAGTACATAAAATGATAGAATATGTTCAAGTACAACCCTAGGTAGAATTTGGAAAGGTCAACGGATCGAAAAAAAAATCGGTTTGACTCGGACTAAACGGAATCAAAAATTTCCGGATATTACAAGTGGAGTTTCTTCCTAAAACTAATTGGCGATAAGAAGAATAAAAAAAATTTTGGGATATTACATCAGTGCCCCCTTAAAAGAAGTTTCGTCCCGAAACTTAGAATAATGTAACCAATCAAACGACTTTCTTTGTATGTCTTAATTTCATAAAATTTTTTTTCTTTTTCTACCATGCAACTACTCAATCATCATACTCAGACACACATCACATAAAATATAATCGCTCAATCCAATATAAAAACATGAATGGTCAAACAACACAACATCCGAGTACTGACTCGTAGATACAGAAGTAACATCTAACCCCTCAGAGAACTCGGGGTAATTACGTCTAATACTCTCATCTATCTCCCAAGGGGCTTCATCGGCTCCTCTTCTAGACCACTGGAACTTTACAAAAGTATGAACCGGCTAAATTTTCTAATCTTCATAGCGAATGACGTGTCTCGGATTCGGTAGGTACTCTCTCAACGGTTTGGTTTTCTAAACTTACTTCCAGCTCTTTTGACGACTCTGTCGGCACTTTACTAAGTGCCTAATGTTCTTTGTAATACAAACCGCTTGGCCCGGTTTCCTCAATGTGACCTAATTGAATCGTTACTTAATTAATGAGTTTTCACATACTTCTCGTCAAGCTTTCAAATTTATATAACTTAAAGCAAATCACACCCCCCAAGTGGACCTTTTCATATAGCTCTCAAATTCCTTAACTTGAAATCATAGTTAACATAACATTGATTTTCTTCATCTGTGGGTTATGGGCCTACCACGCCTTTGGTGTAACACTCATTAATTACAATGGTGTCTTTCTGAGGTCAACATGATTTACCCAACTCCCGCCTATACTTCCCTTCTAATACTAGCAAGATCCTCTTCAAACAAACCCTTACTCTCTTACTCAACCGTAGTCTGTTTTTTTTTTTTTTTTTTTTAACCAACCAG
>BSUD01000007.1:135579308-135671662 GCA_033239045.1 Fagopyrum esculentum | reverse complement strand
TTTTTTTTTTTTTTTTTTTAACCAACCAGTAAGCAACTCATAACCCGATTTCTCTCCATATCCTTAGATCATCCCAGAAGGTTGTCGTTGCCTACTTGGGGAATCCTCTAAGGCATCGGTTAAGTTACCTCTTAAATCCGCAGTCACTAATGTCTCTTCTTAACGATACCTACTCGTCAGTACCAACCATCACTTACACGTCCTCAATTGATGTCGGTCAGTCTATAATTGACTTATCTCAATATCCCGAACTTACTCTTCTCATACCTATAATGGCGTTAAATTCTTGGTGAGCATCATCTGCTCGCTTAATCCTTTCATGCTTCGCTAATTCGTTTTATCTTCCACACTTCTGTTTCCTTAGACTAACTCCACTTATCGAGCCCAATTGGGTCATTCATCTTGACATAAATAGTCCTCCTAAGTCTTCAACATTAACTGGCGAGTGTCTCGGTAGTTCTGATGACTTTAGTTATCATTCCCTTGCAGTTCCTCTTGAATGAACCGTCGGTGTTGATGACTTAGGTCGTGTGATAATTGGGGTTACCTTGAACTTTCGACTCCACCAAGGCCGTTCTCATATATACATTCTTTCGCTAGTGTTACCGGCAATATTGCCTTCGTGAAACTCCGTTGTTTCTACTATAGGGCTTCAACTCTTTGATACCGGCATTGAAATTTCTTTCTAATCCTATATCTTTGAGGAGGTCAAAACATCTTCACACTTGTATAGTCTACATCTTGCTTCTACACTCCCTTGTAGGTATCCATTCCCTATACCTTAGATCCTCATATCCGGGTCAATATTTTATCTCTTTTGGTCTCTCAAGCTCGTCTTGTGAATTCTTCTACTAGGTAACTTATCTTATACGTTCTTCTTCTCTACATTGGTATCCAACTGTCTGCTGATCATTACTACCCATTATGTGTTGGAACTTCAGTTACTTCGTACTCTTGCATAGATTTCCTACGGACATCCTCATCTCAAAACTTTATTTAAAATTAGCATGGCCCGCATTTTGATACATGACTTTCCTTCTCACCGGTTAAGTTATACGCTTGGTTTACACTTAATCCATCATAGTGTCCTCAGTCCGATAGTATGGTTTTTATTAAACATCTAATGGTACCGTTTGTATACGACACATCAGATGCATATGATTTTCTCACTAATCAAATTTTTCGCATTGCATTTATTATGTTTCCCCTTATACTCATGTCGCTTTACCTTCTTTAAATCTTTACCCCCGTAAGATAGTTAAATCCCTTTGAGTTTTCTCGTACACGCTTTACGAAGCACGTTGGTTGGTCTTATTACTTTATCAACTCTTATGTCATCAGTCGAGCTTGAATTTTCATCGGAGTACCACCATTTCTCATTACTTTTATATAGACACATTTCGGTAAGTATCTTATTGGGGTAATACCGGATCTATTTAGCAACCTTTAGTCATTCAACTTTACTCCTTCTCATGTCTATACTAGCCAACACGCAGATTCTATCTTCAATCACCTTACAACTCGATGAGACATATTACCAAGACACTAAGGTCATAATCTCTACGTTGCTACGTCTCTATAACTGTAGTTATTCTGTGTGACATCTTTAGTCAAAAAGGCTTCCTCTGTAAACCTCGGAAGAGCACCATCAGTCTCATATGTGTGGCATGTTAAGCACCTTCTGTCTTGATTGACGTTGGACATAATTAAAATCATCTGCTTCATCTTACTCCTCTAGTTCTCCTTATGCAATCCATTAGTACTATTGTGAACTGTACATTTTTCTTAGCCAGAAGGTAAGAAATGCTCACAACCATTTCCATAATCCCTTTAAAGACCTATGGGGTCATTCCCGGCCGTCAAAATCTTCTCCTTAAATTCTTAATTAGAGATATTGGCTTGAACTCATTCCATGTTACTATTTAGGGTACTGATACTGGTATCGGTTTAACTTTACACTTGTCGTCGTTGATCTTTTGTAGAGATTCCCCATATGTCAGTAACATTCTTTAGTAAATCTGATGTTATTCTTCTTATCTACCAACAGGTCATCACTGGTCAACTCAGACGTGTGAATTCTCCGTTATTACTAGTTAGTCTGTAGTTGGTCTTCTACCAGATCATAGACTTACTTTTCTTCTATCTCTTGCGATGCGGATATACAAGGTGAAAACTTATCCCTTATAGGTTATCCGTTTATACACATTAAGATCACTTTATCCGAGTCTAGTTGCATTATTCACCTGCCATCTATGGGTTTACCAAACCTTCCGTGATAGCTTACAAACCCATCTCCGCGGTTCCTTTTTCCTAAGTTATCGTCTACCTGCAGCTCTTTGTAGTGAACCACTAGCATGGTTAACTTAAGTCTCTTGGTGATTGAGTAGTTATTATGATCCCTCAAGTCCATCATGATCATTCCCGCACATGCTTCTTCCTCGGTGGATGTTGTTTGGTAACATTACCTTCATGGAAATCCATTGTCTCAATTTCAGACTTCTACCATCTTCGATACTTGTGTCGTGCTTTCCTTCAACATTCTCGTGTCTCTAAAGGAGTCAACCCATCTCCATGGTTATGAAATTTATAAATTTTTTTGTCTTTTAAACTCGATCGTCAATCTCTGTCTTGGTACTCCTTTAATCTTTTACATCTGGGTCAACACTCTATTTCCTCTGTACTCTCATGCTCATACTTGTTTATGGTAGCATCCACCTTGGTTGTAGTGTCCTTTAACCCGCCAAGTATAGTTGTACTATACTTCGTTTGAATGGTGGTTTGATGTTGTCTTCTTCATTCCGCGCTCTTATTAATCCTTACATGCATCTTGAGTTTCACCTCTCGTCGTCATACCACTAGAAATCCTTGTACGGCTTCCTATTATTTCTATTTGAATTTCTTGATATCCTTTTCTCGCCAGATTGTTCTTGTTGTTAACATCCTCTAGTAATCCTCAACTCCTTAACCACTCGTTCTTCGGACAATTGTAGAAACCACCAGGGCGTCCACCATAATGTAATGTTCCAATCTGAGATATGAGTCCACTATCTTCTTACAAATACCCTTTAAGATCTCCAAACGTTTTATCATGAGGCGATGATCGCATCATGATAACTCAACTAAAGGATATTCCATATCTTCTAGGGTAACAACATGCTACATATATATATAGATATTTATATAACATACATAATTGTATAATACTATAAGTCTAAACTAAGCATACTGAGATCCGCGGTAGTAGTGGTGGTCAGCCGTACTTTTCTATTCCCAACCAGACTATGTATGCATTTGAAAACCAAAAGTTCTTTTTAAAACTCAGATCCCTTTTCGGGTTCTGCATAAGTACTTATTCGGTCTTTCAGAAGATTTCAAGTGCCATTGTTGCCAACCTAGAGCTCTGATACCATGTTGTAACACCCCGAATTCACAGAACTCGGAACGTTACTGGTTAGGACCTCACAATGGGTCCCGACCTCAGTTTGACAATGATAGCATGAATTATAGTCTATATTTTGGGGTTTGTTTGGACGTTTTATCTTTCATAATCTGCATGTTTGTATGTACATTATGTGATTTTACTACCATTTCATCTACCTTTGCGAGAATCGAGGTCTACACCTAGTTTTGTTGTAATTGCAAGTAATTTGGTACGTTTTGCATCAAAAAGGAGTCATGAGTCATTTGGAGCTACATCCAGGGAGCATAGCCATGGATTGGAGATTCACTTTGGAGCAGATTCGAGAGATTTCACATTCTGTCGTGAGTCACCTCGGTTGACCATTGATTCACCTCGACCGAGGTGATCCAGAGACGCCGACTCGACCGAGGCGAACACCTAGGACGCGGCGAGAATATTTTATTCTTGGAAGAGATCTTTTAAATTTGGAAAGTGATCTTATATTTTTGGGCTTGGCTTCTGGAAGGAAGGAGATATGCAGAATCATATATTTTACCTATTTTTATGGGAATATATCTTTCTAAGATATTTTATCTTTGGAGGGTTATTTTCCTATAAAAAGGGTTGGATTTCCACAATTTGATCATCACGCTATACCATCGATCAGGGTTTACACACGCAGCAGCCGCAGCATACTCCAATTTGGGAGTTTTCGAAGAACCTTTTTGAAGGTTGAAGGAAGATTGAAGTCCATAGCTTTTATAGCTTTATTGAAGGGTTTTGTAAGATTGTCTTCAATTCCCTCCATTGTTGTCTTGTCTTTTTGGATTATTATCCAAGGAACGCTTTGTTGTGATATTTGATTCATTTATTGAAGTCTTTTCATTAAATTCTTCTTTGTTCAAATATTCACCTTCTTCCCATATATTTTAATACTTTCATTATGATGATGAGTGGCTAATTTCCTTGTGTGATTCTAGGGTGATTGGCTGAAAGTTGTGGGAAAAACAATGATAGAATAATCTTAGATTCCAGTAGGATCCTGAAAGTTCGAGTCTTTAACCTTAACCCTAAGCATCTCGTTCGGTTGATGAACATCTCGGCCGGGGTGGAATTCTTCTGACCGAGGTGACTTATCCGACCCTAAACTGAGCGTTGAGTGTTAGAGTTTGCTAAATCCTATTCTTATTACACCTTCCTGGTTCAATGCAAGCTTAGGATGAGACTTACCCGGTAATTCCTTAGTTTGTGTACCTAAGATCATAAGTGTAGGTAATAAAGGTTTATCCTTTATTGGGGTTTGAGTGTGCTTCCATCCCATCTTTGTGAGTTAGCCTGAGACTTACCCGGTAAAGGTTGATTCTATTCCCTTAGATGGTGTGTTAGTTTGAGGTTATAGTTCTTTATCTTGATTCCTTGAGACTTACCCGGTAATAGGAGTTACGGTTTAGGATTAGTGTGTAGTGAGACTTACCCGGTGATCTACTCCACTTTAGTAACACCTTCCCCATGCAAAAATCTCAGCTTTGTCCGCTTATCTATAGATCTTGAGTTGGAACCACAACTAGATGCTTTAATCCCTAGAATTGCATGTTTGCTTTATTGACTTCTTATTCATCTTTGATTGTGTTAAATTGCTCTTGTGGTTAGAATTGACATTAGCATACCGTATTGACTCTGTTTCACCGAGTCCCTGTGATCGACCCCTGGAATTTTCTTGCTTTTACTACAATTGACCCGTACACTGCGGGTTCGCATCCTTGTTTTAAGCTTAAGTCTAGGGTTATAAATTTAAAGCTTGCACACACCGTTTGGAGCGAACAAGTTTTTGGCGCCGTTGCCGGGGACTTGGTCTAGACCGAGCCGGTACGGTTTGCTCTTGGGGCGCTTGCCCCGTTTCATCTAACCACTCTACTTGAGTGACGATCTTCGCAGGTTCTTTCTTAGGTATATGCGAAGAACCCGCGCTGGGAAGGAAATCGTTCCTTACGATCCCGAACCAGAAAAGACATACAAGCGACGCTTGAGAGAAGCGAAGATGGCCCAACAAGACGATCGTGATCTTGCGGCCCAATTGAGAGAGACGCAGGAACTGCTACGTCTCAGTAAAGAAGAGCTAATGCAAGAGAAAGAAGAGAATCGTGCTAGGACTGCAGCAATCGAAGCTGAGATTGCAGCCATACGAGATCAGATTCTACTTCGACCGAGGGAAGATCCTCCTGTTGATCCTCGACCGATGCAGAATCCAGTAGTAGATCCTCGACCGAGGCAGATTCCAGTACCTGACGCCCCGGCCGATGTACTCCCACTTCGGATGCCAGTC
Organism: Fagopyrum esculentum; assembly: GCA_033239045.1. Classification (NCBI taxonomy): domain Eukaryota; kingdom Viridiplantae; phylum Streptophyta; class Magnoliopsida; order Caryophyllales; family Polygonaceae; genus Fagopyrum; species Fagopyrum esculentum. Next base: position 135,665,939 of record BSUD01000007.1, on the reverse strand, counting down.
CGAGATGTTCTTCTTGCAGGAATCCCACAAACCCTAGGTCAAAGGATGGACCCTAATCAACAGCTGAGGCGTCCAGGGGTGAACCTAGGAGATCCAGCGGATCATGACTATGAACTTCGACCACAAGTTCTATCCATGATTCGCCAATGCCAATTCGGAGGGCTAGAGAAGGAGTCGCCGCATCAACATCTTCAAAACTATGAGATCTTGATGGAGACCTTGCGACCCTCCAGAATTGAAAATAACAACTACAAGCTAAGACCTTTTTACTTTTCTTTAAAAGATAGAGCTCTTACTTGGTATCAATCTCTTCCTCCAGGAAAAATTAGCACATGGGAGGAGATGACTACGGAATTCTTAACCAAATTCTTTCCCCCCTCAAAGACCGCTGAAATGAGAGGGAAGATCAATGCTTTCATCATGAAGGACAAGGAGAGCTTGTCCAAATCTTGGGAGCGGTTCAAGGATATCCTTTTGGATTGCCCACATCATGGGATTCCAAAGATCGAGTTGTTGGAGATCTACTTCAAAGGGCTGGACGGAAGCACCCAGTTCAATCTCCAACTACTCTCCGCCGGTACCTTCATGGACATGGCGATTGATGATGCTTGGGACTTCATTGAGAAGCAAGCCTTGCACATGGAGAAATATACCCACCAAGGAGCTGAAGGTGGAGTTAAAAGAGTCAATTTTCAAGAGACTCAATCCAACAACAATCAACTCACATCATTGAAGAATGACGTGAAGCAATTGAAGGAGCTCTTGATGGCTCAAACTAAGAAGGAAGAGCCAGGGCAAAGGAACAACAACAACAACGGGTACCGTAACAACAACAACGGACCCCGAAACAACAACTACAACAACAACAATAGAGGATCCAATAGCAAAAATTGGAGGGCGAATAACCAAAACTACGGTAACAATTATTCAAACTCCAACTCTAATGATTCCTCTAATCCTTTCCTCTCCTCCCCTTCTTCTTCTTCCACTCCATTGAAAAGCCAAGGGCAAGGATCAAGTTCGTCTCAGCCAGAAAAGAAAGACGCAGTTCTGGAGGCAATCTTGATCAAGCTTAACGCTATGGAGACTTCTATGACTTCATTTTCGAGGGCCCAAAAGTCCCTTGAACAACAACTTGCTAATAGGGCGAATGAAGCGCCAAGAGATCCAGGGAAGCTTCCAGCAAAGACGGAAACTAACCCTAAGGGCCAGTGCATGGCCATAACGACGAGGAGTGGACTCAAAACTGCAGATCCAGTACCTCGCTCGACGCAGACCACCTCGGTCCAGATCCAGTCGAAGAACACCTCGACCGAAATACCAACCGAGGCGGAGCAACAGAAAGTAGGAGGAACGATAGAAACTTATGTTCCACCTCCTGCATACAAGCCACCACTTCCATTCCCTCAATCCAGAGCCAGAGCACATCTAGACAAGCACTTTGGTAAGTTTCTTGACTTGATGAATAAACTACATATTAACATTCCTTTCCTTGATGCTATTCTAGGTATGCCCGCCTATGGGAAGTTCTTAAAAGAAATCTTATCAAGGAAGAGGAAGCTGGAGGATGTTGGTGAAGTTAGGATGACATCTAAGTCTTCGGAGTTAATCAAAATCATGAAGGAGAAGATGCCACCTAAATTGAGAGATCCCGGCTCATTTTGCATTCCCATTCAAGTTGGGGATGTCACTTGTGAAGCCCTTTGTGATCTAGGAGCCAGCGTGAGCATCATCCCGCTGGAGCTATGCACTAAGATCGGCCTTGGAGAGCCCAAGCCGGTCAAGATTCGACTTTACATGGCGGATCGCTCCATTACCCATCCCGTGGGCATTTTGGAAGACGTTCCGGTCAAGTTAGGTAACTTCTATCTACCTATAGATTTTGTCGTACTTGACATTCCCGCAGATTATCCAGTACCTATTATTCTCGGGAGGCCATTTCTAGCAACTTCGGGTTGCAATGTGGATTGCAAGAACGCCAAGTTGAAATTCAACGTTGGTGGTGATGAGGTGGAGTTCGCACTACTTGCAGCCATGAAAAGGGAGCAACTAACTGATGATATCTTCAACATCTACGATGAAGAAGAATCAAGAGAATTGGTGAGCTCTATCCTTATTAACGACCCACTCGAAAGAGTTATTAGCTTCAGTTTAATGGAGGAAGGTATAGATGCTTCTTGTGATGCAGATATACGGAGCTTGAAGGCACTGGAAGAGGATCCAGGAGCTAAAACTGAGAAGCTAGTCCAGGAGACGAAGATCTCCAGTCTCGGTTCCAGTAGCAGTACCTCGACCGAGGCACTTTCTGGACAGAGCGAGGCGATTGAAGAACACCTCGGTCAACGCCTTTGCGCCTCGACCGAGGTCGACAGCGAGACGATTCAAACTGAGATTGCATCGAGTCCAGTTTCTGACACCACTCCACTGGAAAGAGGAAGCACAGATCCCTCTCAGAAAGCACCCCCAGTTGTGGAGCTTAAACAACTCCCTAGTCACTTGAGGTATATCTTTCTTGGGCCGGATTCTACTTATCCCGTTATTGCTAGTGCTTCCCTCTCCGATTTCGAATTGTCTAAGTTAATGCATGTCCTGAGAAAGCATCGAAAAGCTATAGGTTACACCACAGATGATCTTATTGGCATTAAACCTTCTTTCTACATGCATAGAATTCTAATGGAAGATAATCATAAGACTTCACGGGAACCTCAAAGACGGTTAAATCCGATCATGAAAGAGGTTGTGAAGAAGGAAGTTCTTAAGTTGTTGGATGCAGGTATTATTTATCCTATCTCGGACAACAAGTGGGTTAGCCCGGTGCATGTCGTTCCGAAGAAAGGAGGGATGACCGTTGTGACGAATAAGAACAACGAGTTGATCCCAACAAGGACCGTTACGGGCTGGAGAGTTTGCATCGATTATAGGAAGCTGAACACGGCGACTCGGAAGGATCATTTTCCGCTTCCCTTCATTGATCAAATGCTCGAACGGTTAGCCCAGCATTCACACTTTTGCTACTTGGACGGCTATAGTGGATTCTTCCAGATTCCTATCCATCCGGATGATCAGGAGAAGACCACTTTCACTTGTCCATGGGGGACGTTTGCCTATCGGAGGATGCCATTTGGATTGTGCAATGCACCAACTACCTTCCAGCGATGCATGATGGCTATCTTTTCCGAGTACATAGAGGAGATCATGGAGGTATTCATGGATGATTTTTCTGTATATGGTTCCTCTTTTGATGATTGCCTATCTAACCTTTCTCTAGTGCTTAAAAGATGTGAAGACACTAACCTTGTTTTGAATTGGGAGAAGTGTCATTTTATGGTTAATGAAGGCATCGTGCTAGGACACCTCGTTTCTAATCGAGGTATTGAGGTCGATCGAGCTAAGATCGAGACTATTGAGAAACTCCCTCCTCCTTGTTCTATTAAAGGTGTGAGGAGTTTTCTCGGGCATGCAGGTTTCTACAGGAGATTCATCAAGGACTTCTCCAAAATTTCTAAACCTCTAACTAACCTCTTGAATAAAGATGTTGTTTTTGAGTTTTCGCAGGAGTGTCTTGATGCTTTTTACAGGATTAAGGAAGCGTTGATCTCCGCTCCCATTATCCAGCCTCCTGATTGGACCTTGCCCTTTGAGGTCATGTGTGACGCTAGTGATGTAGCCGTAGGAGCGGTGCTTGGACAGAAGAAGGATGGACGGACCACCGCCATCTACTATGCTAGCAAGACGCTAGATGAAGCACAACGCAACTATGCTACCACCGAGAAGGAGTTATTGGCGGTTGTATATGCTTTCGAGAAGTTTCGTTCCTATCTAGTGGGGGCGAAAGTCATTGTCTACACCGACCATGCGGCCATTCGTTACTTGTTGGCTAAGAAGGATGCCAAGCCGCGCCTTATTCGATGGATTCTCTTGCTTCAAGAGTTTGATCTAGAGATCCGCGATAAGAAGGGATCCGAGAACTCCGTTGCGGATCACCTCAGCCGGCTACCGGAATCTTCCCGCGAGACGGATAACCCACCCATAGACGATTCATTCCCCGATGAGCACTTACACTTGTTGGAGAGTTTGATGGAGCTACTTACTTCACCCCACGATGGAGGTGAAGTATGGGGTGAGGGAACCTCCCACCTCCTTTGAGACACATCATGGTCCAGCTAGCGACCTTAAATCAAGCGCTTCTTGGGAGGCAACCCAAGGTATTGTTTTCTTTTCCCGTTTTCTAGTCTAGTTTAGATAGTTTTTTGTTTTTGCTTTGCTTTGCTTTGTCTTTGGCGTTCTGGACAGACAACAGGGAATATCTAGGAAAGAGCACAACTGGAAGGACAGAAGTTCGAGATTCTGAGAAGACAGAAGCACCTCGGTTATTGTCAGAGCATCTCGACCGAGTTGATTCTTGAGCAACCGAGGCGACTAGGGTTTCTGCAGAACCGCCTCGGTCCATACCACCTCGGTCCAGTCGAGACCATCTCGACCGAGGTGACAGCAGATCCAGTAAAAGTATAAAAGGGGGAAAAATTACTTTTCACATTTTTTTTATCCTCCTCGACCGCGGCGAACAGACGCACCTCGCTCACCTCGTTTCTTGCTCGTTTCGACAATTTCCGCTTCCAAACCGAGATTGAAGGATAGAGGAGTCGATTGCAACTACAGATCTGCAAGAAATTTGAGCATTTCGACCGGAACGAGGTAAAAACGTTCGAAAACCTAAACTCGTTCGTTTACTGAAATTTGGGCCTTGGTTGCCCTTGATTCTGTTGAGGAAACCTTTAAGTACCCCTTAGGAAGCATCGGTAGTGATTTTGGGGGAAAAGAACTGGATTTTTGAGAATTGAAATCGCACTGCCTTCGCCTCGGTCCAGTCGTTCTGCACCTCGGTCGAGGTGATTCTTGGAGTTTGTCAGTCGACCGAGGTAGTCTGACAGTGTGTTTGAAAATGAGTTCAGATCGTCGATTAGCTCTTAGAGATAGATCCTCCCCTTCCCCTTCTCCTTCCTCATCCCGTCCCTACCGCCCGGTTATCCACGAGAGATGCCGGGTAGACTATGAGAGGATAGCTGGCCGTCCAGTCATCGCACCACGATTTCTGGATGTGTCAGCTTTTGACTGCCTAGGGTTAGATGCTGACCTTAGGAGGATGATTGCTACAGTGGGGCTAGATCAGTTCACTGAGATCCGAGCCCCCGCCTACTTAGAGCCGACACTTGAGTTTGTTAGCTCCTTCTCCTACCTCCCCACAGACCGTTCTGTGAAGTACCGGTTGATGAACCGGAACTTCATAGTTCCTTTAGAGATATGGAGATAGATTTTTGGCTTTCCTGACCCCACAGCTGTAGACTTCCCCTCCCGATCCGTAGCTAGGGAGTTCTGGGGATAGATCGCCCACATTACTGAGCACGCAGACAGATGGCGCCCTGGAGATTCCAGGGAGAAGGTCATCTTTCATCCAGCCTTCAGATTAGCTCACAGGATTTTCAGCGAGACGCTTCTGACGCGTACTGAGACGCCCCAGAAGGTCCGACAGGGGGAGCTCTTTTCGCTTTACTGCATGGTTACAGGAGGCTTCCCAGACTTTGGCTTGCTCTTGGTAGAGGATCTGCACAAGATCAAGGCCAAAGCGAAGGGAGACATATGCTGCGGAGGTCTAGTCACCCACATCGCTACCTACCATGGGATGGACCTCAGCGTTTGCACGTTGGCGGCGGCTCCGAAGCCGCTGGGATTGCAGGAGATGATCACACGGAGGATTCTAGTTCCCCGTGGTTTGACCACTCCATACGTAGCCATGCCTTGGGAGCGGATTGCACCTCAGGGCATCCGCTGGTCTGCGCAGTTCACAGTCTTTGATCCGCATTTCTGGCAGACAGCTTGGGATACACTGATAGAGGATCACAGAGAGGCAGCAGCTGCCCCTGCTGCAGCTGCGGAGGAGGCTGAGGATGAGGATGACGACGATGATGAGACAGTGGATGAGAGAGGAGGCGGCGTCCCGATGGACACAGGGACAGATACAGCTGGGACGAGCGCGCAACCCATTATAGACTTAGATGATAAGGAGGACACTGAGCCTGCACCTGCTGCACCTCCTGCTAGATGTGCTAGGCGTCGGACACGCCGTCATAGAGATGCAGAGGCTCATCGTCGGATCGACGACTTGACAGATCAGATGATAGACTCATATGCTGCCCTTACAGTGGACATGCATGAGAGATTTGCCGCCCAGCACCGACACCTTGACAGCTGGACTCAGCAGATGTTGGAGGGGCAACACTATCAGCGTAGGATGATGGAGCTACAGTTCCAGCAGACTATGGGCTATCCGTTTGATCCGACCCAGCATCCTTATGTACCACCACCACCACCGCCGGATCAGGACTACTGAGGAGCTGCAGGGTTTTATTATTATATTTGTATGCAGTTCGGCTTTCATCCGGTGAGTTTTCTTGTTTTAGACTTTTTATTATACCCACTGGGACAGTGTGTCTCAAGTATGGGGTGTTTGTTATTTGACTATGTGGCTACCTTTGATGTATTTGATACTTATGATGTATTTTATTTATCGGATATTTTCATATTTATGCTTCATTTGCCTTTATATGATTATCTGATATTACATGCATACCTACAGGTTATTTGATTGAGAAAAACGTCGAAACCGAACCGAAAAAAATAAAAAAATTGGTTTTAAAAAATTTTTTTTGACCTCGACCGGGGAGATTCTGGCGAAACGAGGTGTTTCACCTCGGTTGAACCAAGAACATCTCGACCGAGGTGACGTAACAGAAAGTTTTCGAAAACGATTTTGTGCTACTTGTCTGGATATGATCTCAGTGAAGATTTTGTATACCTACTGGTTTTAAATTCTTTGTGTGTTTGAAAGGTTTTATAATATGTTTAAGTTGCTAAATGCTTTGTTTGAAATTATTAGCATGTTTAATACTTTGTTTTTATCCAAATTATGTTGAATTTGAAGGTTGACACCGCAGGTTAAGTTCTCTCACTTTCTTCTTGGAAAGACCAAGGCAATTCATTCTCTTCTTCTTCTTCTTCTTAATCATGCTTAGCCCCTCATATACATTTTGCCTCCCTTTACCTATCCGGAAATTTGGAAGCAAGCGAAGTGGTGAAAGCAAGTTAAAGTTGAGGAGTGGGCTGGAAGTGAAGTGTTAGAAAGTAATTTTAGGTTTGGGGAAGTCAATCATGAAGATGAGTAACTCGGCACCATTCACATAGCCGGGTGTTTGTGTCTTGCCAAAGTCGGATTGAGCGATATTCCTAACGGGTCATGATATGTGCATCAAGGGTTTGATACATCTCGAGAAATTGATGATTGCAGATTTCCTAGGCTTCGGTTATTGTGCACCTCTGTCCATGCATCCCAAAAAGTAAAGTAAAAAGAAAAGAATGTGAGATAAGCAAAGCTTATTGGTGGAAGATGTTGCAAGTCAAAGTGAAGCGAAGTTCATCCTTTTCCCGGATTCTAGCACCACATTACCTTACATACATCCCTACCCTACACGTTTCTTCACCTTTTCTTTTGGGAAGCCCTTGAGACCTTGAGCTTGTTGATTGACTTAGCGGTTTAAATTGGATTATACATGATTAATTTTGATAATTATGATTTATTATGCATTCTATGATTTTATGCAAAGATGAACAACTTTCTTATATTTATAAAATGTTTTGATCATATTAAGTTTTTAATTCCAGGAAGTATTCTCTTAGAGTGATCTATGATAATTACACACCATAAAATGTTTTTGAAAGACTTTTTCATCGATTTTCTTGACTTATAATCCATTCTATCTTGTCTTTTATATGAGGAACTTGCTTGGGGACAAGCAAGGGCTAAGTATGGGGTATTTTGATAGCATGAATTATAGTCTATATTTTGGGGTTTGTTTGGACGTTTTATCTATCATAATCTGCATGTTTGTATGTACATTATGTGATTTTACTACCATTTCATCTACCTTTGCGAGAATCGAGGTCTACACCTAGTTTCGTTGTAATTGCAGGTAATTTGGTACGTTTTGCATCAAAAAGGAGTCATGAGTCATTTGGAGCTACATCCAGGGAGCATAGCCATGGATTGGAGATTCACTTTGGAGCAGATTCGAGAGATTTCACATTCTGTCGTGAGTCACCTCGGTTGACCATTGATTCACCTCGACCGAGGTGATCCAGAGACGCCGACTCGAACGAGGCGAACACCTAGGACGCGGCGAGAATATTTTATTCTTGGAAGAGATCTTTTAAATTTGGAAAGTGATCTTATATTTTTGGGCTTGGCTTCTGGAAGGAAGGAGATATGCAGAATCATATATTTTACCTATTTTTATGGGAATATATCTTTCTAAGATATTTTATCTTTGGAGGGTTATTTTCCTATAAAAAGGGTTGGATTTCCACAATTTGATCATCACGCTATACCGTCGATCAGGGTTTACACACGCAGCAGCCGCAACATACTCCAATTTGGGAGTTTTCGAAGAACCTTTTTGAAGGTTGAAGGAAGATTGAAGTCCATAGCTTTTATAGCTTTATTGAAGGGTTTTGTTAGATTGTCTTCAATTCCCTCCATTGTTGTCTTGTCTTTTTGGATTATTATCCAAGGAACGCTTTGTTGTGATATTTGATTCATTTATTGAAGTCTTTTCATTAAATTCTTCTTTGTTCAAATATTCACCTTCTTCCCATATATTTTAATACTTTCATTATGATGATGAGTGGCTAATTTCCTTGTGTGATTCTAGGGTGATTGGCTGAAAGTTGTGGGAAAAACAATGATAGAATAATCTTAGATTCCAGTAGGATCCTGAAAGTTCGAGTCTTTAACCTTAACCCTAAGCATCTCGTTCGGTTGATGAACATCTCGGCCGGGGTGGAATTCTTCTGACCGAGGTGACTTATCCGACCCTAAACTGAGCGTTGAGTGTTAGAGTTTGCTAAATCCTATTCTTATTACACCTTCCTGGTTCAATGCAAGCTTAGGATGAGACTTACCCGGTAATTCCTTAGTTTGTGTACCTAAGATCATAAGTGTAGGTAATAAAGGTTTATCCTTTATTGGGGTTTGAGTGTGCTTCCATCCCATCTTTGTGAGTTAGCCTGAGACTTACCCGGTAAAGGTTGATTCTATTCCCTTAGATGGTGTGTTAGTTTGAGGTTATAGTTCTTTATCTTGATTCCTTGAGACTTACCCGGTAATAGGAGTTACGGTTTAGGATTAGTGTGTAGTGAGACTTACCCGGTGATCTACTCCACTTTAGTAACACCTTCCCCATGCAAAAATCTCAGCTTTGTCCGCTTATCTATAGATCTTGAGTTGGAACCACAACTAGATGCTTTAATCCCTAGAATTGCATGTTTGCTTTATTGACATCTTATTCATCTTTGATTGTGTTAAATTGCTCTTGTGGTTAGAATTGACATTAGCATACCGTATTGACTTTGTTTCACCGAGTCCCTGTGATCGACCCCTGGAATTTTCTTGCTTTTACTACGATTGACCCGTACACTGCGGGTTCGCATCCTTGTTTTAAGCTTAAGTCTAGGGTTATAAATTTAAAGCTTGCACACACCGTTTGGAGCGAACAAGTTTTTGGCGCCGTTGCCGGGGACTTGGTCTAGACCGAGCCGGTTTCGGTTTGCTTTCGGGGCTATTGCCCCTATTGCTACTAACTACTCTTTCTATGAGTTTTGTAGTTTTCAGGATTTCTGATGGTTATGTTTGATCCAGCCTGGATAGCAAGACAAAGTGCTAGGGCGGATTATTATGAATACTTGGAGGAAAAGTACTCCTTCTATTGGTTCAACAATGAATGGGAAAGAGAAGAAGCCATTCAGCGTGAACTTGCGATATGGGATGAGAAGAATGTCCCTAGAAAGACTTATGAGCAACCTCTTGAAGACTCTCTCGAATCTAGGTTGGAGAAGTTGATGAAGAAGGTGACGGAGCTCAAGGAAAGCACCCTATCCTATGCTAAGCCAGAAGAGGAGCATAAGGAAGTGTTGCACGTTTCGAGCATACCTCCAGTCAAACCAGAAGTTTCTCCTGAAGCTTTTGAGGTAGAAGATGTGGAAGATCTCGATCTGACTGTTGAGACCTCGGTCGAGGTGGAAGTGACCTCGGTCGAGATGAAAGAAGAACCTGCAGAACCAGAAGAAGCGGATGCAGAAGACTTTGGCCAATTTACTGAGAATGTGGTCAAGGTGGAAAGAAGACTAGCAGAACTGAGAGAGATTTCGTGGGTGGATTATCAACCCAACACGAAACTTGTCTCGAACTTTGGAAAACTTTACAAGGTAATTTCTCTTACTCCATTTGAATTTCCTATTAAAATTTCTGAATTTTTCAGGAAAGCACCGGAGAGTTGGAGGTCTCTTCCGAAAGAACCTCCTAAGATCACGATGAAATCTCTCTTGAAATTGTTGGAGGAAGATGCTCCTTGGATTATAAGGAGTAAAGTTAACAAGCGCTTCACCGCTAAGGCAACGAAGTGTTATTTGTTCAAGTATGGGGTCCCTCGCATGCTCAGGACCCTGTACCATCCCCAAGCTATAGATGGGGAAGCTGCTATGATTCTCGAGAAACTATTTTCTCGATCAAGGAAAGGATGGGACGCAAGGCTAGATTATGTCCCATTGAAGTGCAGGAAGGCTAGAAGGATTCCGATGAGAATCAAACCGTACAAGCTTGTACGTAGATCTTACCATTTGCCGGTTAAATTAGGAACCGGAACCTTTTTGGAAGAATTTTATGATGGATGTGATGAGCACTCCATGGTGTTCAAGGTACATTGAGTAATTCTATGGAGAAGGGTCCAGCTAGCGACCTTAAACCAAGCGCTTCTTGGGAGGCAACCCAAGGTATTGCTTTCTTCTCCCTCTTCTAGTTTAGTTTAGATAGTTGCTTTGTTTTTGTTTTCCTCTAGACAACAACCAGGTATTCCAAAAGGAAGGATCACAGTTCAAGAGCTACACTGGAAGAACAAAATTTCGAGAAGTTGAGGAGACGAGCTTTACTGAGATACATCTCGGGTACTGTCAGAACACCTCGACCGAGATGTGCTTCGCCAACCGAGATGGTCTTATCTAGGAGCTGTTTCTTACTTCTTCATGCAGTTTAGCTATGTTCGGTGAGTATCCTGTCCTTAGAATTATTTTGACCCACTGGGACAGTGTGTCTCAAGTATGGGGTGTTTATTGATGTATTATTTGATACTTATGATGTATTTTATTTATCGGATATTTTCATATTTATGCTTCATTTGCCTTTATATGATTATCTGATATTACATGCATACCTACAGGTTATTTGATTGAGAAAAACGTCGAAACCGAAAGAAAATTGGTTTTAAAAAATTTTTTTTGACCTCGACCGGGGAGATTCTGGCGAAACGAGGTGTTTCACCTCGGTTGAACCAAGAACATCTCGACCGAGGTGACGTAACAGAAAGTTTTCGAAAACGATTTTGTGCTACTTGTCTGGATATGATCTCAGTGAAGATTTTGTATACCTACTGGTTTTAAATTCTTTGTGTGTTTGAAAGGTTTTATAATATGTTTAAGTTGCTAAATGCTTTGTTTGAAATTATTAGCATGTTTAATACTTTGTTTTTATCCAAATTATGTTGAATTTGAAGGTTGACACCGCAGGTTAAGTTCTCTCACTTTCTTCTTGGAAAGACCAAGGCAATTCATTCTCTTCTTCTTCTTCTTCTTAATCATGCTTAGCCCCTCATATACATTTTGCCTCCCTTTACCTATCCGGAAATTTGGAAGCAAGCGAAGTGGTGAAAGCAAGTTAAAGTTGAGGAGTGGGCTGGAAGTGAAGTGTTAGAAAGTAATTTTAGGTTTGGGGAAGTCAATCATGAAGATGAGTAACTCGGCACCATTCACATAGCCGGGTGTTTGTGTCTTGCCAAAGTCGGATTGAGCGATATTCCTAACGGGTCATGATATGTGCATCAAGGGTTTGATACATCTCGAGAAATTGATGATTGCAGATTTCCTAGGCTTCGGTTATTGTGCACCTCTGTCCATGCATCCCAAAAAGTAAAGTAAAAAGAAAAGAATGTGAGATAAGCAAAGCTTATTGGTGGAAGATGTTGCAAGTCAAAGTGAAGCGAAGTTCATCCTTTTCCCGGATTCTAGCACCACATTACCTTACATACATCCCTACCCTACACGTTTCTTCACCTTTTCTTTTGGGAAGCCCTTGAGACCTTGAGCTTGTTGATTGACTTAGCGGTTTAAATTGGATTATACATGATTAATTTTGATAATTATGATTTATTATGCATTCTATGATTTTATGCAAAGATGAACAACTTTCTTATATTTATAAAATGTTTTGATCATATTAAGTTTTTAATTCCAGGAAGTATTCTCTTAGAGTGATCTATGATAATTACACACCATAAAATGTTTTTGAAAGACTTTTTCATCGATTTTCTTGACTTATAATCCATTCTATCTTGTCTTTTATATGAGGAACTTGCTTGGGGACAAGCAAGGGCTAAGTATGGGGTATTTTGATAGCATGAATTATAGTCTATATTTTGGGGTTTGTTTGGACGTTTTATCTATCATAATCTGCATGTTTGTATGTACATTATGTGATTTTACTACCATTTCATCTACCTTTGCGAGAATCGAGGTCTACACCTAGTTTCGTTGTAATTGCAGGTAATTTGGTACGTTTTGCATCAAAAAGGAGTCATGAGTCATTTGGAGCTACATCCAGGGAGCATAGCCATGGATTGGAGATTCACTTTGGAGCAGATTCGAGAGATTTCACATTCTGTCGTGAGTCACCTCGGTTGACCATTGATTCACCTCGACCGAGGTGATCCAGAGACGCCGACTCGAACGAGGCGAACACCTAGGACGCGGCGAGAATATTTTATTCTTGGAAGAGATCTTTTAAATTTGGAAAGTGATCTTATATTTTTGGGCTTGGCTTCTGGAAGGAAGGAGATATGCAGAATCATATATTTTACCTATTTTTATGGGAATATATCTTTCTAAGATATTTTATCTTTGGAGGGTTATTTTCCTATAAAAAGGGTTGGATTTCCACAATTTGATCATCACGCTATACCGTCGATCAGGGTTTACACACGCAGCAGCCGCAACATACTCCAATTTGGGAGTTTTCGAAGAACCTTTTTGAAGGTTGAAGGAAGATTGAAGTCCATAGCTTTTATAGCTTTATTGAAGGGTTTTGTTAGATTGTCTTCAATTCCCTCCATTGTTGTCTTGTCTTTTTGGATTATTATCCAAGGAACGCTTTGTTGTGATATTTGATTCATTTATTGAAGTCTTTTCATTAAATTCTTCTTTGTTCAAATATTCACCTTCTTCCCATATATTTTAATACTTTCATTATGATGATGAGTGGCTAATTTCCTTGTGTGATTCTAGGGTGATTGGCTGAAAGTTGTGGGAAAAACAATGATAGAATAATCTTAGATTCCAGTAGGATCCTGAAAGTTCGAGTCTTTAACCTTAACCCTAAGCATCTCGTTCGGTTGATGAACATCTCGGCCGGGGTGGAATTCTTCTGACCGAGGTGACTTATCCGACCCTAAACTGAGCGTTGAGTGTTAGAGTTTGCTAAATCCTATTCTTATTACACCTTCCTGGTTCAATGCAAGCTTAGGATGAGACTTACCCGGTAATTCCTTAGTTTGTGTACCTAAGATCATAAGTGTAGGTAATAAAGGTTTATCCTTTATTGGGGTTTGAGTGTGCTTCCATCCCATCTTTGTGAGTTAGCCTGAGACTTACCCGGTAAAGGTTGATTCTATTCCCTTAGATGGTGTGTTAGTTTGAGGTTATAGTTCTTTATCTTGATTCCTTGAGACTTACCCGGTAATAGGAGTTACGGTTTAGGATTAGTGTGTAGTGAGACTTACCCGGTGATCTACTCCACTTTAGTAACACCTTCCCCATGCAAAAATCTCAGCTTTGTCCGCTTATCTATAGATCTTGAGTTGGAACCACAACTAGATGCTTTAATCCCTAGAATTGCATGTTTGCTTTATTGACTTCTTATTCATCTTTGATTGTGTTAAATTGCTCTTGTGGTTAGAATTGACATTAGCATACCGTATTGACTCTGTTTCACCGAGTCCCTGTGATCGACCCCTGGAATTTTCTTGCTTTTACTACGATTGACCCGTACACTGCGGGTTCGCCTCCTTGTTTTAAGCTTAAGTCTAGGGTTATAAATTTAAAGCTTGCACACACCGTTTGGAGCGAACAGACAACAATATTACTAGGATCTTGCAACAAGACACAAATAAGGAAAACCGAAATTCATGAAATAGTATTTTTAAGGTAATGAATGCAACACGGTCTAGCAGCCTATAATACTTAACAAAGGGAAAAACGATCAACTGTCTAAACACCAGAAAGAACGACAACCATCAACCCCAACCCCCACTCTAAGGAGTACGGAGACCCGGCTGACCACTACTTCCGGATCACTCAGCTGCTGGTCTAACCTGCGGTAAACTAAAACACCACAAGAGGAACCGTTAGCTAGTTATCTAAATATTAGGAGAATAATAATAGCACACACACACATAAAAATAATAAACACCCATCATGCTTTCAAACAATCCATTTATTATCTTCGTTTAAGTCATTCACTCTAATGATACTTATTTTGTGACACGAGGGATTCCCAAACCTCGCCTCCGCCCCCGTGTACCCATCAGGAGTGGATCCGATGCATCTCACCGTGTACCTGTATGGTCTGGGTATAGAGAACCTCCCAGTCTCCTGGCAGAGCTGGGCAGTGATGTCACGGCCCGTTATACATACACTTGGGCCTTAACACATAATAATCACGGTCGTCCTAACAAGTTATTTTTATTATAACACACGTTGCACACACACAACCATTATCACCCAACTAATATCCAGAAACCGGCTAAGTAAGTCGCAAGGACTTACCTGAGTCAAATCACACTCTAACAAGTCTCAAATCGGTCCGTACTCGTGGTAACTCAAACGCCTGTCAAATAAGGCATGTGGATCAAAATCACATCCAGATGTCCAACATCATGCGAAGGAATTACGGAAAAACTCTCTTACGGTAAAAGACCATTTTACCCTTAGTGCCGAAAACTCCGAAAAAGTCTGTCATCTAGTTCTAAAATCTCCTTTGGAACCTATTTCCATAATTTAGTTCTCAAGAGGTAGTTTGTTGAAGATTTATAAAAATCAACAATTTTAGATGTTCCAAAATTCAGTTTTCCATACTTAGCCAAAATTCTGAGTTCTTTCCTAACAGCTCAACTAGCCTACTTTGAGCTCCTATATATTCAGATCCGACCGTTGGATTGATTACAACTTTTGATATGTTAAACTATGTATATCCCTCAATGTCATGCTAAAAAATGAACGGTGAAAGTTTAGTTTAAGGCATCGAAAACTGTCCCTAAAGATGGCTTCTCAACACTGAAAACTGGAATCAAAACAAGAGTAAAGGTGGTCTGAATTCGAGATTCACCTGCAACGATTGTTGCCCCTTTAACTTGGAAATCAGAAGATTCAGGTTCGGGCCCTGGAAATCAGAAGATTCAGGTTCGGGCCCTCTCAGACTCACTTTCTTGTTCCCTTGCGATGCCTCCCCCGCTACTACCTCGAGACCTACTGATACTCAGTTATGCGTTGCTCCTCTCACTGAATATGTGAAATGAAGGGTTAAGGTTTTGCTTACCATTGTTAGAACGAGGCTGTGTAGGAAGGAACTACTACTCCAGTCGGGTTTGGCAGAATAGTGTGTATCTAGGCTGCTGCTGCGTGGAGATAACTTGAAGGCGATCCGCTGCTTCTGGTTACTTGACTATCGAAGGATCCGTGCCTCGCACATTTGTCGTCTGTTAGAAACCTGTGTGAACGTCCTTTGGAGGTTGAAGGATGGAGCGCGGTGCCTTGCTTCAACACACGACCGGAGTAGATTAGACAGATTGCTGGCTGCTGTGACATGTAGGGTGCCCTCCCTTCCTACCGACTACGCTGCAGAGAGGAAGGCGGTGGAGATGATTGAAAAGCAAAAGTGAAAAGCACCTGACTGTGGCTGTGAGATGGGGAGCGGGAGATGGCTGTTGTGGCGTGATTGCGCTGAATCTATGGATTGTCGACCGGGATATGCAACCTCAGACTCGGATCCCACTAAGTCCGACTGCGCTAAGTCTTCTGGTGTGCACCCGAATGTGATGAAGACGGCTCCAGTATTCTACTCCGGAGGCAACAGAGAGGGGAAGGGCGGAACCAGTCGACTATGGTTGTATTGGCGTGAAGTTCAGCTGGACGAGAAGGGCAGGCTGATCGGTGAAGGTTGGTTGAGGAGGGAGACGTTGTGCAGCAGATTGCGTGAAATCCGGTTTGTAGAAGGAGGAAATATACGAGGAAGAGGAAAGAATTTGATCTTTTGAGAAGAGGTAAAGAGGACGTAACGGCTGCTGACTAGGAGGGAGGGATCTACTTAGGCCCAACTGAGGTGGTATCTTCATCACCGGCCCATGTATTCTAAAAGCTGAAAGTGTAAATTGTTGGGCTGAACATTTGTGTGGGCCGAAACACATTGGCAAATGCATGGCTGAAGGTTTGTCAAGGCTAGTCATGGCCTTGTCAATAACTCGTCATGGCTTCGTCTTAAACTCGTCAAACGTCGTCATGGTCTCGTCAAAAGACGTCGTTATAGCTTAGATTAGGGTTTAATAAAATTCATCATTTTATGTGACTAAAAGAGTACATAAAATGATAGAATATGTTCAAGTACAACCCTAGGTAGAATTTGGAAAGGTCAACGGATCGAAAAAAAAATCGGTTTGACTCGGACTAAACGGAATCAAAAATTCCCGGATATTACAAGTGGAGTTTCTTCCTAAAACTAATTGGCGATAAGAAGAATAAAATTTTTTTTTGGGATATTACATTTTCTCTCTCCTCCATTCCTCCGCCACCTTCTCCCACCCACTCTCAGATCTGACATTGGACATGGAAATAGAGTTTTAGATTGATTTGCTGAACCGAGATCTTTGTGATTAGATTCTCAATTTTACAGCTTGTGGATCTTCATTCTTTGAATTAGACAAATAGGGGTTTTGATTGATTTGCTGAACCATTATTTGGAAATTCGACGAGCATACGTGGTTGAATTCATCATCCAAACCCCCCTCTTGATAGCTTTAACCATATTCTCCTCATCCAAATCGAAAACCGACCTCATCAGCTCGAGTATTGGCAGAATCGTCGCGTGCAAGCTCGATTCGATAATGTGAGGATTGTTGGAGATGAACCTGACGAGATCCGGCCCGGAGATCCCAATCTCTTATAGGACGGTAATTTTAGGTCTTAGATTCTTCTCCACGCTGCTTCCGAGGATCTTGGGCACAGAGGAGACAACTGTTCTGATCTGGCTCTTATTGAACCCAATCTGTTCGAAGAAAAGCGCGGCTAAAACCGGGCTTTGCTTGGTCTTAAAGGAGTTTACTTTGGATGCAATGGCGAGTGCCTGTGACTCGGAGAAACCCAGTGAGTCGATGAGGAAATCAGAGACAAATTCGGAATTGGAAGCGGCTCCGATAGGCGATGGTTGGGTCTGGATAAGGGGGCTAACGCCATGGATGAGGAAGCGGGATTGGAGCTTGAGAAGATGTGGATGTGCAGGAAATCGAAGGAAAGGTGAAGAAGAATAAGAAAAGTGGGGAACGAAGGATGAAGAAGGTGGTGAAACTTGGGGAGGAATTGGGCGTGGACGATTGGGTCCGGGTTTAAGCTCAAGGATTGACATCGCCGTTGAAATTTGAGAAACGATGGAGGAGTTAGGGTTTATGAGATTCATGTAAATTTATTTACCTTACAGATTTGAAAGAGGTACGAATTCTTCAATTTGTTGATCACAATCTTGGTTTGGAATTGCATTTTCTCAACAAATTTCTCCAATTGATCTTTGCAGAGTAGTGAATTTGTAGCGCCAAGATTGAATGGGAGAAAACTAGTGCCAAAGAATGAATCGACAAGCTGTAAAATTGTGAGAATTGAATCACAAATCTAGGTTCATCAAAGCAATCCAAAATTCCTATTTTCATGTCAATTCTCAGATTTGAGAATGGTGGTAGAGGGTGGCAGAGGAGTAGAGGATAGAGAAAACAAGGGTTTGGAGATAATTTAAGAATTTTGTAAAAAAAAAAATTAAAATTAAAAATGGAATAGTATATTAAAGGTAGGAGGACAAATTTACCCCTAATATTTAACACCGTTCATATGATTTAACGTGTGAACAGTACCGTATATACTAATTTTCGGTCGGGGCCAGTAGATGAGATACCGTTCTGATAGTTAAAAGGATGGGTACTAAAGTTTAGTCAGCCCAAAAGATGGGATACTGTTTAGATAATTTTCTCTAAACAAAATAGCCCAAAATTATTTTTAACAAAAAATAATAAATGAGCTAGTCTTATTAATTACACAATACAATAAATAATATAAAAAAGTTGTATATAGTAATATTTGTTTGATCCGATCCATAAAACTCGTTGATCCTGTCCAAAAAAATGAGTTTTTAATATCCGTTTTTATCCGATCTGAATCCAATCCGGAATATTTTTTCAGATCCGGATCGAGATTTTCTACATCTGGATATCCGTGGAACGACGGATATCCGGGTATATCCAATTTTACAAACATTTAATAAAATAAATAAAATAAATAATAAAAAAATATTTGTATATCCTAATTTTGTACTAATAAACATGTAGATTATAATTCTATACTAATATTTATATTTGAAAATATATTATATTGTAAAAATCTTTAAGTTATGTAAAATAATAAAAGGATAAAAGTTGTATATTATAAGTTTGTTTTAATATTTATATTTGAAAATATATTACAATTACATTAGTATACTTTTTGAAACGTCCCAAAAATAAGTCGTGTTTTATATAAATATTTTTTCATATTTTTATTAATATTTTTAATATCATAAATATTTTACGAAAATGATTCATATATCGTAAATTATATTTTTACGATTATAATTATATATATTTAATATATATGTATATATATATATATATATATATATATATTCCGTATATTATTTTATGTAAAAGTCAAAAAAAAATTCCGTTCCATATATTTTTCTATCGAGTTATTTTATTTTATTTTATTTTCCTTCTTTTCTCTTCATTTTTTTCTTCTTCTCTTCCTCTCTTTCTTTCCTCCACGTTAGGCGGCACCATCGCCCTGCCTTCACTGCTGGCTTATCTCCTAGTTGGAAGCTCTGCAACCTCCTTGCCGCCCTAGCTACCCTCTATGCCTACATCTCTTAACTCCAACTTACACAAGCAACCTCACGCCCTTACCTCACCTCTTCTGCCAACACTAACCTTTTTTGTTTTCTTGCAACCAAGCAACCTGAACCATCTCTCAACTCCCTCATTGGGCATTATCACATCCCTGCACCATCTCCTCCATCGACCTTCTCTCCTTTTCCTCCCCTTTTCTGCATTTCATCTCCCAGCAAACTGATCTCCTATGCTCGAACATCACCACCCCCCCTATCTCTAGTTTTTCCCTCTCGATACTTGCTTCTTCCGCCTCTCTATCACCCATTCCCATCTCTCCTTCACCTATACTCTCCTTGCCCCCCTCTCTCTCTCGAACCCTTGTCATCTTCTCATCTCTCTACAATCCCTCGAGCTTCCTTCAACCCTCCTCCAGAAGCAACCCTGTCGAGCCTTGTCAGTCACTCGTCGCCTTCTCACCACCGCCGTCGCCTAGGAGAGCTAGCGCCGCTGACCGAAGGCCAAGGACATCCTCACAACACCACTAATGGAGATTAAACTACAACTTCATCTCTTCGCCACTATAAATTCTTGCTTTTCGATCCATCAACGGGGACGCCCACACCTCGCCTCACGCCGGAGGACACCATTGCCCTGCCTTCACCGTTGGGCTATCTCCTAGTTGCAAGCTTTGTAGCCTCCTTGCAGCCCTAGCTACCCTTTGTGCCTACGTCTCCTAGCTCCAACTTACACAAGCAACCTCACCCCTTTGCCTCACCTCTTCTGCCAACACTCCCTTGTCTATATTTTCTTGCAATCAAGAAACCTGAATCATTTCTCAACTCCCTCATTGAGCACCATCACCTCCCTGCACCCTATCTTCCCTCGACCTTCTCTCCTTTTCTTCTCTCACCTCTCCTCCCATTTTCTGCATTTCATCTCCCATTAAACGGATTTCCTCTGCTCGAACCTCACCACACTCCCTCTCCCTAGTATCCTCCTCTCGAACCTCACCACATTGCCTCTCTCTCAAACCATTGTCACCTTCCTATTTGACGCGGGGTTGATGCCGCAGTTCCTGATCTATATTAAAAGTCCTCAAATCGAACATCATAAGCAAATCTCGGTCAATATAAAGGACACCTCGGACGAGATTTGCCCAAGATTAGGCTGAGATTCTGTGAAACTCAGAATGCAGAATTATGGATGATAGTGGAAGATAGGAAGATGATTAATGGAATGTAATATGATAAGTATAGGAAGATCGGACTATTATAAGACTTGCAAATCAAAGAACCTTGACCAATTATGTGTCAAACCCCTAAACAAATAATTACCTTTTAATCTTCCTTCTTTAACCTTACACAAGCCTTCTAGATAAGACAACCACAAGGGGGGACTAGTTTGACTAGTAGCACCAATCTTCAATAAGATTAACACACACAAGAACAACCTAGCAAGAATTCACAACGATTCAACCAAAAACTCTCCTTTTGATTGATAAGGAATTATAAAATGTAAACTCCGTGAACGAAGTCACAAGTGTCTCACAAATCTATGGAAATCAAACTCAAATCTAACCGGCCTATAAATCTCGTCCTCTAAGGTTATTTATAGGAGAGATTCCTATAAAAGATAATCTAAAACTAAGCCTAATAGTAATCCTAAAAGATAGGATCAAAACTAACAAATACCTTTGATAACATGTATTATTGTCTATATTTTGGGATTGGTTTAGACATTTTATCTTCATAAATCTACATGTATGGATGTATATTCTTTGATCATTATGTTGTTTTGTCTACCTTTGCGAGAATCGTGGTCTACACCTAGTTTCGTTGTAATTGTAGGGAAAATGACACGTTTTAGAACAAAATGGAGCTAATGAAGCTAATGAGTCATTGAAGCTACATTCTGGAGCATTGAGGAGCTATAAGAAAGGCTCAGGAAGCATGAAAATGAGATGGAAGATTGATTTTAAACCAGATTAGAGAGATTTACACTCAGCTGAGACTCACCTCGGTTGGCTACAGTGTCACCTCGACCGAGATTATCTTTAGAATCGACTTGACCGAGGCGAAGTTATGACGGGATACAAAATCTTTATTTTTGGCCGAGATCTTCTATTTTTGGAAAGTGACTATCACATATTTTAGGATGGATTTTTGGAAGGAAGCATATCTTTGTGGCTGATTTATTTAGAAGACTGAGAGATATTTTAAGGAAGGAAATTTCCTTTTAAGATATTTTATCTTTCGAAGGTAATTCTCCTATATAAAGGGGCTGATTTTCTAGAATTCATCCATCTTCGGATCATAAAATCTCTGATTGAGGAAGTTGAAGGAAGTTTTGAAGATTGAAGATCAAGGAAGGAAGGAATCTAGTTTGAAGGAAGTTTGAAGAAAGCAATAAGATCTTCTTAGTTTGTTTCGATTTGTTGTTTCTTTCTAGTTGTGATTGAGGAACGCTGCTTGTTTCTTTGATTGATTGTTTGATTGAAGTTATTGAGACCTTTGTGTTAAGGTTTTCTTGTTTGAAGATTGATTCCTTTCTTATATATTTGATTATTTTTATCATGATGATTGTTGGCTAAGTTCTTTATGCGATTCTAGGGTGATTGACTTAAAGTTATGGGGAAGATAATGAAAGAATGAGACTTTACCTCAGTGGACCCTGAAAGCTTGAGCCTTTATCTTAACCGGAAAACACTTCGGTCAGTCGTGGAATATCTCGACCGATATGGCACATGAACTGAGCGAGGTGAGACCTTTCTTGATCCTTATCTGAGTTGAGGTTCTAGTTTGCCAAATCCTATCCTTGTTATACCTTTCCTAGTTCAACGCAAGCCTAGCATGAGACTTACTCGGTGATTCATTTGCTTGTATACCCAAGATCATGAGTGTAGGTAATAAAGGTTCATCCTTTATTGAGGTTTGATTGTGCCTTCATCCCATCTTTGAGAGTTAGCCTGAGACTTACCCAGTAGAGGTTGATTCTATCCCCTTGGGTGGTGTGTTGGTTTGAGATTATAGTTCCTTTCCTTAGTACCTTGAGACTTACCCGGTGAGAGGATCTTTGGTTTGGGATAGTGAGTAGTGAGACTGACCCATTGATCCATTCCCACCTTAGAAACACCTTCCCTTTGCAAACCTCAGCTTTGTCCACATTATCTTTTGAGATCTTGAGTCGGAACCACAAGTGGATGCTTTAATCCCTAGAATCCGCATTTTATTTACCTGGTTATTACATCATCTTTGATAGCTTTGCTTTGTTGCATGTTTGTTAATGACAACCTCATTTACCGATCTTTGTTTCACCATAGTCCTTGTGTTCGATCCTGGAATTCTTGCTTTTATTACAATCGATCCGTACACTACGGGTTCGCTTATTTGCAATTATTCTTGGTATAAATATTAAAGCTTACACACACCTCTTGGATCAAACAAGTTTTTGGCGCCGTTGCCGGGGACTTGGTCAAGACCAAGTTCGGTTTCGGTTGTCTTTCAGGGCTATTGCCCTTGTTACTATTAACTACTTTACTTGAGTGATTTCGCAGGATCTTTCCTTAGGTTTATGCGAAGAAATCGTGCTGGAAAGAAAATCGTTCCCTACGATCCTGAACCAGAAAAGACATACAAAAGAAGATTGAAAGAAGCTAAGATGACCAATCAAGACAATCGCGATCTTGAAGCTGAACTGAAGGAGTCGTTGGAACAACTTCGCCTCAGCAAAGAAGAATTGCAACGAGAGAAAGACTAGACTCACGCAACAACTGAAGGAATTGAAGCTGATATGGTCGCTTTAAGGGCTCAGTTTTTACCTCGACCGGTCCTAGTTGCTCGACCGAGGCAGGAGCCAGCCCTAATTGCACCGGCCGAGATACACCCACCACCTCGGATGCCATCCATGGTAGACCGAGATGTTCTTTTTGCTGGAGTTCCACAAACCCTAGGTCATAGGATGGAACCGAATCAGCAAGTGCGGCGTCCAGGAGTCAACCTAGGAGATTCAGCTGAGCATGATTACGAACTTCGACCTCAAGTTCTAACCATGATTCGACAATGTCAATTTGGAGAGGGAATCTCCACATCAATAACTACAAAATTGTGAGATTCTGATGAAGACTTTGAGACCATCAAGAGTGGAGAACAATAATTACAAGTTGAGGCCTTTCTACTTCTCATTGAAAGACAAGGCGCTTGCTTGGTATCAATCTCTTCTGGCTGGAAAAATCAACACTTGGAAAGAGATGACGACGGAGTTTCTTACTAAGTTCTTTACCCCATCAATGACCGTTGAATTGAGGGGTAAGATCAATGCTTTTATCATGAAAAACAAAGAAAGTTTGTCCAAATCAAGGGAAAGGTTCAAGGACCTTTTGTTGGATTGCCTACATCATGGGATTCCAAAGATCGAGTTGCTGGAGATATACTTCAAGGGTTTGGATGGAGATACTCAATTAAAACTCCAATTACTTTCCGCCGGCACTTTCATGGACATGCCGATAGATGAAGCTTGGGATTTCATTGAAAAGTAAGCTTTACAGATGGAGAAATATTCCCATCAAAGAGTTGAAGATGGAGCAAGGAGAGTTAGCTTTCAAGATACAACATCGAATGGAGCTTAACTCACCTCGCTTAGCAATGAAGTGAAGGCATTGAAGGAGCTTTTAGTAGCTCAAACGAAGGAGCAAGATGGTGGATACCAAGGAAGAAACAACTATCAAGGGCCGCGGAACAACAACTACAACAACAATAGAAACTCCAACAACAATTGGAGATCAAATCAACAAAATCCCAATAACCCTTATTCTCATGCTAAAAATGCTCTTAACACCCCCTCTTCTTCTTCTACTCCATTGAGAAGCCAAGAGCCTACATCAAGCTCATCCCAGCCACCCAAGAAACCGGATGCTGTGCTGGAGGATATACTGATCAAGCTCAACGCTATGGAAACATCGATGTATTCATTTTTGAAGGCACAAAAAGCCTTAGAACAACAATTTTTCAACAAGGCGAATGAAGTGCCAATAGATCCTGGAAAACTCCCAACAAGGACAGAGAGCAACCCAAAAGGACATATCATGGCTATTACAATATGCAGTAGATTGAAGACTGCAGATCCAGTACCTCGGTCGGACCACGATCAAACGAGGAACACCTCGGTCGAGGACCAACCGAGGTGGAGCCCCAAAAAGCGAAAGAAACATCTGAAGTTTATGTTCCACCTCCAGCTTATAAACCACTACTCCCGTTCCCTCAGTCAAGGGCACGGGCACATCTAGACAAGCACTTTGGTAAGTTTCTTGACCTTATGAATAAGCTACATATTAATATCCCTTTCATTGATGCTATCCTAGGGATGCCCGCATAAGGGAAGTTTCTGAAATATATCTTATCAAGGAAGAGGAAACTTGAAGATTTTGGTGAAGTAAGGATGACCTCTAGATCTTCGGAGCTCATTCAAATCATGAAGGAGAACATGTCACCTAAGTTGAGAGATCCCGGTTCGTTTTGCATTCCCATCCAAGTTGGGGATGTTACTTATGATGCACTTTGCGATCTAGGAGCTAGTGTGAGCATCATTCCCCTTGAGCTATGTGAGAAAGTCGGTCTTGGAGAGCCCAAGCCCGTAAAAATGACGTTATATATGGCGGATCGCTCCATTACCCATCCCGTTGGTATCTTGGAGGATGTTCCCATCAAGTTAGGTAATTTCTACATACCTATAGACTTTGTTGTACTTGACATTCCCGCAGATTATCCCATCCCTATCATTCTCGGGAGACCATTTCTAGCAACATCGGGTTGCAACATTGATTGTAAGAACGTCAAGTTGAAATTCAACATTGGTGGAGATCATGTAGAATTTGCATTATTGGCTGCAATGAAGGGAGAGCCTTTGGAAGATGATATCTTCAACATCTATGATGAAGAATATTCTCGAGAATTGGTGAGCTCTATCCTTATTAAAGATCCTCTTGAAAAAGTTTTAAGTTTTAGTTTGATGGTGGAAGGTATAGATGTCTTTTGTGATGCAGATGTGCAAAGCTTGGAAACATTGGAAGCAGATCCAGGAGCTAGATTTGATAAGCTGATTCAGGAGAAGAAAAGCACGCTAGGTTTCGGTCCCAATTCCAGTACCTCGACCAAGACAGTTTCTGGAGCAAGCGAGGTGATCTTATCTGAAGAACACCTCGGTTACCCACCTCGGACCATGAACGAGACATCAAGCGAGATGTTGTCGACTGAGAAGGGCAATCTAATCATTGATGATTTATCATCTGATGATCATTCATAGTTGGTAGAGCATTGGCTTCGCCAAGTTTCTGATGGTAGAGAGCCTTGGTACACTGACATCGCCAACTATCTTGTTTGTCAAAAAGTACCTCCCGAATTGACATACGCTCAAAGAAAGAAGTTCTTCAAGGATGTACGTCACTACTATTGGAATGAACCTCTACTCTTCAATAGAGGTCCGGATTGGATGCTTCGACGATGCATTCCAGAGGATGAAGCTGCTAGTGTCATACGGCATTGCCACTCACTTCCTTGTGGAGGGCATGCTAGCGCTCACAAAATATGCGCAAAGGTATTACGTTCCGGTTTCTTTTGGCCTACACTATTCAAGGATGTACAAGCTTTTGTTGTCTCTTGTGATGCATGCCAAAGAATAGGGAACTTGTCTAAAAGGAACGAGATGCCGCTCAACAATATTCAGGAAGTTGAGATTTTTTATGTATGGGGAGTTGATTTCCTGGGACCTTTCCCATCATCCGCAAGGAACCTCTACATCTTATTAGCTGTTGACTACGTTTCCAGGTTGGTGGAGGCCATTTCTTCTCCTACTAATGATGCCATGGTGGTTGTGAAGTTCTTCAATAGAACTATCTTTCCACGTTTTGGGATGCCGCGTATCATCATCAGCGATGGAGGAACATATTTCATCAACCAGAAGTTCAAGGCACTTTTATCAAAGTATGGGGTAACCCACAAGGTAGCAACCCCTTATCACCCTCAAACTAGTGGGCAGGTGGAGATCTCGAATAGAGAAATCAAGGTGATTTTGGAGAAGACCGTTTCAAGGACAATGAAGGATTGGTCCATGAAGCTGGACGATGCTCTATGGGCTTATAGGACCAAATTCAAGATTCCCATTGGTACCACCCTTTACAATTTGGTATATAGGAAGTCTTGTCATCTACCCGTTGAATTGGAGCACAAAGCATATTGGGCAATCAAGTGGTTGAATTTCGACATCAAGGAAGCCGGAGAGAAGAGACTTTTAGACATTAATGAGCTGGAAGAGTTGCGCCAAAGAATTCCAAAATCTACAAAGAACGAAGAGATGGCATGATAAGCATATCATTCCTAAGGAGTTCAAAGAAGGAGATCTTGTTCTACTCTTCAACTCCCGCCTCCGCCTCTTTCCAGGTAAGTTAAAATCTAGATGGACAGGACCTTACGTTGTGAAAACTGTTTTTCCCTATGGTGCAGTCGAAATATGGGGCGAAACTAGCGGAAGTTTTAAGGTCAACGGTCATAGGCTGAAGAAGTACCGACCGGAAGTCCCGGCTGAGGAGATTGCACTATTACACCTTGCTTGAGGGTGGTGTACGGTCCAACTAGCGACCTTAAACCAAGCGCTTCTTGGGAGGCAACCCAAGGTATTGCTTTCTTTTCCCTTTTTCTATTTTAGTTTAGATAGTTTGCTTCGTGTTTTGTGCGTCCTCCTAGACAGGAATCAGGTACTCTCAAAGAAGAAATTACAACTCAGGAGCTACATGGAAGGATTGATGTTCGAGAAGTTGAGAAAATGGAGCTTGACTGAGATACATCTCGGATCCTGTCAGAACACCTCGACCGAGATGTTCTTCGCCAACCGAGATGGTCTTATCTGGGAGCTGTTTGTTATTTCTTTATGCAGTTCAGCTATGTCCGGTGAGTACTTATTTCTTATGACTTATATTTGATCTATTGGGACAATGTGTCCCAAGTATGGGGTATTTGTATGACTCTCTTGATCTTTGATTATGATCTTATTTGGCGCTATGTGCTTATCTGTCATTACATGCATACATACAGGCATCTGTTTGAGAAAAACATCAAAAACCAGTTTGAAAAAAAAATTTTTAGCTCGACCAAGACGTTCTTGGCCAAACGAGGTTGAACACCTCAGATGACGTTAGAACACCTCGACCAAGGATGGTTTTTAACTGAAAGATTTTTCGAAATGTTTTGTGCTTCTATTCTGGATATGACCTCGATGAAGATATTTGTCTGCAGATTGGTTTTGAAATATTTATATGCTCGTAAGGTTTTATAATTTGTTTAAGTTGCTAAATGCTTTGTTTGAAATTCTGGCATGTTTAATACTTTGTTTTTTTATCAAAATTATGTGGGATTTGAAGGTTGACACCACATTATGAGTTCTCTCACATTCTTCTTGGGATGATTAAGGCACTTCATTCTCTTCTTCTTCTTCTTCTTCTTCTTCTTGATCATGCTTTAGCTTGTCTAGAGTGATCATATTCCGCCCTTCTTTTGGCATCAACTTTCACTTCCTAGCCCGTCTGTGAGCTTAAATCCTATGTCTCTTGTCTTGATCGCTACTATATCTCCTTTTGACTTTCATGCCTATGGTTATTTCCGACGTCATCTTCTCTGTTTGTGAAGTCACTTTACATAACTTGAAAGAACTAATGAGTTGCCCTTTCCAAATACATAATTGCCGGTCACCCATTGCTCCTCCGGAACTAATTCCAAGTATATTCTCCCTTGGATTCTGTTGATTTGCTTCAAGGTCCTCTCCTTATAGGGTTGTCATTGCCGTTGATGTTGTCTTGGAGTCCTTACCCTTTTTTTCACTTGGACGTCCTTCAGGGTTTTGAGGTAGTTGTCCGGATGTTCACCTAGTATAATGCTCATAAGCTGAGCTTACTTATCCTCGCGTTGACACTCTGGGAAATCTACCTAGGTGTGTTAACGAAGTGAGGGTCTCGTCCTGCTATCTCAGTTAAGGACCTCATAATACTATTATGCTACTAACATACTGTCTATACTTATCTATATAACGTATCTTTAATTACTAATAAGCCAACATAACATTGCTAAAAGTACTAAGTTGTCGAGCTCCGCGGAAGTAGTGGTGGTCGTCCATACTTTCTATCCCAACCCGACTATGCATGCATTTTGAAAACCAAAAGTTCCTTTGAAAAACTCAAACCCCTTTCGGGTTCTGCTTATTTACTTATTTGACCTTTTAGAAGATTTCAAGTGCCATCGTTGCCAACCTAGAGCTCTGATACCATGTTGTAACACCCCAAATTTTTAGAACTCGGGGAGCTACTGGTTAGGACCTCACAGCGGGTGCCGACCTTAGTTTGAAAACAACTTAACTAGATCTTACAACAAGGCATAAATAAGGAAAAATCAGAAATCATAAAATATGTTTAACAAAGTCATGAATGTGACCAGAAATACTAACAGTCGGAAATAACAATATCTCACAATCTGAGAATATGAAAAAGTCGTAATCGAAAGACCAACATAAAGAAAAGACTGCAACCCATCCTATGAAGTACGACACCCCGGCTGACCACTACCATCCGGATCACTCGGCATCTGCTCTAACCTGTGGTACGTTTAAACAACAAATACAACTGTTAGCTAACTATCCAGATATAAGCGGAAAAAGAATAGCACAAACACACTCTGAAAATTCTACCTTGATTAAAATGGTTTAAAGGTGTTGATGATGGAAGACTTCACACAAATGTAGTAGTTGGATAAACTAACAATGTATTGATTATATTCTCTAGATATTTGGTTGGTTTGAATTCAGTGCAGGTTTTATGCAAATGTCAAGGGCCTTGATATGGACTTGAAGGGCCTTGAAGTATAACTCAAGGACAAAGGAAGATGGCGAGTACAAAGGGACGAAATCAAGGGCCTTGGAATTATAGATGCACGGAACAAGGATTCAAAATGAGTTGAAGATTTTCTTGGAAGATTCTGTAACAGAATGATCTCATCAACCAAAGATCTTATTAACCGAAGGAAGATCTCAACCGAAGAATAGAGAATCTTTTCTAGCATATTTTCTAAACAACAAACGACAACAATATATTCTCTCTCGATTCAACAAAAGACGAGAAGATCAAGGAGTTAAGGACTCGACGTGTTCTCAGGAGCTGAAGACTTGCAACATCTACCTTATCTCGAAACAAGAAACAATCTTCATGAAAAATAAGATTCATCTTCAAACGGGCATCTCTACAACGGCTAGAAGACCTTTCCATAGAAGAGTATAAATGAAGATGATGGTCGAAGAAGACAAGTACACAAGCTTACACAGGAAAACATCTTTACATCTTCAAGCAACCTAATCATCTTCATTCGTTGTTTTTCTTTCTCTCATTCTCGCAAAAGCTTTATCCCCTTAGAGAGAGAAAACACTAGAGCTCCATTGAAAGATCTATATAGTGTTATACTAGAGTGTGTGTTACTCTGCGAAGTAACTAGGATATTATAGCTAGGTTAAGAGTTGGAGCTAGATCTTAGCATTGACTACAATGAGAGAAGAAGGAGATTTCTTCTAGTTTATATCTAGGACTCTTTGAAGTTGATAATAGATAGTTAGATCCCACGGATATACCCTGGGACGGAGAGTAGCTAGGCTATTTAGAGCTGAACTTCGTAAACATATCCTCGTGTCAATCTTTTCAATTCCGCACCATACATACTTTACTGTGACTAACTTTGTTTTGCAGGAGCAAGAAGTCAAGGCCCTTGAAAGAAATTTCAAAGCCCTTGAAATCAAAGTTTCACAAGAAGCACAAATTGACATCAAGGTTCTTGAAAAGAGTTTCAAGGCCTTGAGATTTGTTTTGCGAAAAGTTCTCATACTCTATTCAACCCCCCTTCAAGAGTATTATTTAACTTATTTATTTCACCTACCAGTTCTTCACACTCAAGATATCATAAACAATCATCATGCTGGCACATAAACCGATTATTATCTGATAGTTTAGTGATTCATCTCATTCCATTTTATAGTTGTGGCACGAGAAATCTTAAGAGTTCTTGCCTCTGTTCCTTATCCAATTGGTGATGGTTTGACACACCTCCGCCGGTGGCGTCCCCGCAAACCAAATATGGACTAGTCCCTAACGAAACCCCCATCGTCCTCGGGCTAACTGAGCAGAATGCCACCGCCCGTTACTCTTAGGCCAATGTATAGGTCCGTAGATAATTACTACTAAGTACAACTATAAACATATCATTCACACACCACTATCATTATTCACGCCCATATCTAAAAGCTAGCTAAGTAAGCCCAAAGGACTTACCTGAATCAGATCTCGACTCTCTTAATCACAACTCAATCTGTAACTGTAGAAACTCGGTTGCATATCAAAGGAGGCAAGTCGATCAACACATTTTCCATATACTTAGAAGTCTAGGACTTTTAAGATGTAAGATCCTATCAGAAGAGCAAATAAACATACACGTCTAAGGTAAAATGACCATTTTACCCTTGGACACGAATCTTCTAGAAATCTCGTAATATGTACTTAAAATCTTACTTGAGACTAACTATCATATTCTAACTCTTAAAGTTGAGCTTAGGTCAAGACTAGAACATTACATGTTTTCTTTAACCTTCCAAAAAGGTTACTAGGGTCCAACTTTGGCTCCATATATGAAGTTCAAATAAAAATATAAAAATTCCAAAATAATTCTCTAGGTTATGTATGATATGCATACTAACCATAGGAGCAAAGATCTCTCCAAAATTCCCAACAACCATCTCTACAAAATTCTCCAAAGTTGGTTCCCAATTCACATTCTATACTTAGCCAATTCTGAGCAGGTTTTCTAACTACACAACCAGTCAACTTTGAGCATCTATAACTCTAAATTCCACCGTTGGATTTATCCCAACTTTTGACATATTAACCTATGCATGGCACTAAACAACATGTTAAAAACTGAACGGTGGATCTAGTGTTTAAGATATCGAAAGGATGCCTCAATCATGAATGTTGCACACAATCTTCTTGAAATGAAAAACATATTAACAGCTATGGATTCAGACTTCCAACCTCAACAGTGTGTTTTCTTGCAGCTCCTCACTGTTATGTATAAGGCTTTCACTTCGAGGTCTTGGATCTACAACCTCGACAAGGGTTGCTCTAGACCTACGTGGGAGGAAGGGAGCCTGGTTCTTCGTTGCAAGACTCTCACGCAGTTCTATGCAGCACTGAGGAAGTAAGATTGGTGGTTGCAAATATGAATCGGAGGCAAGCAAGGGAAGGACTAGCCAGACTTACGCTGCAGCACTAAGGAAGTCCACCGGTTATGTACATGTGCACGTCTACAAGGAGGACTCACTACTACTGCAGATAGACTTGTTCAGCTCGGTAGAGACGAAAGAAGAGCAGGAGAAATGAAGACTCACCCGGATGTGTGTATCGGCCTGGCAGAGGGAGACACCAAGGTATGGATGCACTGCTTGATGGCCCCGCCGCTGGTGTGCTTCTTGCGTCTGCAGCGAGGTGAACAAAGCACTGGAGAGGCTGGGAAGCTGTACGCAGAGACGGGAGGGGAAAGCGTGCAGAACGTGGGAAGAAGGAAGGTGAAGATCGGCTGGGTTAATTTGGATAGAACGAGACGTGGCTGAATAAGAAAAAGAGCTTCGTGTGCTGTGATTTCCTACGTGATCTCAGGGCCGTTACAAGGAGGTGGGGAGAGATGTAACGGCTGTGCTTCCTGGGCTGCGAGGTAAGGAGCAGCAGGCCATCTATCCCGTTGTGCTTCTTGGGCTGCGAGGTAAGGAGCAGTAGTCCCGTCTTTTCCCTAGGCTGCCAGCGTCTAATGAAGTCCTGGGCTGGGGACAAGGGAATTCTGGGCTGCATCAAAACAACACTAGGCGGCTGAAGGCATGGGCTGCTGAAGGCATGGCTGGTTGGGTAGCAGTAGGTCCGGTGTGGGCTGGAGCAAAGCAAGAAGAGGTGGGATGAAACAAGGGAAGAATGTGGGCTGAGGTTGTCAAGACTTGTCATGGCTTTGTCAAGCTCATTCATGGCCTTGTCAAACACTTGTCACGATCTCGTCTTGGGCTTGTCAATTCTTGTCATGGTCTCGTCATGTTCTTGTCAAAACTCGTCGGTGACGTTGTCACGGTCTTGTCATGTTCTTGTCAAAAGACATGAACTAGAAGTGGAAAAATCTAGGGTTTGATATAAAATTCTATCATTTTATGTGAAGTGAAGTTACATAAAATGATAGAAATTGGAGATGGTGTAGAACGAGGAAAGATCAACGGATCGAAATCCGGTTTGCTACGGAATCAAACGGAATAAAAATTCCGGATATTACATATCTGTTCCTTGAATTCTTACTGGTCTTTATAGGTGTAAACCATCTGCTTAACTCTAATGACCATGATAGGTTCCTTTAACTCTATTGCAGCAAATGATTTATCCTTATCCCAAAATTTTAAAAGGTTTTCAGAATATAACTCTGTGTATAACTCTTTTTGTTGATTTAAGATTTGTTCTTTAAGGTTCATTCATTTATAGAAAGTGAAAATTATTTTTGAGTGAAAACAGTATGTTCCTCACCAATCTTATTGCGTGTGAATTTAATAGTTTGATCAATGTAGACTTCTCTCATATTTTTTACCCAAGCTTTTTTCCTCATTGATAGAGAATATCATTTCATCTAGACTTTAAGTGCGTGGAGAATATAATTTTTGGAAGTTATTTTCTATTATCATGTCATGTGATGTTTGCTCGGTAACCCAAAGTACATGAATTAAACATAGATAACCTCCTAACATGATGGGTAAATCTTAAATAACCTCATGATACTATTATCAGTTATCCTAACCTGAGTTGGTTTAGATGCAGTTTTCCACATAAATGTAGGAAATAAACTTTTCTTTCCAAAGCAA
Source organism: Fagopyrum esculentum (assembly GCA_033239045.1). Classification (NCBI taxonomy): domain Eukaryota; kingdom Viridiplantae; phylum Streptophyta; class Magnoliopsida; order Caryophyllales; family Polygonaceae; genus Fagopyrum; species Fagopyrum esculentum. The sequence continues at coordinate 135,632,658 of BSUD01000007.1, read as the reverse complement.
ACAAAGAAATCACTATCAACAACACATAAATCATAATTATTAAAACCTTCTATGCATATGATGATAGGAACGTAGATGCTATTTGGATTAGTAATCCTTAAGCATACTTCTATTTGCATATTAAGTTCTTCATCATCTTCAAAGACAGGTTGACTAATTATCTTTGTTTTATAGCCTATTAATTTTTTAAAACTCGAGGTTTCTCCTTGTGTTTGTGATGTATTAAGTTCACTACTAGTTCTTGAACCTTCCAGATGTGGTCTATAGTTAGATCTAGTGCTTCCCATATATATACTATGTCTAGCAGCTTCTCTAATACTTTTTCCCAAATTATTGGGTTCTAGTTTTCATTTAAGGCTGCTAATAAGCTGACAATTTCATCATCTACTTTAAAGGAAGGATCTTATCTAGGATTTCTAGTTGGGAGACTTACTTGATTTTGTGGAGCCAAATTGAAATGAGGATTGACGCTATAACTTTGACCTTGGAAAGACTTCGATTTATAGGAGGTGGATGAGAATTCGTGTGAATTCTCCATCTTCATCAATAGTTAAAATTCTTTCTTGGTTATGAGTAGAAGGATGTTCGAAGGCATTCATCCACATTGTCCTTAAACTTATTTGGTCTTGCCTTACTTTGACTAGTACTACTTTTTGTCATGGGCTGACTACTTCATATTTATCTGCTTCTACCATTTGAGTTCTAGCAGGTGCGTTGGTAGTATTTTCTAGTTTATAAATGACCTTCCATTTCAATTGTAGAGGACATGTCCTTTTGTGCATTCCTTCAGTTAGCAATTTTAATACTAAGAATTTATGCGCAAAATGATCTTCAAGACTTACTTAATAATTTGTTCTACACACCTAGGATACTGGTCCTTGACTTAGATTACATATTACTCCACTACTAGTTTGATCACTAATTTTTTTGTGCCTAGTGTGATAAAAAAAATTAATACAATGCACATTCTTATCAAAGTCTTGTAATAGAGTAATGACGACATGAATTGTACAAACATAAATGTACTTATATTTTTTTGTCTTTGTTGTGTCTTTGGATATTCTTCCAAATAATTAGATTTGTTTCAGTAGCTTGATTTTTAATTATTTTTTTCTACGATATCTCCATCCATTTCTTCACATACGAACTTTGAGAATATTGGAATGAATGTTCTTTTAAAGAACTGTTCTTTAGCAATGATCGGGAATTCAGCCCCTGATCTATGCATTTTTTCCAATTGTTCTTCGTTGATGGAAGTATCAACTTCTTATAGTTGAGCTAGAGTAGTTGTTTCTATTGAAAAAATATTGCTTCCATTTTTCTTTGATCTTTACTATCTTCTGCATGTATCATTTCACATATTTCCTCATAATCTGAACTTTTAGATTCTTAATATTTCTTGTAAGATACGAGAGCTCTGTAGAACTGATTTCTTCATAGCATGATCAATATGACATTGGGTGTATTTGACAACGAATTGAGATTCTATTATGCGTTGTTGTGTTTTGGGTTCTAGAATACCTTTATTGATATCTTGTATTGTTGTTACAATATCTAATTGATGTTTGATTGGTTCAAAATCTAAAAACCTACATTTTCTCTTACCGCTAATGGGATGAGTTGACTACTTGCATAAATCGGTCGATCATGTTAGATTGTTTGTTTGTTTGTTTCTTATCTTTATTTACCTTGTTTGTTACCTCGATCCAACATATTATTCCTTGATCGAGTCAATTCCATTTCGTGATTGACTCCACTCTTTTGTGTTTTCTATTTTCCTTTTATAATTTTTGTTTTTATATGAATTCCTCAAATCATCATGTAACACCCCAAATCCTGGAGGACTCGGACTGCTACGAGCTGGGACCTCACAATGGGCCCGACCTTTAGCCTGGCAATAACTTCATCGGACCTTACAATACGGCACAAATAAAAAGGCAAAACAACATAGCTTTATTTCATGAGCGAAAGCAAAGTACAATCTCAAAACAACCCAGCCGAGTCTCAAATCCAAAATAAAACAATATAAATCTCAAAGACATGAAATAAGATAAACAGTCCCGTCCTATAATGCACGGAACCCCGGCTGCCCACTACCGCCGGATCACTCGACCGCCTCTCTAACCTGCAAGGCATCTACAAGGCGGTATAATACCGTTAGCTAACATTCTATGCATAAGTATAAAGGTAAAAGAACAAACACACACAACATACACAATTAACATGCAACACTCAATCCGTTTATTATCTTTAGTTAGGTGATATGCCATTACTAATGATACTTATTTTGTGACACGAGGGATTCCCAAACCTCGCTCCTGTCCCCGTTTGCTAACGAGGAATGGTACTAATGCATCTGACCGTCTACCTGCAAGAGCTAGGCAGTGATGTCACGACCCGTTATCATACACTTGGGTCAATTACGTAATATAATAAAGTCGGCCTAATCCGGTTTCATTATTATTTTAACTAGCAAAAACCACTCATACACATTACACTCATACAAGAAGCCAGCTAAGCAAGTCCGTGGACTTACCAGTCTCCGAAGCGCAAACGATCACCTTACTCTCAAGTTCCCTCGGGAAAACGCACAACGCCTGCTCAAGACAAGACACACAAATCAAACCACACTCTAGTCCACTAGAAGTCCTTAGACTTCTAGGCTCAACCTCCTCACCAACCTAGTACAAGAAGACTACACTCTCAGTCCACAACTTTTCCAACTCTCAACATAAAGATTCACACAAGGGTTGCATCCACAAAGCTCTAATCGAACACCACAACAACATACCACCAACGAGACGTACACAACTCACACAAAGCTTCTAAAGCCCAACCACTATATGGCATTCTAGTTCAACTACTCTAAACCAACCTAACACGTCTCTCTAAGTTATAACAACCTAAGGAATGGAAAAAGGAAAGGAAGGAACAAATTTGGGGACTCACTGGTGTAAAACTGCCCCCGCGCTTGACTGAGCCCGCCCCTGCGCCTATCTGGGTCCGCCCCTGCGACTGACTGGGTCCGCCCCTGTTCCTGACTGAACCCGCCCCTGCGCCTCTGTGAATCCGCCCCTGCGCCTAACTGTGCAGAACGTCCGTCTGTTGAGTTCTTCGATTGTGCAGCCGGTCTCTTCGAGTCTCCTTTGGTGTTATGGACGTCTTCCACCTCTCACACTAGGTCTTAGCCTCCCTCCAAGGTCTAGCTTCGTCACCATACCATCAAGACAATGATAGATCGTTGAGCATAGATTCTCAAAGATCTTCCATTGAAGCCATGGAAGAGGAAGAAGAAAGAAGAAGGAAAGAGGAAGAGGAAGAAGCCTTACCCTTGTCACGTCACTGTAGTCCCGACCTCAAGGAAGGTGGATCGAAGTTGGAGCAAGCAAGGAGAAGAATGGAGGAGAAGGATGGAGAAGAAGAAAGGAAGAGGTGAAGTGTGGAAGAGGGTAAACAAAGTAACGTGAATGAAATGAGTGGAAGAGGAGAAGTGGCTGCATAAAGGGGAGGAATGTCAAAGGACCCTCAGCCACCAACTCCCCCAAACATTTAAGAGATAAGTTAAAAGGATAGGAAGGTGAAAGGTTGATCAAACGCTACTACCCCGCCCTCGCGTGTCGCCGCCCTTGCGGGAATCCTAGCCGCACCTACGGCCTGCTCGACTGTGCCGCCTAAGCCGCAAGGGCGTGAGCCCTTGTGCACGGCTTACAAACTCCTCTACCACTATCAAAGCGTAGCGAAAATTCTGACTGTTACATCAGATCCCCCTCAAAATAAGTTTCATCCCAAAACTTAGGGGTACTTACTGATATCATAAGTCGTATGCAAGCCCTATGACTAAACAAGCTACTAAATCAAGACACCTAAGGGTCACACTCAAGCATAGCAGATCTATCATACATACAATTACTGAAAGCAACCAAAACATGGATGTAGGGCTAACCTGATAGTCCTATAGACGTCTCTAGATCTACATAAAACTCGGGATAGTTCCGCCGGATACTATCCTCGGTCTCCCAAGTGGCCTCATCAATCCCTCGTCTCGACCACTGTACTCTCATCATGGGTATTATCTTCGATCCAAGTTTTCTCGTACCTCTCTCCAGAACTGCTATCGGGTGCTCAGTAAAAGTATGGTCCGGCTCAACCACTAAGTCGTCGTGGCTCACTATGTGTATCGGGTCATGCACATACTCTCTCAGCTGAGACACATGAAAAACTGGATGGACTCCCTCCAATAGGGGTGGCAATGCAATCTATACGCTACCTCTCCTACCCGCTCAAGGATCTCAAAGGGTCCGACATATCGGGGAGTCAACTTCCCCTTAATGCCGAAGCGTCTAACGCCCCTCGTCGGTGATACTCTCAACCATACCTGGGCTCCAACCCTGAACTCTAGAGGTCTACGCCTCTTATCAGCATAAGACATCTGACGACTCTGTGCAGCCATCATCCGCTCTTGAATCAATTCTACCCGAGCCATATCGTCCTGCACCTGCTCGGGTGCCACACCACTCATCCTCCCGGGCTCATTCCAACACAAGGGTGTACGGCACCTCCGTCCATATAGTGCCTCATAAGGAGTCATCCCAATAGTCGCATTCCAACTATTGTTATAAGAGAACTCCACCAAGGGAAGATGGTCGGGCCATACCTGCCCCCAATCAAGCACACATTTCCTCAACATGTCCTCAAGGGTCTGAATGGTCCTCTCCGACTAACCGTCCGTCTGAGGATGATACTCCGTGGTGAACAGTAAGCTCGTGCGTAGGGCAGCGTGTACCTGCTTCCAAAACCTCATGGTAAAACGTTCATCCCTATCCGGGATGATCGTCCTCTGCACCCCATGGAACCTCACTATCTGACGGGTAAACTCCTCGGCCAAACGAGACACCGGCCACGTTTCCTTAATAGGAATAAATCGTGCCGTCTTCTTCAACCGATCCACCACCACTCATATCGCATCAAAGCCCTACTCAACCTCAAGCCGGTAACAAAATCCATACAAATGTCCTCCCACTTCCACTAGGAAATCGGAAGTGGTTGGAGCTCTCCTCCGGGCTTGTTGATACGCCCCGGATGGCGATGCCATCCTTGTTTCCGGCTAGAAGGACCCGCACTATTTTGAAGACATTTATTATTATTCGGCTATTTAATAATAGGCCTTTTATATTCGGAACTTTAATTCCGGAACTTAATTCCGTGACTTAAATTCCGACCTTTCATATTTTAGGCCTTTTATTTCCGGAACTTAATTTTGGATTTTAATTCTGTCATTTATGTTTTGACTCTTTCCATGGCCTCCATCCACTATATAAGGATGGCTTGGCTCATTTGTAAGATATGTCTAAGTTTAGTCCAAGTATTGTGAAGGGAAAATCCTCTTACTTGGTTTAGGCATCACTTCTTCTTCCACCCTCTTAAAGTTTTATCTTGGATCTAGTCTTTGATCCAAGCCTATCATACTCGAGGATCCTTTTGAAGGATCAACCGAACGCTTCCGCATCTATTTCTAAGCTTTCGCCGCTCAAGTTATAAGTTTGACCTAACACGAACGATCAACTTTATCTACTCCACTTCGTGGATGATTCAATGTATCTAGATCGGATCGACCGTACGCTTCCGCGTCCATTTCTAAGCTTTCTCCGCTCAAGTTCTTCGTTTGATCCAACTCGAACGATCAAGAAGAAGTAGTTGAAGTTTCTCCTCGATCTAGATCGTCCATATTTATATCATTGGTATCAGAGCTCGGGATCAAGGTCAATTTCTTTACCTGTGTTCTTGATTGTTCTTCACAACTTTTTTTTCGCTTTGGTGTTCTTCGAAGATCTTCAAGTGTTTTTCATTGTTCATCATGTTCTACGACGATGATGATCAGTTTGACTTGTATGGAGAATGGTTGCCTTCTTTTCATGAACTAAATCTCAAAGCGGCCAAACAAACCTCCCAGAGGTACCGACGGAGACAATATTTTGTGGATGAGGAGTGGTTGTCTCCTCCGGACCCACCTAGGCCGACTTTTTCGATGGACGGGCACCGACGGTATCCACACCAACAAGAATATTCAGAGGATACCTATGTTGCTCCAAGACAACGTTCCTACCTTGAAGAAAATCCCTACAAGAAACAACAAGAAGAGAATAAGTTTTTAAGGGAAGAGATTGAAAAATTGAAGGCACAAATGGCTTCCCTCATGACGGCCGCCCAACAAGAACAACCGTTGTCTGATGATCCATTAGAAGAGGCCAAGAAAGAAACCGGCATTGACAATGTTGAAGTCATCACTGACAACAATAAAGTCAACATCAACAAAGACGACATCATCAAGGGTGAAGAAGCCATCAACCATGACAAAGACACCTTTATGTTGTTGGACTACAAATTCGAGTCGGTTGACCCGAGGTTTGATTTTGTTTTGTCTAATAACATATTTACCGGCTTACCCTTTCTTCTTTCCGGCATGCCTCCGACGTACAATGTCACAAGCTTAGATGGCATGGTAGACAAACTCACCGGCGAGACCATCCACATGTACTACAAGTTTGAGCCGCCGGATTCAAAGTTTTTCCTTGTTATGTCGGACAACTTGCCACCCACCCAAGGTTTGGTGCACAATTTTATGACGGTGAAACGGGACGTTTCACATTTAAGAGGAGGAGAATGATACGCCCCCGGATATCGATGTCATTCGTGTTTCCGGCTAGAAGGACCCGCACCATTTTGAAGACTTTTATTATTATTCGGCTATTTAATAATAGGCCTTTTATATTCGGAACTTTAATTCCGGAACTTAATTCCGTGGCATAAATTCCGACCTTTCATATTTTAGGCTTTTCATTTCCGGAACTTAATTTTTGATTTTAATTCCGTCATTTATGTTTTGACTCTTTGTATGGCCTCCATCCACTATATAAGGATGGCTTGGCTCATTTGTAAGATATGTCTAAGTTGAGTCCAAGTATTGTGAAGGGAAAATCCTCTTACTTGGTTTAGGCATCACTTCTTCTTCCACCCTCTTAAAGTTCTATCTTGGATCTAGTCTTTGATCCAAGACTTTCATATTCGAGGATCCTATTTGAAGGATCAACCGAACGCTTCCGCATCAATTTCCAAGCTTCCGCCACCCAAATTCTACATTTGATCCTTCTCGAACGATCAAGAAGAAGTAGTTGAAGTTTCTCCTCGATCTAGATCGCCCATATTTATATCATTGGTATCATAGCTCGGGATTGAGGTCAATTTTTTTACTAGTGTTCTTGATTGGTGTTCACAATTTTTTTTTCGCTTTGGTGCTCTTCGAAGATCTTCAAGTGTTCTTCATCGTTCATCATGTTCTACGACGATGATGATCAGTTTGACTTGTATGGAGAATGGTTGCCTTCTTTTCATGAACTAAATCTCAGAGCTCAGGATCGAGGTCAACTTCTTTACCTGGTCTAAGAAGTCAATGAAGATGCCATTCATCAACTCCATGAAGACAGCAGGAGCATTGGTGAGCCCAAAAAGGCATCACCACAACTCATAATGACCTTATCTTGTCCGAAAAGCCGTCTTTGGTACGTCTTCCTCTCGCACTCTCAGCTGATGGTACCCTGACCTCAAGTCAATACGCGAAAACACAGTAGCGCCCTGCAACTGATCCAACAAATCATCAGTACGCGGCAATGGGTAATTGTTCTTAACCATGAGTTTGTTCAATTCTCGATAGTCAATACAAAGCCTCATAGATCCGTCCTTCTTCCTGACAAAGAGGACTGGCGCACCCCAGGGAGACACACTGGGTCGGATAAATCCTCTCTCTGCTAAATCCTCGAGTTGCTTCTTGAGCTCAAGGATCTCGACTGGTGCCATGCGGTATGGAGTCTTGGAGATCGGCCTCGTGCCGGGCTCCAACTCAATCCCAAAATCTACACTCCTCTGCGACGGTAGGCCAGGAGGCTCGCCAAAGACATCCTCAAACTCACAAGCTACAGGGGTATCTGCTAAAGATGATCTCACATCCTCCTTCATGGCGTAACACCAGAAGGCCTCGCACCCATGACCTATGAGCTTTGCGGCTCGGACCACACTAATGACCGTCCTGATCTTTCCGAGGTCCCACCTTCGAAAGACCTCCTTCTGTCCAGATTCCGTAGTGACCGTCACGGTCCTCTTACTAACGTCCAGAACTACTCGATGGAGGTACATCCAGTCCATCCCTAGTATGACCTCTTCATGCACTAAGGGCATGACGTGGAAGTCAGCTAGTCAGTCACGATCTCCCAGGCAGATGGGACAACCGTGAATCTCTCGAGTGCCACGAATCTTACTCCCATCGGTTAACCTTATAAGAAAAGGTTCTGTTCGCTCCAAAAGGTGTGTGCAAGCTTTAAATTTATAACCCTAGACTTAAGCTTAAAACAAGGATGCGAACCCGCAGTGTACGGGTCAATCGTAGTAAAAGCAAGAAAATTCCAGGGGTCGATCACAGGGACTTAGTGAAACAAAGTCCAATACGGTATGCTAGTGTTGATGCTAACCACAAGAGCAAGTAATACAATCAAAGATGAATAAGATGTCAAATAAAGCAAACATGCAATTCTAGGGATTAAAGCATCTAGTTGTGGTTCCAACTCAAGATCTATAGATAAGTGGACAAAGCTGAGATTTTTGCATGGGGAAGGTGTTTCTAAAGTGGAGTAGATTACCGGGTAAGTCTCACTACACACTAATCCCAAACCGTAACTCCTATTACCGGGTAAGTCTCAAGGAATTAAGATAAAGAACTATTGCCGCAAACTAACACACCATCTAAGGGAATAGAATCAACCTTTACCGGGTAAGTCTCAGGCTAACTCACAAAGATGGGATGGAAGCACACTCAAACCCCAATAAAGGACAAGCCTTTATTACCTACACTTATGATCGTTAGTATACAAACTAAGGAATTACCGGGTAAGTCTCATCCTAAGCTTGCTTTGAACCAGAAAGGTGTAATAAAAATAGGATTTGGCAAACTCTAACACATTAACTCTCAGTTAAGGATCGGATAAGCCACCTCGGTCAGAAGAATTCCACCCCGGCCGAGATGTTCATCGACTGAACGAGATGCTTAGGGTTAAGGTTAAGGACTCGAACTTTCAGGATCCTACTGTGATTAAGATCATTCTATCATTGTTTTTCCCACAACCTTCAGCCAATCACCCTAGAATCACACAAGGAAATTAGCCACTCATCATCATAATGAAAGTATTAAATATATGGGAAGAAGGTGAATATTTGAACAAAGAAGAATTTAATGAAAACACTTCAATAACTGAATCAAATATCACACAAAATCGTTCCTTGGATAATGATCCAATAAGACAAGACAACAAGGAAAGGAATTGAAGACAATCTTACAAAACCCTCCAAAAAGCTATAAAGCTATAGTCTTCAATCTTCCTTCAACCTTTAAAAAGGTTCTTCAACTCTCTCCCAAATTGGAGTAGGATGCGGCTGCTGCGCTGATAGCTGATTGTATGCGGTGTATGCAGCCTCCAAGCATGATCGGATTTGTGGAAAATCCAACCCTTTTTATAGGAAAAATAACCCTCCAAAAATAATAAATCTTAAGAAGATATTATCCCATAAATATAGGTAAAATATATATTCTGCATATCTCCTTCCTTCTAGAAGCTCAGCCCAAGAATAAAATATTCTCGCCGCGTCCTAGGTGTTCGCCTCGGTCGAGTCGGCGTCTCTGGATCGCCTCGGTCGAGATGAATCTCTGGTCAACCGAGGTGACTCATAACTGAATGTAGAATCTCTCAAAACTGGTCCAAAGTAAATCTTTAATCATGGCTATGCTTCCTGAAGGATTCCTTTTTGCTCCTCAATGTAGCTCCAAATGACTCTTGACTCCTTTTGCTCCTTTTTGATGCAATACGTACCATATTACCTGCAATTACAACGAAACTAGGTGTAGACCTCGATTCTCGCAAAGGTAGATGAAATGGTAGTAAAATCACATAATGTACATACAAACATGCAGATTATGAAAGATAAAACGTCCAAACAAACCCCAAAATATAGACTATAATTCATGCTATCAAAATACCCCATACTTAGCCCTTGCTTGTCCCTAAGCAAGTTCCTCATATAGAAATCAAGATAGAATGGATTATAAGTCAAGAAAATCAATGAAAAGTCTTTCAAAAACATTTTATGGTGTGCAACTATCATAGATCACTCTAAGAGAGTACTTCATGGAATTTAAAAACTCAATATGATCAAAACATTTTATAAATATAGGAAAGTTGTTCATCTTTGCATAAAATCATAGAATGCATAATAAATCATAATTATCAAAATTAATCATGTATAATCCGATTTAAACCGCTAAGTCAATCAACAAGCTCAAGGTCTCAAGGGCTTCCCAAAAGAAAAGGTCAAGAAACGTGTAGGGTAGGGATGAATGTAAGGTAATGTGGTGCTAGAATCCGGGAAAAGGATGAACTTCACTTTCACTTTGACTTGCAACATCTTCCACCAATAAGCTTTGCTTATTTCACACTTTTTTTCTCTTTTACTTTACTTTTTGGGATGCATGGACAGAGGTGCACAATAACCGAAGCCTAGGAAATCCGCAATCATCAATTTCTCGAGATGCGTCAAACCCTTGATGCACATACCATGACCCGTTAGGAATATCGCTCAATCCGACTTTGGCAAGACACAAACACCCGGCTATGTGAATGGTGCCGAGTTACTCATCTTCATGATTGACTTCCCCAAACCTATTATTGCTTTCTAACACTTTCACTTTCAGCCACTTCTCAACTTTTGACTTGCTTTCACCACTTTGCTTGCTTCCAAATTCCCGGATAGGTAAAGGGAGGCAATATGTATATGAGGGGCTAAGCATGATCAAGAAGAAGAAGAAGAAGAAGAATGAATTGCCTTGGTCTTTCCAAGAAGAACGTGAGAGAACTTATGCTGCGGTGTCAACCTTCAAATTCAACATAATTTGGATAGTATTAAACACGCCAATAATTTCAAACAAAGCATTTAGCAACTTAAACATATCATAAAACATTTCAAACATATAAAGAATTTAAATCCAGTCGGTAAACAAAATCTTCACTGAGATCATATCCAGATAAGTAACACAAATCGTTTTCGAAAACTCTCAGTTAACCCACCTCGGTCGAGATGTTCTTGGTTCAACCGAGGTGAAACACCTCGTTTTGCCAGAACTGTCCCGGTCGAGGTCAAAAATTTTTTTTAAAACCATTTTTTTTTTTTTTCGGTTTCGACGTTTTTCTCAATCAAATAACCTGTAAGTATTTAGCAACTTAAACAAAGCATTTAGCAACTTAAACATATCAGAACTGTCCCCGGCAACGGCGCCAAAAACTTGTTCGCTCCAAAAGGTGTGTGCAAGCTTTAAATTTATAACCCTAGACTTAAGCTTAAAACAAGGATGCGAACCCGCAGTGTACGGGTCAATCGTAGTAAAAGCAAGAAAATTCCAGGGGTCGATCACAGGGACTTAGTGAAACAAAGTCCAATACGGTATGCTAGTGTTGATGCTAACCACAAGAGCAAGTAATACAATCAAAGATGAATAAGATGTCAAATAAAGCAAACATGCAATTCTAGGGATTAAAGCATCTAGTTGTGGTTCCAACTCAAGATCTATAGATAAGTGGACAAAGCTGAGATTTTTGCATGGGGAAGGTGTTTCTAAAGTGGAGTAGATTACCGGGTAAGTCTCACTACACACTAATCCCAAACCGTAACTCCTATTACCGGGTAAGTCTCAAGGAATTAAGATAAAGAACTATTGCCGCAAACTAACACACCATCTAAGGGAATAGAATCAACCTTTACCGGGTAAGTCTCAGGCTAACTCACAAAGATGGGATGGAAGCACACTCAAACCCCAATAAAGGACAAGCCTTTATTACCTACACTTATGATCGTTAGTATACAAACTAAGGAATTACCGGGTAAGTCTCATCCTAAGCTTGCTTTGAACCAGAAAGGTGTAATAAAAATAGGATTTGGCAAACTCTAACACATTAACTCTCAGTTAAGGATCGGATAAGCCACCTCGGTCAGAAGAATTCCACCCCGGCCGAGATGTTCATCGACTGAACGAGATGCTTAGGGTTAAGGTTAAGGACTCGAACTTTCAGGATCCTACTGTGATTAAGATCATTCTATCATTGTTTTTCCCACAACCTTCAGCCAATCACCCTAGAATCACACAAGGAAATTAGCCACTCATCATCATAATGAAAGTATTAAATATATGGGAAGAAGGTGAATATTTGAACAAAGAAGAATTTAATGAAAACACTTCAATAACTGAATCAAATATCACACAAAATCGTTCCTTGGATAATGATCCAATAAGACAAGACAACAAGGAAAGGAATTGAAGACAATCTTACAAAACCCTCCAAAAAGCTATAAAGCTATAGTCTTCAATCTTCCTTCAACCTTTAAAAAGGTTCTTCAACTCTCTCCCAAATTGGAGTAGGATGCGGCTGCTGCGCTGATAGCTGATTGTATGCGGTGTATGCAGCCTCCAAGCATGATCGGATTTGTGGAAAATCCAACCCTTTTTATAGGAAAAATAACCCTCCAAAAATAATAAATCTTAAGAAGATATTATCCCATAAATATAGGTAAAATATATATTCTGCATATCTCCTTCCTTCTAGAAGCTCAGCCCAAAAATATAAGATCACTTTCCAATTTTAAAAGATCTCAGCCAAGAATAAAATATTCTCGCCGCGTCCTAGGTGTTCGCCTCGGTCGAGTCGGCGTCTCTGGATCGCCTCGGTCGAGATGAATCTCTGGTCAACCGAGGTGACTCATAACTGAATGTAGAATCTCTCAAAACTGGTCCAAAGTAAATCTTTAATCATGGCTATGCTTCCTGAAGGATTCCTTTTTGCTCCTCAATGTAGCTCCAAATGACTCTTGACTCCTTTTGCTCCTTTTTGATGCAATACGTACCATATTACCTGCAATTACAACGAAACTAGGTGTAGACCTCGATTCTCGCAAAGGTAGATGAAATGGTAGTAAAATCACATAATGTACATACAAACATGCAGATTATGAAAGATAAAACGTCCAAACAAACCCCAAAATATAGACTATAATTCATGCTATCAGGTTCCCCTTCTACTGTATCTAAGGTCAACCTATCTATGCAATCATCAGATATGAAAGAGTGCGTCGCACCCGTATCAAAAAGTACTCGGACTAGAAAGCCATGAATCGTAATAGTACATGTGGCTGCGGCCGCTGCTGGCTCTACGGTGCTCCTCAACTCGAAGACTCAAGCCTGAGTACCCCTAGTCTCTGAAGTGCCTCCACCACGCCCTCTACCTCTACCTGAAATCTGAGCAGAACCCTAAGAATATGCCTGACCAAGGGCTCGCTGCTGCTGACCCCGAGCCTGATACTGAGACTGCCTTTGTCCACCCCTTGAGGTACCAGCAGGCGAGGACCCCTGTTGTTATGTTACCTTACCCTGTCGGCAAAAGGTAGCCTTATGGCCCAGCTGGCCGCAAGTAAAACATGTCACTGGTGGCTTCCTACATTCCGGCTTAATGTGTCCATACTCCCCGCAGCTGTAGCACTTACGTCCTCTAGATATAGTCGGTGGTAAAACCTGGTAACTAGAACGACCTTGAGACTGACCACGTCCATGACCTGCACTTCCTGCTTTTGTACTGGCTGACCCGATTCTTTGTCTCTTGTCTGACCCTCCAAACTGCATAGCTCTTAGGACCCAGTCGGTCCCTCTCATACATGAAAGCCCGATCCTGATAGTCGGCTAAGGACTCACAGTGGAACCCCGCCAGATAGAAGCGTGTAGTCTCCCTCAGTCTCTGGGAGAACAAATACACGTACTGGTTCACAGGTGACTCAGCAGGACCTAGCGGTGACAGCTCCTCCCGGAACCTCCTGATCGTCTCAGTTATCGGAACATCGTCAAATCCTGTCTCCAAGAAGTCCTGCACTTGGTCTCTCCTTAGTGAGGTAGGACAAAAAGTCTCCCGCACAAGACTCAACAACTGCTCAAATCGGGACACTCCGCCCCGCACGGTCCTCCACCAGAACTATGTTTGGTCTCTAAACAAGGTCTGAACCAGCTCCACCTTACGACCCTCAGGACAGCGGATCGCCTCCAGTGCGGACTCCACGTGACTAATTCAATGGTCTACCTCAAGTCCAACATTCCCGTCGAACGTGGGGACTCGCTGATGGTTGAAAGTCTTCAACCAACAATCCGGCCTCGGTGCCCTCAGCTCGTCTCTCACTCGATCATCCTCAACAACTCTCCCTGGTGCCGCTACTACCAGTGGGACTACCACCTGGGTCACCCTCTGAGAGACCTCTGCCGACCTAGCTGGCACCGGCGGTGCTGGAGGTGGAGTCCCGATCTTGTATGCCTCTTGCACTTACTGGACATACGCTCGATACTCCGATACTCCAATCGATACACGGCCAGAATCAGCAGGCCTTGAAGTCCGTACTCCGAACCTAGCAACGGTCTCATCCCTAACCTCGAGAACAATACTCTCAGCTACCTCCTCAACAGGAACATCCGCAGCTGGCGGATCTACAACGGGAGCACGTCCCCGACCTCGGACCTCGAAAGCCTACCCACACGTTCCTGTCTCGGAGCTCCTGGGGGAAGGGGAGGTCGGCCCCCTCCTCGTCCGACGTAAGTTGTCGCTCTCGTGCGTGCTATCTGGTAGAGATGTGATCGATATAAGACTACTTTATTTGCTAATAAAGTCATAACTAACTTATCACTCTAGGTCACTTCTAAAGGTCAAAACGTAACTAACAACACATGCTATGACAAAAGTCCAATAAACTATGCCATCGAGTTCTACGGAGGTAGTGGTGGTCCGTGCATTCTATCCCAACCCGTTTATGCTCATGGTTTTGAAAACAAAATTCATTTTAAAAGTTCGGAACCCTTGCGGTTTACGTTTGTTTGTTTATTGGGCTTTTTGTAGATAGCGAGTGTCGTTGTTGCCCACCTAGGGCTCTGATACCATATTGTAGCATCCCAAATCCTAGAGGACTCGGAATGCTACGAGTTGGGACCTCACAATGGGTCCCGACCCTTAGACTGACAACAACTTCATCGGACCTTACAACACGACACAAATAAAAAGGCAAAACAACATAGTTTTATTTAATTAGCTAAAGCAAAGTACAATCTCAAAACAAATCAGCCGAGTCTCAAATCAAGAATAAAACAATATAAATCTCAAAGACATGAAATAAGATAAACAGTCCCGTCCTATAATGCACGGAACCCCGGCTGCCCACTACCGCCGGATCACTCGACCGCCTCTCTAACCTACAAGGCATCTACAAGGCGGTATAATACCGTTAGCTAACATTCTATGCATAAGCATAAAGGTAAAAGCACAAACACACTCAACATACTCAATCAACATGCAACACTCAATCCGTTTATTGTCTTTAGTTAGGTGATATGGCATTACTAATGATACTTATTTTGTGACACGAGGGATTCCCAAACCTCGCCCTTGTCCCCGTTTACCAACAAGGAATGGTACTAATGCATCTGACCGTCTACCTGTCTGGGCTGGTCGCAGGGAACCTCCTAACTCTCGCAAGAGCTAGACAATGATGTCACGACCCGTTATCATACACTTGGGTCAATCACGTAATATAATAAAGTCGGCCTAATCCGGTTTCATTGTTATTCTAACTAGCAAACACCACTCATATACATTACACTCTTACAAGAAGCCATCTAAGCAAGTGTGTGGATTTACCAGTCTCCGAAGCGCAAACGATCACCTCACTCTCAAGTTCCCTGGGGAAAACGCACAACGACTGTTCAAGACAAGTCACACAAATCAAACCACACTCTAGTCCACTAGAAGTCTTTAGACTTCTAGGCTCAACCTCCTCACCAACCTAGTACAAGAAGACTACACTCTCAGTCCACAACTTTTCCAACTCTCAACATAAAGATTCACACAAGGGTTGCATACACAAAGCTCTAATCGAACACCACAACAACATACCACCAATGAGACGTACACAACTCACACAAGGCCTCAAAACCCCAACCACTATATGGCATTCTAGTTCAACTACTCTAAGCGAGCCTAACATGCCTCTAAGTTATAACAACCTAAGGAATGAAAGAAGGAAAGGAAGGAACAAGATTCGGGACTCACTGGTGTAAAACCGCCCCCGCACCTGGCTGAGCCCGCCCCTGCACCTACCTGGGTCCGCCCCTACGCCTGACTGGGTCCGCCCCTGCGCCTGACTGAACCCGCCCCCACGCCTGACTGAACCCGCCCCGCGCCTCTATGAATCCGCCCCTGCGCCTAAATGTGCAAAACGTCCGTCTGTTTAGTTCTTCGATTTTGGAGCCGGTCTCTTCGAGTCTCCTTTGGTGTTATGGACGTCTTCCACCTCTCACACTAGGTCTTAGCCTCCCTCCAAGGTCTAGCTTCGTCACCATACCATCAAGACAACGATAGATCGTTGAGCATAGATTCTCAAAGATCTTCCATAGAAGCCATGGAAGAGGAAGGAAGAAAGAAGAAGGAAAGAGGAAGAGGAAGAAGCCTTACACTTGTCACGTCACTGCAGTCCCGACCTCAAGAAAGGTGGATCGAAGTTGGAGCAAGCAAGAAGAAGAATGGAGGAGAAGGATGGAGAAGAAGAAAGCAAGAGGTTAAGTGTAGAAGAGGGTAAACAAAGTAACATGAATGAAATGAGAGGAAGAGGAGAAGTGGTTGCATAAAGGGGAGGAATGTCAAAGGACCCGCAACCACCAACTCCCCAAACATTTAAGAGATAAGTTGAAAGGATAGGAAGGCGAAAGGTTGATCAAACGCTACTACCCCGCCCTCGCGTGTCGCCGCCCTGCATAACCTTAAGAAGTGGAAGGAATTAGACGAAGTAGTTCACCTAACAAAATAGAGGGTCTTTGATCGACTCAACCGGTTGCCCAACTCGACCAACCTCGTGAGTCACTCGACAAGACAACCCCATAAGGTTTTAAACGACTTGAGTGGCCCCGTGGTCAACTTGACCGGCACCACTAACACAGACGGGTCTAGGATGAACAACATGGTACACTAGTAGTAAGAGAATGTCCTACTTTGTATGTTGGTACAACAAGGTATTTGAACCACATGGGCACATTTGACATATGTAACATGAACATGTAAGAAAATACAAAGAAGAAAATATCCGATGGCAGAGCATCAGCAGGTACTGTCCATGTAATTAACCAACAAATCTCCGACCATAACTCTGTCCGGCATTCTCCCTGCAGCGCCATATATAGGAGCCATCCCTCCTTTCATCGGACCTGGGTTCGCTTTTACCTGAAAGGCACAAGCAATGTCAGGGGTTTACAAAGCAAAAAAACATACATTTTGCAAGCAAACCCGTAAGACAGCAAGCTTACAGTTTGTACAGATTCCTTCAAGTCCTTGACGAACTCGTCGGCCATGTTCACATGTTGAAGGGTCACACAGATATGGAGGCTGTGAATGAATAAACACAAAACTGCTTGCGTCAATGAAACTATTCGAGCAGAAAGGCTGCGGAAATCATAGTCCAAGTCCGATAAATTTACCTGTTTGGCCTCTGCAGTGCATTTAGATGCCAGCCCTTGGATGTCAATATGTCATTCACCTCAAATATATCAACAACTTCGGATCCGAAAGCTACAATTGTCATGTCTGGCTTTCCTATGATATACAACTCCTGAATACCCTTTATTCTGCACAGAAGCAACTATTTTATGTTCAATTTGTATCGAACGTTTATCAAAGGGTGACATTTTTATGGAGGAAGCACGTCAAGTTACCCTTGCTGTATCTTCTTTGACGTTTCCATAATCTGTCTTGTGTGCACCAGGTATCCTGTACGCAGTCAAAATCCGTTACTATTTAAGTAAAATTGAACCTATTAGCCTCAAAACAAGCAACAGCAAGACCTCAACCTTCTTCTCCAACAGATATCATTGCTGCCCAGGCACCAGCTATGAGACTCCCTGGCCTGCTACCAGCAATAGTTGGGGAAACATACAGACCACCCGTCCATTCCGTTACTGAAACACACAAAACATATTTCTTATATTCAAGGAATGAATGAATCATCCTAGGAAGAGGAGAAAAAATCACCCACCTGCAACAAATTGATGCTGTTCAAGACAAGCCACGAGCAATGAAATTAAAACAAGAAATAGAGTTAGTTTCTGAAGCAGTCAATTAATTTGTTGCACACTTGAATCATATATAAATTGCTTGCCTTCCTGATTTCATGATTCCTATATAAAACCACACTTGTTCCTTTAGGTGCCAAGCCATACTTGTGCACATCAACTGACATTGAGGTAACTCCTTGGACACAGAAGTCAAATGGGGGAACTGGATACCTATGAAATATTCAGAAAGTCAAAGGAACAGCTGAATCAGAAAAATACATATTTCACTATTCTACAAACTGTTGTCATAAGAAACTTAATATGACAACAAATAAGAGCCTTGGATATGATCTAGGTATAGTTAATTTTTTTGTACACTGAGATGCCTCTGATTTAAGTTCTACAGCATAACTAAATAAGTGCAAAAAACATGCAAATTTCCATCATAACCATTGTCGTCACATTGGGGGAAAAGAACAGGGGCAATTAGGAATACATAGATAAGTGGATCAAAATTTGCAAAATGCAAAAGCTCAAAAGAAAAGAAAAGCATGGCAAGCTTACCCAAGTTTACGAGCAAATGGCAATACAAAGCCGCCAAGACAAAGATCAACATGGAGGCAGACCCCAAAGCTTGATGCCAATGCTGCAAGCTCCTGGGAAAATGAAATCGAGCCTCAGCAAGCAGCTAGAACAAAAAAAATAGAAGATTAACACACTGAGAAAAAGATACATACTTCAATAGGGTCAATGATTCCATGTGGATATCCAGGTGAAGATCCAACAATCTGACAGTCAAAGCATTTTTGTTTTATAAATCACAAATAACTAATCTGGTGAAAGGGAAGAATACTATGTTTGCAATAGCAGTGGAAGCTGATTGTATAGCTGCAGTGCTGACAAAATTTGCTCCACACCTAGAAGATGAACAAAGAGAAATGCAACAGAATCTGCACGTCATACCAATACAGTATTCTTATTGATCCACCGTCTGATTGCTTTTGTATCGGCTTGAAACGCTTTATTCACAGGAACACGCCTTAGCTTAATGTTAAAATACTGTGCAGCTTTGTCATAAGCTGAGTGGGCAGATTCTGCAATAATCCTAATATAGGAGAAAGTCACAAAAAGGATAGAACAAGCAAAACTCTACAGAAAATAAATAGTTATAAGGAGCATGGACCATTAAATCCGATGAAGGTCAAGAGATGCACATTTAAAAATAAATAAAAGCCCCTTATTAATATTTAGGTTGACATACATTTCTGGGGTTGTAATTCCCCGTTTAGCTTTCATGTAGTCGCGTGAAGATTTTACAGCTAACAGTATGCTTTCTGTGCCCCCAGATGTCATATTTCCACAGATCTGTCCACCAGATGCCTTTTCTTTACTACCAAAAAGTGCAGCAGTCATCGCAACAACTTCAGCCTCAAACCTAACGACGCTTTGAAAAACATCTAGGTGTAATGGATTCGTATGTGCAAACCTGAACAACAAAAAGCATTAGCAGATTATAAAAACTAGATCTGCTTAAACAAAAAAAAAAAAACAATCACTTACACATCTCTGTGGTGATCGTTTGTTGTTCAGCTGGCAGTCAATTAGCCAAGTGTATTATTTGTGAGAAAGTTGTCTACCTTACTATAGCAATTAGGCCTATATATATGGTGATGATGTATTGTTAACAACCTAAATGTTTCTTGAGAAATTTCTCCTTCTTTTTTTCACTCTTTCTTGATCAATGAACATTTGATTTAGTTTTATCTTGATGAATATGAATTTTTATTCCTAATGCAAAACTCTACACATAATTAAAGTAACAAATACAATAAAAAAAATTCACTTGATTGATCTTTTGACTTTGGTGGTCATTCGACTCTTGGAGATGAGGACGAATGAGCAGAGTGCTGCACAACAGTTTTTGTAACAGAATGGCATGGTTTTCAGAAAAATCATATTGTTCTCATAATGCATGGTCACCCACTTGGATGAAGTACTTATGCATTTTTTATGGAAGATACTTCCTAACTTAGAGTAGGAAAATATCTATGGCGTTTAGCTCTAAGCTGACAATAGGGTTGGAGATAACTGGTCACCCAGATTGGTATAAGGCTAAGACTGTAAGAGAAACAAGAGAGATACTAGTCTTGCAGCACATGTGAAGAGTGATCACTTCAATACTATGTAGCATGGAAACTCCAAAGGGCAAGTGTTTCCGTTTCTCGGAAACATGGACACAAGGAAACACAAATCCTTATGTAAGACTATGGCAACTATATTAGTAAGATATTTTGGTTGCCTTATTTCAGTGGTTAGGCATATATATAAAGTCACTGTGTATGTTATTTGTTAACATTGTAATTTTTCCTGAGTAATAAAATTATCGTTTTTCCACCTATTCTCTAACTTTTCTTTCTCAAGTGTCAAAGATCTGATTCTGTTTCCCTTTGTTATTTATAAACTATCCTAATTTAAAATTATAGATCCAACATTAAACAGATTTTACAGCAGAATACTAAAATCAACAAAAAGAGTATAAAAAAAATGACTTTGTGATATTAAAATAAACTGTCAAGAAACCAGCTTACTAACATTGAGCATGCCTCGTTTATCAAGGAAAAGTGGCCTTCAGACTCACTTCCACCAATATATCTGCACAATGTTCATAAATCTAATTAGAAATCATCATCAGAAACACAAAATTTATGCATCAACAAACAGTACACACAAGAAACTTCTTATCTAGCTTCCTTTCTATCATTTCAAGAAAGAACATACACTGTACCGGAGCATTTGCCTTGCCAAGCTGCGTCATTCTTCTTCTCTTCTTTCATCATATCGATCACTGCATTCCCTAATCCATCCTTCGGCAATTCAGTCCTCCAGCCATCTCTTTTAGACTTATTGGAGGACTGCATCTGGTCAACAACCTGCGTATCAAATTAAAACCCAATCCATCAAAATCTGTATGCTGGCTACTGAATAGTGTTTACCGCATCAAGGTGCAAAGAGTCAAATAAAGCAAGGCACTGTCAAGTTGCACAATGAGAACGTGAAAAGAACAAATACCAGCAAATTAATAGTGGGGTAAACTCCAATGCCAAGCACGCATCAAAGATTTAACAAACATAATCATGTATTTCATTCTATGTAAGTCCCCAACTTATAATCCAACTTAACATTTATCAGAAGGATATGCTTATAATTATGCGTCAGCAATCTGTTAACTCGTAACTGTATAAGTGATTTATTTCGCTGGAAGTGACAAAATGTCGCGAAAAACTTCAAATCATGCAAGGAATCGATCACTTAGCATAGAAACCAAGTAATATCATGTATACATGAGTCACTGGGCGATAATTGAACCCTAGCAGTACTAGCAAATTCCTATTTTATAATTTATGATATATCCTCACAACGTTCAAGTATTACACCGGACCCCTCCCTGGTCCTCAAATCAAAATCAGTTTTTAAGAAGACAATAGAATACTGGAAAAACAATTCACCTTCTGCTTTTCAGCATCGATGTACCTCTTCACACCAGGAACCAATCTACGGACATAAAAATCGAAAATTCAGTAGAAATCAATCAAATTATGAATCAACATAAACTCAACACTAGATATGGGTCAAAAGATGGATTCCTTTACTTGATCAAATGCATGAAAGAAGCTACGAGAGTGGCCTTAAGGCCTTGATCTCGAACTAGCTCGAAGAAGGAGTGAAGAATGCGAGCAATAAGGAGAGATAAAAGGGGAAATATTGCGATTATTAGGGGTTCGTATTGAGATAAGAAGGAGTTAGCTGAAGATCTGAAATGAGAGAGAAGAGAGGTAAACGATGACTCCATTGCAGCGAGAGGTCCGCAGAAGGAAGCAAAACAATCAGAGCACCAAAAAAATGAAAAATGCGGACAATTTAAAATGACGGAACGCGTGAGAAGCACGCCATCCTCTCCCGACTGTGGAGATATTTTTTTTATTTTTCCTTTTTTTTAATAAAAGCAAAGTGGTTTGTTATAACAAATTAAACTAAAGTTTAGTATATAATATAAAAAGGTTTACTATTGTAAGAGGGTAGATTCCTCTTTCAAGAATTCATGTTTTGAAAATATTAAATGATGACTTTATTGTCAATAATTTTGAAGAAAAAAAAATCGATATAACAAATTAAACTGTCACTGAAAAATTCATCTCTCATTTTGTTTAAATATGTCTTGATTATACTCATTGTAAAGAATGTTCTTTCCACCGTAATTGTGATAACTGTTAACACTAAAGTCAATTTTATAAGACGATATACCAAATGAAACATTTTGTAATGCCCTTCTCAATTATCTTAATAGAACAATCTCCAATATTTTGCAAAATTGAATAATTTCACTTCTTCTAATTTCATAAATCCATAACTAAAGTTGTTCTTTAAATTCCATTTGCTCACAAATTGATAGATCTTATGGATATAACTTTGCAAGTTGAAGTAATATATTCTCACAAAAATTGGAGAACTTATTCTTAAGATCAAGACATCCTATACAATTAAGTAATTCTATTGTTGACTCACTGAAATGATTCCTATCTTTGTATTAATTTGGTCAATAACCTACAAATGTACCCTCACAGTAATTTGATACAAATACTAGTTTATTTTAATTGAGAAATAACAAATTACTTGACAAAAAAATCTCTGCGTTTTTAAGGGGTGATAGTTTGTTGTACCAAACCATTACATCTAGAGCGAAGATTTGTAACAAGATGGTCCATATTGAGAATCATAACATTTTGTTTAGTACAATGAATCATTGACTTCTCCAATCAACTCATCACATCCATTGTCCCTCAAATCTTGAAATTTCATTTTAGTGTTTTGAACGAGACCAACAGTGGCTACGATATTTTGCTATATTTGTTGCAAGCATTGTGACAACATATTTGTCAACCCCAATACTTTATTCATCAAGTGAGCAATAAAAATAAAATGATAACTTTTCATCTTTTCCGTCAAACTACCGACAGTGCCCCTAGTTTCTCATCGGTGCCCTCATCAAATATAGTTTCTAGCACTTTGAGAGTTGAGTTCCACAAACAAAGAATATGAATAGTGGTTGTATAGTGAGAATTCCATCATATAGACCCCGGCGAGCTAAAGCACTTTCTTGATTATTTCCTCTCCCTTTTTTTAATTTTACCATTTTTCAATATCTCCACCATTTCTTCATGTTATATTTTCCGATACTCATATTTTATCTTGCACAAGAAGTTCCAACCATATTCGTAATTGCAAATAAATATTCAAAGAAATCACTCACAAACTGATTTTTTTGTAAAACAGTCAAAATCACTAGTTGTAGTTCGTGAGCAAAACAATGAACATACATTACACAAGGATTTTATTATAAGATGAGAGCATTCAATCCATTTAACTCACTTCGCATATTAGAAACTTCATGATATACTTGACCTTTTTACCTTAGAGATGGATAATTCATGTTTAGCAAAATAAATCATCAATGCCACATTACAAAAGATAAAGCGGTGGTATCAACAACATGAACAACTCCAAGAAACCGCTCCACCACTATATCAAAGCTATTCACATATCTTACAACAATCGGCATTTGTTCTTTGACAAAACTATCACGAGCTCCATCAATCAACTTAGAAAATAATTTGTCGTCAATATCATTAATTATGCCTTTTGTTGTCTCTAATGCACACGCACTAACAATTTCTTTTAATGAGAGGACTAGTAAGTTTGTGATTTAATGGTGCATTCTCTAGAACCACTTTTCCAACTTCGGCATTCCGTAAACTATACTACACTAGAATTTCCAAAAAAAATCCTCTATTTAGAGACCCCGCCGCCTCGATAATCCCACAAAAAAGTCAATCATTGTACAAGTAATAATCTAACAACATCCACACTTGCGGTCAACCGAATGTGATATGCAACATTCAAAACTTCTTTTCCAACCGACAAACATCTTGACACACTTTGACTTTGATCTTTATAAGAAAAAAATGTATTATAGCATTGTTGTGTGTACTATTCGTAGATCCCACATGTTCTTTAAACTTTTTTGGACCCTTCTTATAATTACGAAACCCCGTCATCACAAACACATCATCACCGTATCTTTTGGTGGCACCTCTTGAAAAATATAACACCAAAAGCAAAATGTGGTATCTTTAGAAACACTATATTTGAACCATTTAAACTGTTTGAATCACTTAGCAAGGAAAGCCTTGATTTATTTCCTTGCATACTTCGTGAAATATCATGTGACAATGGTTGACAAACACCTTGAACGATATATTCCTGTTTCATAACATCTCTAACCCGATGCTCGTACTCATTGATGGATTTTTGCAATGTTGGGTCCCTAATTATACCTAAATTTACAAGTTGAATCACAATAACTTTCCATTCGAGCTCTTTTTTTACCAACAACATCATCTCTAACATCTTTTTCATTTAATACACATACATTCAGATTCCCTTCATTATATTGAGATTGATTAGAAATTGAACTTGAATTTTCAACATTTGGAATCAATATCTTCTTCTTTCAAATGAGATACTTGTCCATATTTCTAAATTCCTAATCATATAATTAAAAAATTTAGTTCGAACACAATTGAAATTTTAAACCCTAAAATATCCAACTTACCAAATTTAACCAAATCAACACCTAACTTTACATTTCAATCAACAAAGTGAACAAATATCAAAAATTTTAACCAAATCAATTGCTAATTATAATTTTATAATTTGTAATTCAAGATTTACTTACCTACAACACGGATTTACAAAGTAGAGAGAATGTCAACTGAGAGAGGGCAACTGGTGAACTAGGCAAGAGGGGTGGTTCATGATGCGAGTCGGCGACGGGACCAGGCGTATTGGTGACGGCAACATGAGTCGGGACGAGGCGATTCGACAACGGGAAACGGGACCAGCGAGGCAGCGACCAAGAGGCTTGTTAAGTTGTTTTGTTGTTCAAAGCATGGAAGGGTATTTTTCGAAAAAGCATTTTTTCTGGTTAATTTTTTTTTATAAACATAAAACGACGTCGTTTTCTAACGGTTCTTTCTAGGGGTGAAATGACACCGTTGGAGGGGCACTGTCCACCTACTCCTTGTCTCCCCCCTACACCCGCTGCACATGTAACCCTCGATTAACCACTTGTGTGTGCTTGAAACTGATGACTCGAGCACATTTAGATTGTATGCACGTGCAATTCACGCGAAAACATGCACATCGAGTGTTTTGGTCTCTTTGAGGGTTCACACATCTCAGTTAGTCTCACCCTCAATTGTGTTGGCCTCATCGAGGTCGATGTGTGGTGGGAGGATTGGTGGCATCCGGAGGTATTGCATTGAGCAAATTAAGTTCAAAGATTTATCTTGTAGATACTATAAAAGTCATGTCCGAACAATTTTTTAACACTAGCCCCTTCAAAAAAAAGGCCTAAAAAAACTCGGTTGGAGACTTGCTACTCGTAAAAGAAGGATGTAACGATTGCAAAGTTGGTAACAAAGAATGTGGATAAGTGAAATATTTAATGATGCTTCTACCATTACTTGATAACACTCAATGTCTCAAATAAGGGTGATTATGTGATGTGTGGACAAATTGCATACTCTTCGTTCAACCGATATATATCTTGTTTCAAACCATGTTCTCATAGCTAATTCGATACTCGTTGTTGTTGAGATATTGGCATACAATAGAATTACATTCCACGATTTTGGTTTAACAAATGAAAATGAACTAAGGATAAGTGAAAGAGAATGGTAATGCCTTAACAGTAGTAAGCATTTGAAAGATCTCGGAAGCAAGAGAATTATTCAACTATCGAATCGTCTTTTTTTTGTAAAACAATCTTGAAGGAAGCAAGAGAATGGTAATGCCTTAACAGTAGTAAGCATTTGAAAGATCTAGGAAGTTATGGTAGGACCAAATTTGTTCAATTTTAGTCTTCTATTCCATGTAAATGTCCGGATTGCATTTGCCCTCAAAACTCGGAATCTTGACCTTTACTTTGTCAATTCCATCATGCTCTTGAGGAGGCCGATAAGGTTACATGTCTCGATCTCTCCTAGTACGTTGATACGTCTAGGATAGTCACTACACATGCCTTTGTTATCCTCTTCCTCGTATTCCTGAAATTCATTAACAAAATCTGGCATATTAGGTGTACGGAAGTTAGGATTCGGAAGTCTCATACTTGTCCTCTGATAGGGCCTTAAAGGCAGATCAAGGGTTGGGGCAGTTGTGAATTACGCGAGCTTTCGGCCATCTCAAGGGAAAATCTCGGGTGAAATCTCGGTTGGACGCCGAGATTTTTGGGCAAGTTTTGTTCTTTGGGACATCTTTCCAGCCTCGCCACTTGTTCAGTCAATGCTGAGATGGTGGCGATAAGTTGCTTTAGTACGTCACTGGTTTTGGGGCTCGTTGGGTCACCCCGTTGTGATCCTCGTGGGATGTTAGACATCCTGCACAATCACACAAAGTAACAACAAACACGTGAAGTTAGTGAAAACGAAGGTTCCTTACTTGTTTTCCCTCGCACTCACACTTTGTTGTAATCTCAAGTTAATTTGATGTAGTTGTCTTGGATGGATTAATGCTTATTTACCAATCGATGGACTAGCTTCAACTAGAACTCCTCGGATGCCTCGAGTAGTCAACATGGTTCGGAAAAAAGTTCTTGTGTTGAAAGTTAGTGAAGGAACTTCTGATGTAGGTCTCATCATACAATGACACAAAGTAGAAAGAATATTACAAGTATGACACAACTAGTATGATAGAAAGTATAGATACTAACTAATACACCCAAAGAATTCGACTGAATGTGTTTAGAGTGAAAAGAGGCAAGAAATAGGCACATAAGAGATTAAGGAGAGAGCTTTACGTACCGCACTTGAGAAACTAGAAAAGGAGTTAGTTGGTTAGGGTTAAGTCTTGACAATAGCAAATCTCGGGTTACAAGGGTAAAATCTCGGGCGAGATTTATGTCCAGGGGGCAAGATTTGTTAAAAGGCAAGGGTTTTTTTGTGATGCAAATTGGTTGGGGCTCAGGGTAAGCTTCTTCTTTGTTGCCTTCTTGGTATATATACTCTTGGATCGTAGTAACTCTTCTTCGAATGGCTTCACCGAAACTTTAGGTTATAATCGATGATATATTTGTAACGATGTAATCAAAAGTGGACATTTGATGTTGTATGAACGTGTATCCAAGGTAGATGATTGATATAAGGTTGCTGGATAATAAATATGGTCGAATTTGTGGAGATATTCGATTATGTTTGAAGGTATGATAAGATCTTATCTACTAGATAAAATCTCAACAATAAGCTACTTCGTATATCTCTTTTCTTTCTGCAGCTTGATATGATATCCCTCTGAAGATATGTTCCAAGTATAACTTTGGATCTGATTAGATTTGGAGAGAAAGTCTCGTTCTTTCGGTTCTAACAAAATCTCGGGCTATCTATATAAATATCGGGCAAGATTTTGGGCACGGAGCCGAGATTTTGGTTCTGTAGTGGAATCTCGGTCGAGGTTTCACTACTTCAGGTAATGGTTGGCTCATGTTTGACTATAGTTTTTCTCTCTTTTCCAGTAAACACGAGACAACGCACGTTAAGCTCAAATAATCTCAAAAGAGATGGTAAACACAAAAGACTCGATTTTTTATGTTACTAAAAAAAGACTCATATAAAAATACTCGAACCTTTGGTGTATGGCTGAGTCGGACTTCAATCAGTTAGCTCTGATACCACTTTGATGCGGGATTGATGTCGCACTTTCCGATCTAGATTGAAGGTCCTCAAATCGATCAATAGATGCAAATCTCAGTCAATATAAAACTGGTCGGGATTCTGTGAAACTCAAAATGCGGAATTATGGATGATAATGGAAGATGAGAAGATGATTAATGGATTGTAATATGATAAGTATAGGATGATCGGACTATTATAAGACTTGCAAAGAACCTTGACCAATTATGTGTCAAAACCTTAAACAAAGAATTACATTCCACCCTTCCTTCTTTAACCTTACACAAGCCTTCTAAATAAGACAAGCACAAGGAGGGACTAGTTTGACTAGTAGCACTAATCTTCAATAAGATTAACACACACAAGAACAACCTAGAAATGATTCACAACGATTCAACCAAAAACTCTCCTTTTTATTGAATAGAAATGATAAAATGTAAACTCCGTGAACAAAGTCACAAGTGTCTCACAATAATGTGAAAATCAAATTCAAATCTAATTGTCTTATGAATCTCGTCCTCTAGGGCTATTTATAGGAGAGATTCCTCTAAAAGATAATCTAAAAATAATCCTAAAAGATAGGATCAAAAACTAACAAATACCTTTAGTATTGTTTAAGAGCTTAAAGGTATTAAAAATAAGAAAAGATAAGTAAGATCTCAAAGGATCTTATTGATTTCGACAAACGAGAAATATCGGACTATATCTCGGCCGAGATTATTGTCTCATGGCCGAGATTCTTCATTTTCATGGTTCCTTGATCTTCTTTGATAGCATCTCCTCTCGGATCCTTTTAGTCCTTGATCTTGTAATGGGTCCTTGTATGATTGGTGTCAAGGATGATACCACATGATCTTGTAATGGTACCACATCAATATATATATACTAATTAAGGCCCTAAGCCACCTTAGGTTTGGGTTAAACCTTATGGGGTAGCATTGAGTAGTATATCAATGAAGATCATGTCATCTAAGTTAAATCTTATATCCTCGTGTTGCACTTCTAGTATGTCGTACAAATCTACATATGCTTCTCAAAAAAAGGCAAAATTGATTTTGCTTCTCTTACATCGATTTAGTGGTTTCAAATATACGTATGTAAGATCATTTTTCAACTTGATTAATTGTCAAGGGTATCATGATACCATTCCACTCTTATCTAAAAGTCTTGTTTAATGGTCAAAATTATACTTTAATAATACTTAAGAAGTTTATTACTTCAAGGATATTAAAATATCAAAATTTTTCAAAACTATTTTCTTTTGAATTGTGATAAAACATAATTGATATATAATCAAGAGCAAAATAAATAAATATTTAATAGAATTACTAAATGCTCTTTTTTTAGATAAATAATACAAGTAAATAAAATCAAAGACTAGTATCATAAAATATCCAAAAATTATTATTACATATGAATATGCTTTATCATATAAAACACATTAAACTTGATAAATATCATCTTGTTAGTTGAAAGGTCGTTTTCATTGTATTAAATTAAAATGAAAAAAATGACATTCTTGTATGCAAAAATAAAGGAATAGGAATAGAAAAAGCAAAGTTGTATCAAAAGTTGTTTGTATTAAAAATTAAATTAAACGGAGAACACATAAAAAGACTCGAGCATCTATTTTTACTATCAATGTCACACCAGCTAATGGGTAATCCTCAATGTTCTTCCACCAATGGTGTCAAAGGTTTCACTATCAGCGTCACCAAATTAGTCTAGTCTACTAACAATTGTTTCATATACCGTCACTTTTCTTGTAATATGGAGTTGTTTTAACCATTACAAGTTAATATGGAGGGAAAAAACCTATCTATTTGTAAACTGATTTCATAAGCTCTTCTACCACAACCGTGAGAAAGGCTTTTAATAAACTTTGGTTGATCTCAAATTATGACTGTTCCATCTAACACTCATAATAACAATTTTGGTGCCTCTGGTTCTTCTACCACCCCCTTCACCACCGCCGCCTTTGATACAAAGCGGTCAGGTCTACAAACCACTACCCTAACACCACCACGCCTATGCAACACCTATCTTATATATCTTTTTAGAAGGAAAAAAACATAAAAACAAAAAACTCAAGCCACTTCCTTGGGCCTATGCAACACCTCTCTTATATCTTTTGGTGGGACGGTAACATTCAATTGTGTAACTTAATAATGATCTACTAATACCAAATTTATAATTGTCGACGAAAGTCTCTTTCTCGGTTAATATTTTGGCTAATTCTTTTGTAATTGGAAAAAAATGATTAATTATTAAAATTCAAAGTGAATAAACTCTTGCATCACTCGAGTTTTTTCATTCTCATGGTTTCGATTGGTTGGATGCATATTGGTGATTTGAGCTCCATTTGAAGAAGAATTGAGTTTGTTCATTTGGAGGGGTCGTGTACAGGTGATCAAAATCTGAAGGCTCGTGTGAAGAGTCCAAATTTGAGGTTTTCACCGATGGTCATTGAGAGTTAACATGTGCACTTCTACGACCAACAAGTTCGCTTAGCTTTTCCTCGCTTTGGATGCACGGCTTTTCGGATTCTGTAGTTGTGCTGCGACTTTCTCATTCCCCGATGTGCTTCCTCTTTGATTAGCTTTTGGTGATGAAAAGCTCGTTTTGGTGATGAAGAGGAACCCTCAACTATACACTTTTAAATAAGAGAACTAGGATGGCGGAGAAAATATCTCTCCCATGTTAAAACCCTAACTATGTCTTACTAGCCCTCGGCTTTCCATCGTCATGGATAACCACCACCGGTATAAACATGTCACCATCCCGAATCTTTGAAAATCCAAAATGTCTTTACTTCTAAGCTTAAAGAAAAGCAAGAGAAGAGAATCCTCTACCTCCATTGTCAGTTTGTTAAGCTTTCTTGTCTTCACATCGCAAAAAAAGAAGAGGAGAACCCTCAATTTTGCCACGTTTTTGTTGCTACCCAAATCCATTTGATTATATTTTTTTTTAAAGAAAAGAGTTAAATTATAGCGTAAATGTTATTGTACTGGTGTTGCACAAGGCTCAAGAATGCCCCTGACATTGAGTTTTCAAAAAAGAATTTTTGTGTTTTTTCTTGATATTCATGAAAAGGGAAAACATAGTATTTTGTGTTACTTGTGGAAACACAATTCACAAAATCTCGCCGTTCTCCTCACACGGCCTTTTCTTCATGAGACCCCGTCAACACCAAGAAAAATATGTTGTCGACCACAATCCCATCAACACCAATATACACATTTTGGACTTTTATGTCTAGAAAGTTTATTTCTTCTTCTCTTCCATTTTTTATATTCTATCACATCGTATTTGTCTCACCACCACCACTCCATTTTACTAAAGTTTATTTCTTCCTCTACTATCACATCGTATCAATACGGTGTGATAGAATATAAAATAGTGGGCTCCAATATATCAGCCTCGGCTACAATATCGGACTCACGTCACCACCACCACTGCATTTCTTCCTCTACTATCTCCCCTCAACGTCCCCCTTCTTCGCTTGAGGTCGATGAAATCCTAAGATTAATTATCGATGTTGTCAACCTTTTCAGTCCACCATTACTCTCTTTTCCGTCAATGTGGCGCTTTGAACGATTTGTGGTGTTTAACCTCATTGACTTGTCTTTCCGTTTGCAATGAAGGCATGTTTTCAATCTCTAGAGATAATATGGCTTCAAATCCACCTTGTGTCAAGGAAACCCCGTTTCTCTAAGTAACAAAGTGAAGCATCTTCCGCAAAGAATTCTAAACCTCACAATCTGAAGATAAATAAATAAATCTATATAACTTACTAAAACAAAAGACATTAACGCCACGCGTCAATCAACGAGAGATGCCACCTCAGCATTTTTGTAAAATATTTACTGAAATGCCACTCCTAAAAAATTTATGATAGATTACTAAATTGCCATTTAAAAAATAGATGCCGAATTACTAAATAAATATTAAAGATTATCAGGCACAAATAATTAAGAACTAGTGTATTACCTGCACTTTGTGCGGATTGAGTTTTAATAAATATTTAATACTTATAAATTTATATGTATATTTTTACAAAATAAACATTCGGAGAATGCAGTTATAATCTTTATTATGATTTTTAATTATCTTTTAAGTATTTATCTTTTCTAATTGATTATATTTTTAAATTGATTTGTTAAAAATATGCTTTTTGATAAAAAAAAATCCGTAAAAATTTAAAAATATTTTTAAAAAATTTTAAAAATAATTTCGAATTTATATAAATATTTAGAAATCACTTTTTAAAAATAATTTTTTGGGTTTAGAGAAACGTGGTTGCGACACGTGGCAAAAGAGGTCTCTCCTTTAATACTTATAAGATAAGATAAGATAAGATATTTTAAAAAAATTGAGGCTTCTTTTATGTTTTTAAAAAATTTGTTTAAAAGATAGCCAGAATCTTTGATTATTTTGTAAAAAAAAAATCCAGGCTCCACATTTTTATCGGATTAAATCTTTTACTAAATCTCGAATTAAGTCAATAATTTTTTTTTTACTAAACCTTAATTATTTTGTAAAATATGAATTTTGTTATCCCACATCGGTTATCATAGAAGGATGACACTTTGACAACATGTATAAATAGATCTAGAAGGTTTGAAGATTATACAAATCATACAATTCTGTACCTTTTGGTCAGAATCAAGTATAATACTTATTCATACCGGATTAGTATTTGTATGTAGATTGTTGTGACCTACTAATTCGTAGGTCATTTTAACCTAATGATTTGTGGGTTGTTTTGATCTAATGATTTTTGGGTCGTTTTGATCTACGGATTTTTGGGTCGTTTTGACCTACGGATTTTTAGGTCGTTGTGACCTACTGATTTGTGGGTCGTTGTGACCTATGAATTTGTGGGTCGTTGTGACCTATTGATTTGTGGGTCGTTGTGACCTATTGATTCGTGGGTCGTTGTGACCTATTAATTTGTCGGTCGTTGTGACCTATGAATTTGTGGGTCGTTGTGAGCTACTGATTCGTGGGTCGTTGTGACCTACTGATTGATGGGTCGTTGTGACCTACTGATTTGTGAACCGTTGAACTATTAAATTCGTAATTCTTATTTTATCAATATACTAAATATACATATATTCTATATACTTTACTAAAACAAAAGACACTAATTCTGACGTGGCGTCCCCACGTTTTTTCTCGGATTAAACTTTTTACTAAATCACGAATTAAGCTAATAAATCTTTTTTTAACTAAACCATAATTATTTTGTAAAATATGATTTTTGTTCTCCCACATCGATTATGAGGAAAGGATGACACTTTTATAAATAGATTTAGAGTGTTTGAGGATTATAAAATTCATACATTTCTGAAACTTTTGGTCAGAATCAAATATAATACTTATTTATATCGATTTATATTTGTATGTAATCATTGTGACCTACTGATTTTTGGGTCGTTTTGACCTAATGATGTTTGGGTCGTTGTGACTTAATGATTTGTGGGTCGTTGTGCCCTTGTGGGTTCTCGTGATCTACTAATTTGTGGGTCGTTGTAACTAGATTTGTGGACCGTTGAGCTATTAAATTCGTAATTATTATTTTATCAATATACTAAATATACATCTATATACTTTACTAAAACATACGAAATTAAAGATTTCATTTCAATTGGAATTTGGTTATTAATGCTGACGTGGCGCTCCTACGTTTTTTCTCGGATTAAATCTTTTACTAAATCACAAATTAAGCCAATTAATATTTTTTTACTAATTGATTTCATATCAGAGTATGGTATTTTTAAATTATATGATTATGTTTTTTTATTTAAATTATTATTTATTAAATAATAAACTAGATTTAAAAAACATTTATTAGCATAAAATTAATTAATGATCAACACATGGGCTACGTGGTCTCATTTATTATGTAACACTTGACGCGTTATTTATACGAGCTCATAACATATAACTAATAAAGTTAACAACATATAATATAGTAAAAAATGTAATATGATAAGCTAGTTTGTTAACAAACCCGCACAAGGTGCGGGCTATAAACTAGTAAATAAAATAAAGTAACATGATTGCAAAGTAAGGGGTATTTCTTTTTACTGGTTCGGGTTGTACTCTGCACTGCTTCTACTTTCAGTTTCTCGTTGTTTCTTCCTCACTTTGCGTGTCCGGCTCTTCTTTGATACTCCTTCTCCATCGGCTTGTTGGGATCAAAGTTGTCTTTTGATGTTTTTTTTTCTTCCCTTTTTACTGGTTCGGATTCTCTCATGACGATCAGTCCGTCTGCCGATTATTTCGGCATTTCGATCCATTAGACGGTTTGTCGTCTATTGCATTGAACCGCTTTCCTTTATCAAAAAAAACAAAAGAAAAAAAAGGGTTTTTTTTTTTCTTTTGTCATTTGTATTGTTCTTTTGTCGATCTTACCACTAGTTTGAACGTTTTCTTTCTTATGTCTTACATCACAATCTTTTGGTTTCCTTTTGTATAAGCGTTTTTACTATATGTCACCTAAAAACGATCTACACCATTTAAGGATGATGAACTCATGCCTAATTTTTCCTCAATTCTTGAAAGCAATTTAACCAAATGATTGTGCATTGATCTACTCGAGCCAGATTTACTTCCCTTCCTCGACAACGGGTCATTTACAGTTTAAGCAACTTACTAGTTGAATATCTCTTAACAAATTAAAATAGTAATTTAACTGGGCTTTATTTTATGCTTTGAGTTTCATCTAAAAGTTATATTTGTGTTGCACATGGCTCGAGACTTTTTCATATTGACCACTATATTTCGGTGTACAAGTTGACATATGTGGAACTAAGACCTATTTTGCATAAATCAAACAACAAACAAGGTTTAAGTATACGAAACCCCCACAAAGAAAAAAATCAATAGAGTTTCTTTGTTTCATGTTATATGTTTCGATAGTACCTCGGAGTTGTATTTTGCACTGCTTTTAAAAACTTGTTTTCGGTCTTTCTTCCTTGCTTTGCCTAGTGGTTCCTTTGATGCTCTTTCTTGATCGGCTTGTTGTGTTTGGAGTTCTCTTTTGATGTATTTTTTTTATGTAATGGTTCCTTCATGACGGTTAATTCGTCTACCGATTTGTTCAGTCTTTTGATCCATCAGACGGTGTGATGTCTAGTAAGTGCATCGTACCGCTTTCCTTCGTAAAAAAAATAAATTAAAAAAATCTTACATCTTTACTTTGTCTTGTTTTATTCTTTTACATTAAATGTATAATACAGAAAAATATTGCAATAGTTGCTTAATTATTTTTAAATATTCTTAAATAATAAAAAATAAACAAATCTCTTTATTATACGTCACATCTTTATCAAAAAAATTCCTCCATATTTTTTTTTCTTTCATGTTTGGCATTTAATTATTTAACATATCTTAGCATTCATATATTTAAACTAAATTGTTTCTATATATATACTATATTTAATTGAGTTATACTTTAATTGATGTATCACTCTCAAACTAAATGCAATAATTTTTTTTGTTTTATTATCCTTTTTAAAACATTATAAGATCTTCTCTCATTGATGCAATATTTTGTGCCACTTAAAATAGTATACCCGTGTAAAACACGTCTGTCTGTCTATTATTGTATTTGCTAGAGTTTGATAAGTAATTTTTGATGTGATTTTTGTGAAATTATGGTAAAATTATAATTCTTCAAATTTACCAAAAAAATCATAATCATATTTTTAGAGGTCTATTATTTACGCGATGATGCAGGATGGATGGGTGGAATCAGCGGCTTATGGATTTGTGATCTGAATATTTGTTTATTTTATTGATCAAATATTATCTATGAAGATAGATATAAAAATATATAACAATAAACTAACAAATAAATAAATAATATATTGCCCAATACTTCGTTAATTGCACTTTAGTTATGAATGCGAAAATAGTTTTATGTATATTTATTGATGTTAATGTGGGGTTTTTAGGGTGTGAAGGTTCCTTGAAGTTGAAGAGAAGATGTGATTAATGAATAATGATGTTTGGACTTTGGGGGTGGATTGCGTAACGGAACCTTCTACCATATAAAATGTGACAATTATAATATTAATTATACTAATATATAGTTTGATCCGAAAGCGACATCAAATTTATTTTATGTATTTTAATATTGATTTGAGAAAATAGGACACAGCAATGTAACGGTCGATTTAGAAAAAAAATTCATCTCAATAACGAAAACAGAGTCTGAGTAATTGAATGATTAACAAGTAAGTGAAGAGGATGATGCTAGCCGGCGTAGACATGGACGCCGATGGCGATGAGGAAGACGCAAAGGAGGCCGAAGTAGATGAGCGTGTGGACTAAGATGGAGGGGACGCTGGTGTGTAGAGTCCCGAACTCGATCCATCGACGTCCCCCGGGGAGCTGGAAGAGGAGCCCCGGCGTCAACAGCACGAATAGGACAGTAGCAACCAACACCGGACCCCAGTTGTGGATGTGGTAATGTTCCATTCTACCCAAATATGTTTTATCCTTAAACTGTAGGCTGTGTAATCTAAGGAACCTACGCATATATATTACGTACAGGTAGTCTGTAGACGAAGTTAAAGTGATGGTGTCATGTGGGTTTATCTGACAAAGGTAACTTGTCCCTCTCGTATTAGTATCAACACAATATTATCATCTTAATTAAGGTGACTTAGGTGAGCATGAGAAACAATTGAAATGGGCCTTCTACACTGTTTAGTGAAGCCCACAGAACTAAATCAATGTGGACCTCAACAACTATCTCAAAATTCAAAACTAAGACCATTCCAATACTCATTTTCGCCATGCATAGACTAAACCAACATTTAGCCACAGCGCAATCCAGTATGCTAAGACCTAGCTAGGGATGTGTATATCTGGATATATGATTTGAAGTCTCGTATATCCGATCGGAAAATTTGATAAAAGTTCAATACGAGATTATCTTGATATCTGATAAAACTTTATCGAAGATTCAATTTAAAAACAGATCGGATCTAGAGTGATCCAATCAATCAAAACTCATATGAACACAAATCGATTTGGTGACACAGTTCGAGTTAAGTTCTACTCTGCGGGATCTCAGGAGGGGAGAGCCAACCCAATTCATTAGGCAGATTTACAGTATGAACCGGTTACAAGATAGGCAAAAAACAGCAACCAAAAACCAGAACAGATCAAAGTAAAAGACAAGAAAAACAAAGGATAGGCAACATAGAACACTCAAGTATACTCTTTTGTGAAGCACTCGGCTCGGATCTCTCTCTCTCTCTCTCCAGGATTCTCTCTTGTTTTCTCTCTTCTCACTCTCAGATCTAGAGTTT
The DNA here is from genome assembly GCA_033239045.1 of Fagopyrum esculentum. NCBI lineage: Eukaryota > Viridiplantae > Streptophyta > Magnoliopsida > Caryophyllales > Polygonaceae > Fagopyrum > Fagopyrum esculentum. The sequence continues at coordinate 135,595,333 of BSUD01000007.1, read as the reverse complement.
TAAGCTGAAGTGTTTCGGCGCTAGGGTTAAAGAAGGAAGGTAGCTTAAGTACTCTGTGCCCAGAAGCGTCCCTTAAGCAACACAACGTTTCATCACTTAACGCTTCGTTCAACCAGATGAGATGGGCTGGAGCTTCTTACTGGACCTCGATCAACTAGGCCCAACTTTCTCTGAATTCAGCCCATCACCAACTCAACACAAGTACCCTGTCCAACTCTTCACCAAACCGGCCTAACACTAACTCAGACCCAACTAACCATGGTCGACTCGAACCGGGTTTAACCCTAATTCCTAACAATATCCGAAACTTTAGTTGGATCGGATATCCAATTCAAGTAATTATTGTTGGATATATTATACTGATGAAGGAAACGGTGGTACAACAATACCATTTTGACAAAACAATGCCATTTTGACCGAATGAATTGTGGGTAGGAACGTAGAAGGAGATGAAGGAAATAGTGGTACAACAAAAGAGTTGGACGTTGTGTGATTTTCCATAATGGTTACGGATCCTAGCCAAACGAAGTGTTTTCCTTGGTCAACGGTTAATTTTCTTAATGTTAATAAATAAATAATAAAATAATATTTATCATGCTCTCTAAGACTTCACTGGCAAAAAGATAATATAAGAGCATCTACATCCTAGATACTTAGAGTGTCTTTAGCTATTTTTAACACATAAATAAAAACTAATGTCATGATGGGTTAAAAGAAACAGAGGCAATGAAGAAAGAAGTTTCGTTGTGAAAAATAGTATATGTTGAATATCATATTCACTCACACAAATCAATGATGAGTTTGAATTTTTCTTTCTTTCTTTTTTGCCTATATGATGTACGCTATGATGTACGGACACCTCTGGAAGATGGGGTGTCTCATGTCCTACTGTGTCAGATACGGGGACATTGTTAGCATGAAATATGACTATATTTTAGACACTTGTTTTAGTTGTTTTTCCCTCTTTATTGTGTTCTCAGATATGAGTTTGAAGCAATTGTGAGCTAGTTCACCCACTTTGTCGATATAGAGATCTACACTAGCTTCGTTTTGTTTTTAGGTGAATAAAGGCTTGGATTGGAGCAAAATGGGGAAGGAAAGGAGTGTTTGACCATGCTTGATGGCAAGGAAATGCATTGGAGAGGCTAAGGAAGGAGCATGGATGAAGAATGTCACGAAACAAAGGCAGCAACCAAGGATTTGAGGAACCACGCCCTGAATTACGGTCGTGGAGAAGTCATTCGAAGAACCACGCTCTAAATTACGGCCGTGGATCTGGCAACATGATCGTGGAAGTGAGTTTGGAACACAATAGAGAGTTACACGGCCTAAACCACGGCCGTGGAAATCATATTATGTCGTAATCGAGTTCCACGCTCTAAACCACGGTCGTGGAAAGTTGTTTATGACCGTGATTTTGGTGAGCTTGTGACGTGACATTATTGTCACGTCATCCACGTCATTGGGCTTTATCGTAACCCTATTTCGCCCTATAAAAAGGCTTGAGAAAGGAGTTTTCGGGATCCCTGCTTAGACCTCGCTTACAGTTCCGCTTAGAGTTTGGAGATGACCTTAGGGTTTCATTCCGGACCTTGAGGATTGGAGATTCGTGAAGGACGTAATTTCGGATATTGTGTACTTTGAGATATTCTAGGGTTTTCATTTGAGAGCGGATTGACATCCCGTTCTTTGTGGTTTCTCTTGATTATTGTAAGGGTTTCTATTCCTACTTTGTTGAATTCATAAACATACTACTTTGTGTTTGGATTTCGAGATTGACTTTGAGTTATTATTGAGTTTTCGAGGGTTTCCATCTTTCAGTTTTCTTAATTTGATTATTGATATCATAATGATGATTATTGGCTAAAACCCTTTAGCAATTCTAAGGTGAAGGGTTGATAGTTGTGGCTTAGATAATGATAGATCGATCGTAACTTGATTGGACCCTAAGAGTGTGAGAAACATCGTCAACACCCTAAACCACGGTCTATTCTTGAGTTCCACGGCCGTGGTTCTCAAGATCTAGCCGTGTTTTTCCCTGATTTACGAACTTTGCTTTTGCTTTAATCCAAAGTTAAAGATTAGTTTTAACCTAGCCTTGGCTTGCCTTTCCTAGGTAGTAGTGATACTCAACATCCTCTATTTCGGTTTCGAGTGTCACAACCTTAACCGTTTTAGCCTATCTTTGATTCCTTGGGTTTGGACATGGGTATTTGAGATTAATTCTTACCTTTAGATCCTTTCTATACTGCAGCCTCAACAACCTTTATAGAGAGAGTCTTTGGGTTAGACATATAGGGTTTTGGAACTTCACCGTACATTACCTTACTTTAGTTATACCTTTGCAATCTCAACTCTGTCCTTACATCTATAGTATATCTTGAATCGATTGCCACAATTAGACACCTGGATCTTTAGGGTTGCTGTTTTCCCCAATATTTGCAAAGCTTTTATACTTTTACTTGCTCGATTACTTGAAACTGATTTTGTTTCACCAAATCCATGAGTTCGATACTTTGGAATGCTTGCTTATCTACGCCGATCCGTACACTACGGGTTCGCTTGCTTTTGTTCTAATTTTATAATTAAAACTTATTTACACGCACGTTTAGGGGCGAACAAGTTTTTGGCGCCGTTGCCGGGGACTGTTCTTGCTTTTTCTATTGATCCTTCTGCTAGAGTGTTCTTGCAGATTTGTGTTCTTAGGTACATACGAATTTCTTGTTCCGGCAACGGAACAGAGTTTCGCCAAAGAATAGACATGGCGAGACACTACTCGACACGGTCAAATATGGTTTGACATGATTCAAATGTAGGACACGACGATGGCACGTCTAGGACATGACGAGGACACGGATTGTGTCCAGTCAAGACATGGTTAACGAAATTTTCTCCTATTCTTAAGGGTAAACAAAGAAGAAAATTTTTATTTAAAATTAAATAAAAATTGATTTAGCGTAATATTTCTTATTCTCTCCCATTTTTTCCCGACTAAACCTAGCCCCATATGACTACCTGCGATATTGTAGTTGTTGGAAGCAAGACACCGATCTTCTTCTTCTTCTTCGGATATACAAATTTTTATTATTGTTTTTCTTGGTTAATTATGTTGTTCGGTTGTTGTTGATTTGCAAAATGGATGGTTCATTCTTTACTTTTGAAACAAAGTATGTTTATTTGAGAGTGTAAGACTATATATGTTTATTTCTATGTTTTGTAAGACTAAAATGTTTGTTTCTAAACTTTTATTTCGGTCATTTTGTTGTTATGTTAATGTTTTTATCTTCATATATTGTTGAGTTTTTCATATATATATATATATATATATCATTATGATATATGAATTCTACATTTCAATAGGTTTAAAATGATATATTATTTGTTTTTCCCGTCGTGTCCCGTTTCCTATACTTTTGAGGATTACCGCTTCTCACCGTGTCGTTTCTCGTGTCCGTGTATCATAAATCGTAGGTAGGTGAGTGTTTTTTTTTAATTTACTTTTTTCTCTATAAAACTAAAAATAAGATGCTTCCAACATTATTTCCAATTTAAGTATTAGAGAAATAATTTTAACACACAAACATATAAATATATACATAAAATTTCAAATATTTTTATATATGTAACCATAAATATATTTTTTTATCTATCAATAAACACTACTATCTTTTTAGTTAATATTAAATTTTTTAATTTATTGAATATGTTTCTATTTGTTTGATATTAGTCATACAATAAAAGTAATTGCATACCATTACATATAATTAGATTATCATAGAATCAGTAATAATATAAAACAACTCTAGAAATTTACCTAACATCATACCCGAAATGATCCGATTGATATTAATTAGTAATACAATAGGTATTAATATTGATTAATAAATTATATTTTCACACATTATGTTTCCATTTGTTTGATATTAGTAATACAATAGGAATGTAGATTAGTTATTTATATTTTAAATTTTAATATTCGACATAAAGTTTCAAGGTCTAAAATGTATAGTGAAGTTAACAAAAATAATATTTATTTTATAATTTTAATTAGAAAATATTTTTTATCTATCATATCAATATTGATTGTATATGTGGTTTTGCTTATGAGTATGCGGTATCTAGGTGGATTAATGCATTAGAGATGATGACTTGGATATGACTGTTGTGCAGACAACCTCCCAATCAATGAAGAAAATAGCTAGTTGTTATTACAAGATCATGGACAAGTGTTTCTTGAATGAGGTTAGTCTTACTGGAAGACATGAAGCCTTGTTGGCTAATTTAAGGCTTCTTATATATGGTTCAACAGTGGTTAAAGGCTACCCTGGTGGCGAGCCTTGGCCAGGTTATGAATCCCTCTACTTTTCGATCGGTTGTGAAATACCGTCTTGGAAATTGAAATGTTCTATGCGGGAATCAAATGTCCAACTTGTGAGAAAAGGAATCCTAGATAGGTGAGGGGACCATGCACTTGTGTGTGCTGCTGATGTGGAAGTTAAACACCGGTATAATATGGTACGAGATGTTATCTTTGATGAGTTCCTGAAGGTGAGGATGTTTGTTTAAAAAGAGGCAGCTAACCTCATTCACGGGTGCTCCTCTCATGCCTCTTCTTAAACTAGCTGGGAGGTGATATCCACCCCATTGTTGTTGGCTCTATCTAGAGGCGTTTGACCTCTAAAGTGGCCACTTTGGCTATCGGTAAGTCTCTTGGACCTTATTTTGAGGATGCTCAGTTTGGTGTTGGTGTGTTTGGGAGTGTGGAAGTGGTTTTGCATGCGGTCAACCGTTTAGTGGAATCTCAAGGAGTTGATGACAGTCTTACCATGCTTTGGTATATTTCAAGAATGCTTTCAATTTAGTTGACCGTATTGCTATGATTGCTCAAGTTCGTAGGATGTGCCCTGTTATCTCCTCTTCGGTTGATTTCTGTTATGTTCAATTCGCCCGGCCCGACTCTATTATGGTGAACATGTCCTCTATTCTTGTCATGGGGTTCAGCAGGGAGACCCTCTTGGCCCTTTGCTTTTCTCGCTTGTTCTCCACGCCCTTATCCGAAAGATTTTACACACTTGTATGTTGAAGCTCAATGCTTGGTATCTTGACAATGGGACGCTGATTGGTGATATGTTGATGATTAGTAAAGCGCTCGCCATCATCATGACGATGGTCCCGATTTAGTCTCGACCTTAATGCCAGTAAATTGAGATCTTTTGGGCGAGTATTGATCCACAGAGTAGAGAGATGGGGACATTCCGTGTGAACATCTCTCGGGCGATGGATGATGTCAAGCTTCTGGGTGGCGTCGTTAGTCTTAACCCGACCTTTTGTAATCAGGTGGCTTTGAAGAGAGTTGTGAAAACTAACACGTTGATGAAAGATAATATAAGACTGAAGGATCCCCAATGTGAGCTACTGCTTCTTCGTGCCTGCTCTGGGATGTCCCGGCTTTACTTTGCGATGCGGACTACCCCACCCACACATTTTTCTAAGGCTCAGAGTATCATTGATTACTCTTTGCGTTGCGTGGTTGAGCATATCGTTACCGTTGGTGGGGCTAGGTTTGACCATCTTTAGTGGCGTCTTTCCACTATGTCGATTAGCGGTGAGAGTCTCGTTATCTACACATGTGCTGACACGGTACATTACGCCATCCTTGCGTCGAGAACCCAATCTCGTGGCTTGCAGGATCATATTTTGAGACATTTTGGGGTGTCATGGGATGGTGTTGTTTTTCAGTCTTTTGTTGCTTTTTGGGTCAACTTTTGTAAGGGGGATGAATTAGACACGAGTGTGATACGACCAACCCCCCATTTAATGAAGAAAATGGCTGGATGTTATTGCAATATTGTGGACAAGTGCCTTCAGGGGGAGTTTGACCATCCTGTAAGGTAGAAGGCCTTAATTGAAAACATGAAACTTCCTCTTGCTCAACACTGGGTAAAAGCCGTCCGGTCTCTGCTCTTGGACAAGTTATGAACCCGAACACCTTTCGGATTGTCGTTAAGTATCACCTTGGTATTGAGATGTTTAAGGGTGTTCCAAATGTCCTGCATGTGAGAAAGACATTTTGGACGCTTGGGATGACCACGTTCTGCTTGTGTTGCACAAATTGGTGTTAAGCATCAGCACAACATGGTCCGTGATGCCTTATTTTATGAGTGCGTAAAGATAGGGGTTTTTGTTCGGAATGAGGCTCCTACTAAAATGGTTGATGGTGATGGAGGGGAGCTCCGCCTTGCTGACATTTTTTTCTATAATTGGTTTCAGGAAAAAGACACATGTGTTGACATCACCGGTTCGTCCCCCTTCTCTTCATCTGGCCTTATTGGTTTCATTGTAGGTAAAGTTGTGAGGGTGGTTGCTGAACACAAAAGGAAGAAATATGTTGACATTTGTAGTTCCAAGGGGTATCACTTTCTTCTCTTTTCCTTTTCCACGTTTGGTGACCTCGGAGATTATGTAATAAAGCTCCTTAAAAGATTGGACAGGTATGTTAAAGGGCTTCCCGAGTATAGTAGGAGTAATTGTTATATTTTGACTAGAATTGCTTTTACTATTCAAATAGTATGTGGGGCTCAACTTATTAGTCGACTCTCATCCAACTTTGTGTAATCTGTTTTTTCTATGTTTTTGACAATAATTATTTTTGTAATAATAATAACTTATACATATAAAAAATATGACTATTTAAAGTAAGTAGGTGGGTAAGATAAGAAACTATAATGTAAATATGAAGTTTATTTAAATGAGGTGACAAAAAGAGAAAATAAAAAAAGTAAACATAAGAAATTTTAGAGAGAATTATGGGGATGAGATGCTTTAAAGTATATTGAGTAATGATTTGTTACCTGAAGTAAAATAAAGAGGTAAGTAGTTAAAAATAAATATGTAAGAGCTGGTTATATTTTGACCAGAGTTATTTGTCCTCACTCTACCACTGGAAAAGAAGAATTCTTGTTGACATGGGTAGCGATCCATCCTTATAAGCCAATCACAAATCCTCATTCAAATGATGCGGGATGACAATTTTACGGAATGTTACAATTTTGTAGGGGTAGGGACAAGGAATGCATATATAGTCCTGTAATGACTAATTGGACATGTATATCATTGATAAAATTGAAAACGTGACGGCATATGAGGACAAATGTAAATGTTGTGGTTGTCAATATTGTCTTTTATAAGTTAACCTCGGCCTCTCTTTGTTTTGTATGTCGACCACCATACCAAGTTGCACAAATTAAGTTATTGGAAGATTGATTGGATAACCCATTAACGCTTCATATTTTATCCAAACCTCACACATTTCCCACGTTCCATAAATGAATTATCATATCTTATACTATTTTAAGCTATTATTAATCTACCGAGAAAGTCCTCCGATGACCACCACTTGCATGTCTTTCGAAATATTCTTTTGTAAAAAAGTGCACTTTATTACATCAAATCAAAAAATTTTAATACACGATAAAGTTTGCCAAATAATTTGTAATGTTTTTAAATAGAAAGGACAAGTGTAAATCTTTGATCTTTCGTGGAATTTAACACTTTTATTTACTTGTAATGTTTGGATTATTATTAATTACAATTTTATACTTTGTCAAATTCCAATTATTTTTTGTGCATAAACTAATTTTACACAATTTTTAACATGTATACTTATTTTTTTGTTCATAAATAATTAATGGGATTATTTTTTCATTAATTTAATAGTAATTTTAACGGTTTATATAACATCCCATCTTTTAAAACAAAATTTCTTGCGGTACATGAGTTATGACAAAATTTGTTTACGTAACATCCCAACTTTTAGTTATAAATATAAAAACTTAATATAAAAAATGTTAAAATAATGATTCTACTATTTCAATTCCAATGTTGTTTTGGATGTAATAGTTACTTATAAATTGAGTTAATTTAAATTATGAATATAATTTTATTTAACGTTTTCAACGTATTATATTAATATGCCTAAATGGAGATATTTTTAATATGATATAATGCATAACTTAAAAGAAACAATTTGATTTACTAGGTTTCTTTTAGTTTTATGTTTAGTAAATGTACCCCTTGACAAAAGAGTGTGTAGAGTTTGAAATTAAATACAAAAAGTTAAAATATATTTACTTAATTGAAACATTAAAAAGTCTAATTAGATACCTTAGTTTATTAAAAAGGCCTATTTATTAAAATTGTTCAACTTAAAACACCAATTAAGCTAAAGTGACTCAAAAATACCTTCCACAAAAAATCAAATAATTTTCTTTTTCTCACGTCCTTTTATTTTCTTATCGTTTTCTAATTTTCCTTTCATGATAACTTTTTGTCAAACTTGATGACTATTTCTACTTTTCAAAAAAAATCTATCTCAATTTAAATTATCGAAATTATTATATAATTAGAAATTCTTAAATAATCTCGAAAAAGTTAACCGATCGGGGCCACCGTCTTAGAGCTTACAAAGAATTGGATATTCTTACAGAAACATTCATTTATTATTTTTATTTTTCCCACGGTGAGACTAGTGGCTAGTGGCTACAGACTAGAGTCTAGAGTAGACCTCCGGCCTGTTACAAAACACTTCCCAAATTGTCAGTTTCACCACTCACCATCGGTGGCCTAAGTCCCCCCTTCATCTTTGCTTTGATTGTCATAGCGGGATCTCTTCTCCTTCAACAACTCCGACGAACCAGCCGTCGTCGTTCTTACTTGTTCTTACCGAATTGCTTCTGTCGGTTCGGATGTGTTACTCATTTTGATTTTATCATCATGAGAAGCGGTACACTCTCTACTTTATCGGTGTGCTTTTCTTTCTGTTTGCCTGCCTCTTCGTGATCACGTCAATGAAATTTCGAAACAAATCCTCGTTTTCAGTTTGAGGAAAGGATCGCCTCTCTATTAGGTTAACAAGTCGTGCTGGTCCAAAATTTTTGATTTTAGGGTGTATGCTGCGCAGCTTTGGTTGACTTTAGCTTATGGTTTCCTTTGTAAATTGTAGTGTATGATATTAATCATTTGGTTCAAGAAGCTCAACGTCGTTGGTTGAAGCCAGCTGAAGTGTATTTCATCTTAGAGAATCATGAGAGTTTTCAGATAACCGAAAAAGCTCCTCAAAAGCCTAACAGTAATTCTTTTACTATTCCTTATATCATTTCACATCGATTAAAGACGTATGCTTACTAAATGTTCTATTTTGTTAGGTGGTTCTTTGTTTCTCTTCAACAAGAATGTACTTAGGTTTTTCCGTAAAGATGGTCACAATTGGCGGAAAAAGAAGGATGGAAAAAGTGTTGGGGAAGCACACGAGCGCCTAAAGGTTTATTCCACATTCCTAACTCACTAGCAAATGAACCATCTGTGATGATGTTTTAATTTTTCTGCTTTATTAGGTTTGCTTGTACTGAATTAGGACAAATACTTTGCTGCTAGGTTAATAATGTTGAAGCTCTGAATTGTTACTATGCTCATGGGGAGGATAATCCTAATTTTCAAAGGCGTAGCTACTGGATCCTGGATCCGTAAGTAAATAATTGTTTTTGGAATCTGTGGTTTGGAATTTATGATTCTGATTGTGTCCCTATATAATGCAATTATCGGCTTCTTTGCATCGAAGGGAGAGAAGAAGGGTGCTAAATATCAGCATCTTGTACTCATCTTATATGCTTTTGCTGTTTTCTCATAATGTAGGGCACATGAGCATATTGTTCTTGTTCACTACAGAGAAATCACTGTGGTAAGTTAGTAGACATTCATTTCCCTTTTGAGCAACCCATTCTTCTAAGATAATGTGGAATGTGGGTTATTGTAAATTCATTCAGTTAATATTTCTGGTTCATTTTTTCTGTTAAACTGTTTTGGCGTTAGTTTTCTGAAGTTCAATCTCCTAAATATGCCCCCTTAGAAATATATATTGCTGAGAACCTCTCACTATGCTTTCTGGTCTTATCATCTTCCAAGCATAACCAAGTCCGTTTATTGGTGAGAGTTTTTTGTTATTGATGATTGGTAATAGCATCTTCTGTAAGGAAAGGATTTTGATTACCAGCTCTAGTTAATATAGGTTCACTCTCTATGCTGCAGCAGGGCAATTCCAATGCTGGGTCCATTTTGGATTTTTCACCTAGTCCTTCTTACACAATCAGTCAGACCGTAAACAATATTGCTATTCAGAATCAAGGTACATCTTCCTTGAGTGATCTACATGGATCAAACCAGAGCCTGTCTAGTCCCGGGCCTGGAGAAGTTAGTTCACAGGCAGCTGCTCAGAAACAAATGATGGACCATCCGCATTTAGAACTGATCAAAGATTTTAGAACTTCTCCTAAAATTGAAGTTAGTCAGGCATTGCGGAGAATAGAGGAGCAACTCAGTCTAGATGATGACAGCTTCACCGGATTGGCTCCATTTGATGATCAGAAACAGGTTGTAGGTGGACCACCAGTGTTTGGATTTGATGAAGGTACTAATATGCAACAGAACGTGTGTTACAGTGAAGATGATGTTACAGCTTCTAGTTTGAATGATCTAGCAGCCTTGCAAGAAATAGGTTGGTTTGCTTTTGTGCCCCCGGCTTTGGTGAAAATAGTTGTAATGCATTTTTTTTAGTTTACAAGATAATAAGATTTGAGACTGAACACTCGTACATATACTTCTTAAAGATATGGTGCAGGTTTCAGATTGTGCTAAAAGGTCACAAACACATCTTTTTTTTGCTAATCACTAGAAGAATCTAGGAGCTTAAGTTTAACAGTTCCAGCGGTGTATTCTTTCTTAATTACTCGGAAGACCTTTTCATTGCACATCTTATTTTTGTTTATATGTGTCACCTTGACGCCTTCCAGTAAAATTTAAGGTGCAACTCTATCTTATGTCAACTTACTTCTGTGCAGGATCTGTTTGGCTCTCAGTTCAGTAGAGAGAATATTAGAAAGTCACTTTTTTGTGCCACAAGTTCTGTTTATGATTAGGAATGTGTCAATTCTGTTGAACTTTCACATGCCTGCTTCTCTGACTACCATCTTCTATTTGCAGGTTCACTGTTGTTTCCTCGAGAAAATGAAAATTTTAAATCGCCAGCATACTCTGAAATTACTGCTGCTGCCACCAATATCTTGGGCTATCATTCAACACAACTTGTTCCAGGTCAAATTCAGATGCCCCTCGAATCGGATTCTTGCCTGACAAGAGCACCAGAACATAAATTTAAAATTAAGGAAATACTGGCGGATTGGGGTTTTGCTAATGAGTCTACAAAGGTATGTTATAGAATCTATTAGAATATGAGATAACATGCCGTCAGTGACAAGTTTGTCTATATGGTATTGAAAAATTAACGCATCTACACGTTAAAACCTGCACTCGTCAGTCTTCTTCCCTTGATTTCTGAGTTTGCCTAGGAAGTATGTTTCTTTTGAATTCTCATCGCTAGTTATTATGGCGACACATAGAAGCCTTGCTATAGTTCAAGATGAGAAATTAATCCTGAGAAATGTGTCCCCAATTTTCCTCTCATAAGGGTCGTGTAGTCTGATACTTCCAGTGCCTGTAGTACGATTTGATAATAGAATCAAAATTGATGAGGCAAAAGATTTTCTACATGATTTTCTGCGTACACGAGACTAGTATTCTACGTATTATCTCAAAAGTATCTTGCTGTAGGTTATTATTATTGGATCATTCACATGCAATCCATCCGATGGTTCCTGGTCCTGTATGTTTGGCAACACTGAAGTTCCAGTCGAAATTATCCAGGATGGCGTTCTATGCTGTCAGGCACCTCCTAACTGCCCCGGGAAAGTCACAGTTTATATTACTCGTGGCAATCGTGAGGCATGCAGTGAAGTTAAAGAGTTTGAATACCGTGATAAAAATAGTTCGTGTAGTAACTGCAGCGAACCCCGACAACAAGAAGATAGAAATATAGAACTCTCATTGCTTGTTAAGTTTGTGCAGATGCTACTGTCTGAATCATCTGTACAGACAGGGGATGCCACTGGCTTAAATTTTGATCCATCAAGGGTAGAAAAAGGTTCTGAAGATTCAAGGGGTAACATCTTTCAGGCTCATCCAATGGAAAGTGAGGATTCATCTGGCACAATTGATTGGGTATTGCAGCAACTCCTCAAAGACAAATTACACCAATGGCTCTCTGCAAAATTCATGGAAAGAGATGATATCTTGGGATGTCCCCTGACAAAGAAAGAACAAGGAATCATTCATTTAGTTGCTGGATTAGGCTACGAGTGGGCCTTAAACCCGATACTTGATTCTGGTGTTGGAGTAAATTTCCGCGATATCAATGGCTGGACTGCCCTTCATTGGGCTGCACGATTTGGAAGGTAAATGTGGATTTGTCCATTTCCATGGTGTTTCAAATACTGGATTTTGCTTCTTTGTCTGATGTCCATCCTCTTCTTTTGGTGTTCCTTGTGAACTCCTTCCTTCTAGTAAAATAGCAAAGTTATCCATTAAGGATTTAGAATTTGCTTATTAAAAATTTCCACTTGAAATGATGATTCAAGTTTGGTTGCAAATGTATTAATATGAAGTGTTTGATACTTGCAGGGAAAAGATGGTTGCTGCTCTTATTGCTCGCGGTGCTTCAGCTGGTGCAGTGACAGATCCCACTGAAAAAGACCCAGTAGGTAAAACTCCAGCATCCATTGCCTCAGAAAGAGACCACAACGGGCTCGCTGGATATCTATCGGAGCTGTCACTAACCAGTCATCTCTCATCCCTTACGCTTGAAGAAGCTGAGCTGTCAAAACAAGGTGTGAATGTGGAAGCACAAGTTACTTTAAGTGACATTTCAAGGAGCATTGCTACTTCTCCTGAAGATCAACATTCCATGAAACAGACCTTGGAGGCTGTTAGAAATGCAACTCAAGCTGCTGCTTGCATACAATCTGCTTTTCGGGCTCACTCTTTCAGGAAGAGGCAAGAGAAAGAGGCTTTGGATGAGATTCAGGGTCTTTCTGTTGCATCAAAGCTGTATAATCATAACTCAGCTGCTTTATCCATTCAGAAAAGTTACAGAGGCTGGAAAGGTCGCAAAGATTTTCTCACCATGCGTCAGAAAGCAGTGAAAATTCAGGTAAAAAAAATCTATTGCTTCTTCTGGTGATCTCTCTTTTGTGACTCTGGGAAGAAGTTAGATTTCAGAATTTTTTTTGTATTGGGTGAAACGTTTCTCAACTGGATTGGTTCCTTTTTTCTTATTAATTTGTGGGTTTCATTGGCAGGCTCACATAAGAGGGTACCAGGTAAGGAAGAAATACAAAGTAATTTGTTGGGCTGTTGGCATATTGGACAAGGTTGTCCTAAGGTGGCGGCGCAAAGGAGCTGGGCTGCGTGGATTCAAGCCCGGAGGAGAATCCATGGATGAAGATGAAGATTACGAAGATATGCTCAAGGTCTTCCGTAAGAAGAAAGTGGACGAAGCAATCAGCGAGGCTGTGTCAAGGGTCCTATCCATGATTCATTCTCCTGAAGCACGACATCAGTATGCTCGCATGCTTGACAAATTCCAAGAAGCCAAGGCAAGAAAATGAAAGAAGTGTTATCTTTTGTAGTAAACATGTTGAAGCTTGTTTGTTGTGAACGATTTAATGACAAAAAAAATGACTGAATGTTGCAGGTTCAACTAGGCATCTTGACCAATGAAGAGGCATGGACTTTGCAAGCTGATGTTTTAGCCATGGATAACAATGACGATTTATTCGAGCTTCCGTAGAAGCTTCAGTTGTGAGTTGAGAGTTACCAGGTACAGTTTGCCTTGATGATTATAAGGTTGATACAAATTAGACAGGGGATATAATCCTCCTTTGTGCATACCACATAACTAGTACTAGGTTTTTTACTTTCGATAGAGGTGCCCTAAAAGTGTCATTACTAGGTTCCTGTTACCTGATACCAAAGCAGAGGACCCTGTGGGTCAATTGCTATTAAGGATAATACTGTTAATTTGTCTTTATCTTAGATCCGTATCCTTCAGTTTCAAAATGATGTTTTAACAAATATGTTAGTAACCGACCAAGATTTATGCAACTCGGCTCTGTCCCGTTGTCATCAAGACAACCAACAGGTCTTGCTTCACACATGACCAACGTTGTAATACTTTAAGTCTTTGATTAATTTTTTTCAATTTGATTATAAAGTTAAATTTTCCTTTCAATTTTATTAAACTTATATAAAATTATTCGTTGGCTTGCTTTATACACAAGTACAATTTCTTCATCTTTGATAGCAAGTTAGCAATGGTATTGGTGGGTAGCAGAGGAAATTCATTAGTCGTTACTATACAGTACACAAATCTCTCTATTTTAGCACAACTTTTCCTGATTACATCTTTCTTTTTTTAGCACAATTTTTCCTGATTAATATATAGTTACTTGTTGATGTTAATTTTGTGAAAATCAAGACTGACAATTCTTCTCATTGAATTGTTAAATTGTTGAATTGTTGGTGTTAGTTTGTTATCGTAGTATGTTACTTTAATTGGCATTTCCTGTGGTTTTTACTTGGACATTTCCACCATCTTTTACTTGGACAAGGATTGGTGTCAATCTAGGAAAATCAAGGAAGAGACAAGATGAACATTAACATGCCTTTTTTTTTGTTTTTATAGTAAATTTCAGTTAATGGTATATTTTGTAATTATGCTGCAACTTTCGGCTTTTAGTATGATGCTCTTCAAATGTCTACTCTAAACCGTGATTCATCCCTCTGAATCGGTAGCTCCCGTACCACACTCTCCTCAAGTCCTCTCTCCCCGCTGGTGTTGAGTTGCCTATCCTGCCTCTCCAGTCTCCTCAAGTCCTCGTCCTTTGCCCTCGCTGAGTCTCCTCGACTCAAGTCCTTGCCCTCATTTAGTCTCTTGCCCTTAAGTACTCTCCGCTCCAGATTTTGAATATGTTGAATGGAGGTTAAACGCAGATTTTTGAACTGTTTCAATGAAGTAATCAAACTGAAGATCCTTATCTACCACCACAAATATATTGATTTTACACATTGTTTTTAGATAGACAAAAAGGGGTTTAGCCCGGATCTGACCCGGACATCTGGACAAAAAAATAAAAGAAGCCCAGTCCGGATCCAAACTGAACCCGCATCTGGTTGTTGCTTCTAGACTGCGAAATAGAAATGAACTTCACATCTAAATAAAAAATCAACGGTCATATTTTATAAATTTCTTACGCTTCCGGGTGGCGATACCGAAGATTTCGCTTCTAATCGATCTTGTCACAACTGAAGATGTCGCTATTAACCGGTCCTTAATGATTTCAGTTTTGGATTCCAATGCAGAATTGTTTCGGTTTTGAGAACCAGGTGCAGAATATTATTTCGGTTTCGAAAACCAAGCGTATAATTAATAAGCTTTAACCGGCTTTAAAATGGATTCCATTATGCATGCCAAATGCAAAATTAGCTTCCATTAAGGAGGCCAAATGCAGAATTGATGTTTAATCCAATTACACAACTCGGTGTGTAACTGAGGATATTTATATGAATCTATAAACTTACTAAAGTAGTGTGTAACTGAGGATATTTATATGAATCTATAAACTTACTAAAGTAGTATACATTGACGTTGATGTGATGGGTTGTGGGAGCAATATTTTGAAAGAAGCTCTCTCACATCAACGCCATAAAATCTTTTGTTTTTAAATCTTTTAATTATTTTATAACGATTTTTAAGATTTTTAAGATTTTGTAGTTTTTTTTTACGTTAGATGAAAATTACTTATCGATGGAACAACTATATTTTTTTGGGAACGATTACATTTTTTATGGGAACGAATATATTTTTTTGGGATTTTAATTTTTTAATGATTTTCTACTTGGTATTTCCTATGTTGTAATTTTTTGTAAAACAAATTTCTTTTTTTTAGAACTATTTCATGTTACTTTTTTGCTAAGTTCAAGTATAATTTTTATTCATATCGGATTAATATTCGTTATGTGTTTCGTTGACCTAATATTATGGGATATAGGGGCGGCCTTGGGGGGGGGGGGGGGGGGGG
>BSUD01000007.1:135550620-135579089 GCA_033239045.1 Fagopyrum esculentum | reverse complement strand
CAGGGGGGCAGCTGTCCCATCCTCCGGAAAAAAAAGTGATACCTTGTATGCATGAGTGTAATACGAGCCGAACGAACAGAACATCTGCATGCTCAACCATGACTCGTTTATAAACGAGCCAATCCTAAAATTTATACAAGCTTTAAAATGTGCTCAAGCTTGGCTCGTTTAGAAAGTGAATGAGGTCGAGCCGAGCCCAAGTAGCTCGACTAAAATAATGCTCATATAGTGTTACTTTACCCGAACGAGCCGAGCCTAAAATTTATACGAGCTTTAAAACGTGCTAAAGTTTGGCTCGTTTAGAAAGTGAACGAGCTTTAGCTGAGCTTTTGACGAGCCGATCCCGAGTAACTTGTCTCATATTACAACCCTATTTGTATGATTATAATCAAATGTAATGTGTAGTGGTTGATTTTGTCCATTATTCTCTTTTCCCTCATTGGAGTCAACTATCCTCATTTTATTGTTTATTTTTAGACAATTAATTGAATTGAAACAATAAATACTATTACCATTCTTTACATTTCCGACTATCTTTGACCGATTTTCACAATAATTGAAGTGAACATCAATTTTTAAGTGTTTAGAAGAACAATATTCCATATTAAACTATAATTCTAAGCAATCAAGCTTATTCTTGGTATTACAATATTATAACTAATATGTATATTACTTGAAAATTTCCTGGGTCCGTGTTATTCTTTTTATCAAATTTTGATGGATTTTTCTTTTCATTTGTGAAATTCAAAGGTTTGTTTTGGCAAGATTGCAAAAAAACAAAAGAAACTCTATATTAAAGATTGTACAAAAATAATCCAAGGCATAATTATTCATTTATATGTTTGAGTTGATATTGATGGTTATGTTTTGTAATTGGAAAACATTCCCATTGAGGAAGTGTTCGAGCAAAAATAATTCAAGCCATAAATATTAAGTAGCATTTGTTTTTATCGCTATTTTGTTTTCATAGATATTTTCTAGGATGTCATCTGACCTTGTTTTCTAAGTTCAATTATAAAATCGAACGATCTAAAAAATCATATCTTGGCTGACATTGTTATTTACTTTTTAACAAAGAAAATACGTATTTATTTGCTATAATATTTTATTAAAAAAAATATTTTTCTCAGAATTAGTTTTAAAAAATTATTCGTTATTCACATTATTTTAATTCAGTCATATTTTCCTTACTTTTTCACAATCCTACATCGCTTATCATGTAAGACTAACAATTATTGTTATTTTATTATATATCGAATTAACATTACAAGATACTACAAATATTGTAGTATTCAATGAAGTTGATCATAACATATTTTACAACACTTTCTAGATGTAGTCATAAGTACATGACGAATTGAATCAACAATTATGGTGTATCTTTACTAAACTCGCAATTTTTTAATATAAATATAAATTTACCTTCAATAAATTTTAACTAATAATATAGTCATAGAACAATTAATTTATATATTTATAAATCTATACTAAAGTAGCCTACAGATTGCTGGTGTGGCATGCTCAGATCGGTATTTAAGCCAAATAACCATATATTACTAAACTGTCACTCCTCTAAAATTATTTATTTTTAAGACTATTTATTTTTTTATAATAGTATCAACCAAATCACCAAACCAACATATTTTGTGATTTACAATTTTTACTTTTAAAACTATCTATTTTTAAGGGATCCTATAAAATTATTTATATTTAAGGTAATATGTTTGTCAAATTATTTTAGGTGTATTGTCTATTTATTTCATTAGCAATAATAATTATATTGTTATGGTAAGGTGATTATTTTTTTAAAATTAATTTTTTTTTTGAAATATTTATGTAACTTGATTAGTAATGCGAATTTGTTTTACTTATATTTATTAAAATACCCGTGCACGGCACGAGGATTACTATCGTGAGCGGGACAAAGGTAAAGGTTCATTCCGTCTCGAAATTTATTAGCGGGACGAAATTTCTATTTTTATGAAATTTCGGGAAGGGGCCAAAATAAGGACAAGAGCGGGATTTGTTCTCACTCCTAGGGTTGAGCAGATTGCGGTTTGGTTCACCGAATTGCAACAAAACCGCAAATTACGGTCCAAACCGCAACCGAACCTTAGTTAATCGGTTCGGTTTGCGGTTCGCAAGTTTTTGTTTTGCGTTGCGGTTTGACCCGCAAAACCGCAACTATCCGTTTAATTAAAAAAAACTGAGTGACTAACTGAGAGTTTGAGAGAAGGGAAAGGGATCGAGTCTCATTCTAGGTTTGGCAGTTTTGCCCCGAGTCCTTGACGGTTGACGCTTGAGTGTCTCACGCCTCGCCGTCTAATCGCCTCGTCCGATTCCTCGCCAGTCCTGCCCAGTCACCACTCACTCGATCACCAAAAGGTAACACTTTGTCATCTGTAATTCTCTTCTCATCTTCTGTTCGTCTTCTGTTCTTCCTTTCTCAATGTTTTTCGTCTTCTGTTCTTCCCTTTTCAATGTTCACATTTTGTTGAATCTGTTATTCTCTTCTCATCTGGATCTGTTGACTGCTCAGTGCTCACTGTTCTTCTTCGCCTCCTTGCAAATCCTGAATATGTTGACTGCTTACTGTTCTTCAACTGCTCAGTTTTTCTGGTAGACCACTCAATATGCTCATTTGACCACAATAATAAAAGATAAATATTCCCGTGTTAGGCTTTGTCTAAAATTGGGAAATTGTATTTTGGCAAGTCAATTCTATATTTAAGTTGCTCGTTTATGGAGGTATTTTTTGGTTTTTGAATTTGCTTAGTTTTATGGCTTTTGCAACTTGGTCTTTACGTACTTGGTGTGTTGAGTAAAAAATTTACACAAATATATAAAACACCATTTATGTTTTATTCGAATACAAATTTCCAAAACACATTTTATTTATTTTTTTATTTGAGTTCGACCATCTCTTTTTGACCTTTTGATTCTAAGTTATATAAATACCGATATTTGGTTGGTTTTGATGATTTGGGTAGCACCCATTTTTGGGCGGGTAGCCTACATACCTCTTTAAAGAGGATCAAACCTCACGTATTTCAGTGCTGTGTTTTCATGTATCAGATAATCAAAATCCAAACCCACCTTCTAGGAAGAGTTGCCTAGACGATGATCCAACTATCATTTGCATGACATTTATATCTCAACCATGCATCAAAAGATTAAATTAAACCCACCTTCTAGGAAGGGTTGCTTAGATAATCCCTCTATCATGTGCATGATCAAGAAAAATGATATTGTGTTTATTTTTATTTTTCGTGACTGAATTTGATCCCTAATTTATTCGTACCAAATTTCCTACATATCCTTTTCTAGGAATCAAGTCACACGTAGTTCTTTTTTAAATTTGGTTTGGGTATTTGTAACACCCCAAGTTCTGAGAACTCGAAGCGTTACTGCTAAGACCTCACAATGGGTCCCGACCCTCAGAGTAGCAACGACACAACAGATCTTACAACAAGACACAGACAAATGAAAACCAAAACTTAATATAAAACCAAAGGTTTAAACCAAGGGAAGCGTAAAAGACTCGCAACCGAGTTCAAAACAAAAGGGAAACAATAACTGAAACGTACATAAACCCAATCCCGTCCTATAATATACGGAAACCTATATCCTTCAAGGCATCTACAACATTGCTATAAACCGTTAGCTAACAATGTACATATCAGAAAGAACGTAAGGGAACAACCACACATAAGATAAAGTAAACATATAACATGCTCACACTCAACCAATTATTATCATTCATTAATTTATCCATTACTAATTCAACTTCTTTTGTCACACGAGAATCTCCCAAAACTCGCCTTTGCTTCCGTCTACCAACAAGAATAGATCAGTACTATCCGTTACCTGCAGGCCTGGGTTGCAAGAGCACCTTCTTGTCTCTTCTAGAACTAGACAAGTGGTCACCGCCCGGTTATCATACACTTGGGCCAATTTCGGTATAAAAGGTGAATCCTATTCCGGTTATCCGTTATAATAATAATAACAACACAAACAAGTCAATAGACTCAAACCAATATACTGAATGAAGCTAAGTAAGTCCATGGGACTTACCTCACTCGAAAGTAAAATCAAAGCTCAACAATGACTCAGTTTCCCTCAGGAAAGGAGCAAAGGATAGCCTGTTCACACAAGGCATCACAAATCAGAAACATAACGGTTGCTAGAAGTCTATAACTTCTAGTCTCAATGATCTCTAAGAGATCTGCACAAGCTAAGGTCTTAACCTTAGTCTTATAGATCAGGAAGTGTCAACAACATCAATAACAACCAAGGAAAGGAACGAGGCAAGCAAGGAAGGAAGCAACTCACCAAAGACGGAAGCTATTGTAGAGGAAACCGCAGGGGCGGGTGGACGAGGCGCAGGGGCGGCACGACAGGACGCGGGGGCATCGGCGTGACAACTAGCGTTGTCGGGGTTTCTCTCGACATAAACTCACAGCAAGGGATTCAAAGCTTGATCCTTTGATCCACACTAGTCAAGACTCAACCAAGGGATCCTGTGAATATCAACATATCAACAAAGGAAAGGCCAACAATTATCAAGATTCAAACTTGATTCTTGGAGAAGAAGAAAAGGAAGAACGAAAGGAGAAAACGAAACAGAAGGGAAACGGCATGCATCAACTCATGAATGTGAGGAAGAAAAAAGGAGGATGAACTTACACGTCCAGCAAGATCACAAGAAGCAAGGGCAAACGACTGCATCTCTCAAGGTTGAAGAAATGTATGCAAGATGCGGGAAAAACGGGAAGAAGGCGGGATTTTATAGAGAAGGGTAAAAAGATAGAAGGAAAGGCGTTCTAGGGTTAGAAAGAAGATAGGAAAATCGGCCCATAAGATAGAAGATCGAATCTTCTATCTATGGAAGGAAATAAAAACAGATCGGGACGATCCGGGGCAAAACCGCAGGGGCGGTCTGCCCTGCCGCGACTGCGGCTAGCCGCAGGGGTGGTTAACTGTCACCGTGGGGGTGGTGACAACCAAAACTTGCCACTGGAGCGGCCATTGTCACCGCGGGGGCGGTCACAACGAAAAACTGGCTGTTACAATATTTTTTGACTTTATATTTTAAAAGGCAATTTAATTTGCGCGATTAGACTCGATATTTTATAAGTCAAGTTCCCTACGTAGTCTTTTTTTTTTTAAGACATCAACTCACATGTAGTTCATTTGAGAAAATAATATTTGAATTTGAATTGCGACTGTACCCGATAATAGTTTGAACTTGATATCGAGTTACCTACGTATTCTTTTTAAAATGGCGTCAAGTCTTTACAAAGTTCTACAAATAATTTTGTAAACTCTTATTTTTGTTGTTGAAATTGACCCGATAAGTTTACTTGATTGAGATTTTTAACTGATCACAATTCATACGGTCGAATTAAAAAAAATGAATTTATTTTTCTTAAAATTGGCTTATAAGTAATTTTGTAAGAAAAAAAAATCCCCACTATTAAACTTTCAAATTAAAAGTATGTGGGTATGTAAATGAGAGTTTCCATTACTCTCTCTTTTTCCTAATTAAACTTTCCCAACCTTTATTTTTAAAAATTGATCTACAACCAACATATTTTATTTTTATTTTTTTTAAATTGAGATGATTACGAAGAGTTACAACAACTTGATTGCTTCCCCCTTATTTCATTACCCCCGCGGGTCTTATATCTTTCTTTAATTCCCTTTCTCTCTTCTCTCTCCTACTTTCCTCTTTCACTCTTCTCTCTTTGTTGTTCTTTGCATAGATAATAAAAGCTTAAACTATGGTGGTCCTGAAGACTCACTCTGGGCGCCGACGAAGTTGAAACAAGCATGAGAGAAGTCCTAATTAAGAGGAATAAGAAATGAATTCAGGTGTGAGATGAATTGGATGGGAAAAAAAGGTGTGTATATCAAGAAAACGAGGAGCTCGAATGTTCAATTATGACTCGAGTAAGAGGGGCGGAGACAGGATCGAGGAAAAGCTAATCGAGTAACACAAAGGCTATTGAGGGGCTTCGATTAGAGCCTGCTCAAAGATGTTGAGGGCAAGAACCGAATCCATACATCACTGTAAGTATGACTCTTCAATTTTGTTCATTGTTTCTCTTCTTGAATCGATGTCTCTTTGTCTTGACCTAATTTGATTTGAAATTCGTACATAATTTCCTTCTGACTTTTCCCAAACATAGATGAATAACTTTGAGCCTTCAACTATGGATATAGGTAAAACTCGATCAAAGATATCGAACGCAGAGATGAGAAGACCACAAACCTTCTCCGTAAGTATGGCTTTCAATTTTGTTTATATCATCGTTTTTCATGAATCATACTTGCAAAACCTATCTTAGATTTCTTTAATTTTTTAGATTTTATTGAGTTCCTTATGACTTAATTTGGTGTTTGTTTGCATTGACTTAAATCAATATGAGATTTGGGCAAATTTATATTTTTACCGTTTTTTGAAACTGATACAATTTGTGACATGAAGAGACTTTGTAAGAGATTCAACTTAAACTGAAGTAGGGAAATTCATAATTGTCAACTGTCATTGAGTGGTTGAAAGTAAAAAGAAGTTTCAAATGAAACATGGTGAGGTTGATTTACTGTAATTTTATAAATCTGAATTTTACTTGATTTAAGTTAATGTTGAATTTGGATACTAACAATGTGGAATTGCTCTACATTCGAACAATCTGATTCTCTGAACCAACTAATTTTTACTTAAATGCTTTCCTTCTTTTTATATCTAACGAAAGCCAGAGTTCAAGAAAATCAAAGGGAAATGAGTTTGATTTTTTACTGCTAGTAGAATATCATTTGCCAAAAAACTAGTTTCATCCTTAATCTAGGCCATTTATGATCTCATAGAACTAAAATGATAGACCATTTTTACTTAGATATTTGTCAATCATGTTTGTGATGGTGTTTTGGAGATGGTTTGAGTTTTCGAAGGTGAATTTGTATATGGGTCAATCCATTGTTTGAAATTCAGATTCGAGTTTATGTTCAGTAAATGAATTGACCAAAATTTAGCAACAATAACTGAAAACTTTGGATTTTGTTGTGTAATCAGATGATTCACATGGTGATATGTTCAATCGAACACAAGACCCGGATGTAGTGATCGAAAGTTATAACTTTCGATCGACCACGAGTTTGTGTTGTGGTTGAAAATATTTGTAACACCCCAAATCCACTGGACTTGGGGCGTCACATGGGCTAGAATCTCACAATGGATCCTGACCCTAGCCTGACAACAAATTCACTGGATCTTACAACAAGGCACAAATAGATTAAAACCAAATACATAAACTGTACAATAAATACATCAAAAGGTTTACAACATCATAACCGAGTACAAAACAGGATCAACATATCCAAAGAGTACAAAATATCCCATATTCCAGGAACAACCTAGTGTATGGAAGTCCTCGGCTGATCACCCATCTGGTTCACTCTGCAGTCTTCCTATCCTACAGATCAACTACAACACAGTATAAACCGTTAGCTAACAAAAATGAATAAGAATGAAGTAATTGCACAAACACACAACAACACCTCACAACATGCAATGCTACACACACAACCGTTTATTATCTTTAATTAAATGATTCCATATTAATTCAACTTCTTTTGTGACACGAGGAGCCTAAAGAACCTCGTCTCTTCCCCCTTTAACTTAGGTGTTGCATGGGGATCTACCTTCCCCTTGAGTTACTGGCTTCCGAGCACCTCCTTCCACTCTCGGCGAGCTTCCAGCAAATGGTCACGACCCGTTATTATACACTTGAGCCTTTTAAGGTAATACAGTGGTCATCCTAGTCCGGTTTAGGTTATAAATGCATCAATCATATGAGCACACACACAACCATCACAACCACTCAAATCCACAACTGCATGCTAAGTAAGTCATATGGACTTACCTGAAATACTCGTAATCCTGTACAACAACACATTTTCCCCTTGAGGAAACGATCAACGCGTGCATAAGCAAGGCACACAATATATCAAACGCTGAAAAGGGTTAGGAGACGCATCTCCTACCTAATAACCACAATCATGCCATAACCTGGATCTAAACCTCAAGATCCTCAACATAACTCACAATTCCTCAAATCTCAAGGTCACATCTAATCAACATTCCTCAATCTCAATTCTAATCTTAATTTAATTAATTAACCTTTAATTAATTAATTAAATTTTAGCAGAATAATGTTTTGCCCGCAAGCAATTTCTAAACCCACTTGTCATCAGATTTCATCAAACAAACAACCCTTAAACACCAGAATAATATAACAACCATAATGGAATTTCTAATTATCCATTTTGACAAGCCTAAGGTCAATTTAGGCCCAATTGTAGCACGGAAAATGAATGAATTCATAACTTATTCGTTACTAACCCGATAGACGATCTGAAAGATAATTCGGAATCACAACGACGCAGGCTACACATGGACAACATCAAATTCACCAGAATCTGAGCGACGGAACCATCCCGGTGACATATATGCTTGACCAGGTCTTCATCTGCTCAGAAATACAAAAACTCGGTACCGATAAGAAGAGAATGAAGAGAGGAATCTAGGAACTCAAACGGAATTGAAATCAGATTAGAAACGGAGATTAGATCTGAGTTTGATGTTTGAGAGAAATCAGAGCTTTTACGAGGAAACGTGAAAGAAAATGAATTAATAAACGATTTCCCGCTATTTATAGTGAAAACGATAATTATCCAGCTGAAGTAAAAAATTATCCTTTAACCGACTCAAAGGCGGATTTAACCCCCTTCTTGAAATTGGATTAATAAATTTTGAATATTGTAGGGATAATTATTCTACAATTGCCTCAGAAAACGTGTATTCCTAAGCCATCTTTCTTAACCGTTAAGAAGCAAAATAGCGACTATTTTGGTTGTTTTGTCTTTCCATGTTATTTCATACGTAGGACATGTCCGATGTCTTGATCATTTCTCTCAACAACATTTTTATTAATTGGAGCTCCTAAATGCTCCAAATAACACCGGAGGGTAAAAATAATTACCCGGGGAAAAAATGAAAATTTCCCCATAAGTCCAAAATTACGCCAGAAACATAACGGTGGGACTCATACTCATCACTTACTCAATCTTCGCGAGTTATATGTCAATTACTATCAATGATTAAGTTAATCAACATTAATTAGAATTTGGAAATCCTAGCTATTACATCATACACCCCTTAGGAAAAAGTTTTGTCTCGAAACTTGAACAATTCCCAAATTCTCTCGGACCCATACGCCGAGGTATAAACACTCTCTCCATTGGAGGTATCACATCTCCGTTCAAAGGTATTAACCTAAAACACTCTATAACCTCAAAACACAACATGGAGGAATCACGAACACCAGCAACAAGATCATAATGCTATCCAAAGACATAGAGGAAAATCATCTCTAGCCAACTACTAACCACGTCACAAGGCATGAAGGAAAGCCGTCTCCAACCAATCGTACTCGTAACACAACTATGTTGAGGAAAACCGTCTCCACTCACGCTATGTTCATCAATAATAACATGGAGGAAAGAACCATCTCCAGCTAATCCTAAACATGTCACAGTAGCATGGAGGAAAGAACCATCTCTAACTATACCTAACTCGCGCTAGCAAACAAGATCTAAAAGATCATATGCACACATCACATCTAGCACGAAAACACAACATATCAAATAACACATAACATACATTTACCAAGATAGCACTAAGATCTACTCGTTGATCCTATAGGTGCATCTATCTCGGCATAGAACTCTGGATAGTTCCTCTGGATACTATCCTTAATCTCCCATGTATCCTCTTAAAGTCCTCGTCTAGACCACTGTATCCTCAGCATAAGAATGTCCTTCGAATGCAGGCGTCTCACACCTCGTTATAGGATTGCAATCGGGTGCTCAACAAAAGTGTGGTCCAACTCAACCACTAAGTAATCATAGTTGATGATATGTCTCGGATCTGGTATGTTCTCTCTTAGTTTAGACACATGAAACACAGGGTGAGCACCCTCTAACCTCGGTGGTAAAGTCAATCTATATGCTATTCTCCCAACTCTATCCAATATCTCAAAAGGACCGACATATCGGGGACTCAGCTTCCCCTTTATGCCAAAGCGTCTGACGCCTCGCGTCGGAGATACTCTCGGCCAGACATGAGCTGTAACTCTAAACTCTAGAGGCCGACGCCTCTTGTCTGCATACGACTTCTGGCGACTCTAGGCAGCCAACATCCTCTCTCTGATCAGCGCTACTTGAACTATATCATCTTGAATCTGCTCTGGCACTATACCACCGATATTGTTAGTCTCATCCCAACATAACAGTGTACGGCATCTACGTCCATACAGTGCCTCATATGGGGTCATCCCAATAGATGTATGTCAGCTGTTGTTGTATGAAAGTTCAACCAATGGGAGGTAATTTGACCATCATTGTCCCTAATCCAACACACAAGCTCGCAACATATCCTCCAACGTCTGAATGGTCCTCTCTGACTGATCATTTATCTGGGGGTGAAACACAGTCGTAAAGTGCAAACTCGTCCCCAAAGTAGTCTGAATCTGCTACTAGAACCTCGAGGTGAATCGTCCATCTCGATCTGAGACGATCATCTTCGGTACCCCATGGAGCCTCACTATTTTCCTAATGAACTCCTCTTCTCATCTGCTCATTGGCCACGTTTCCCTGATAGGGATGAAACGTGCAGTCTTCGTCAGTTTGTCAACCACAACCGAAATAGCATCAAAGTTCTTGCTCGGTCTCAATCCGGTCACGAAGTCCATGGAGATATCCTCCCACTTCCACTACGGTACTGGTAGTGGATGGAGCTCTCCTCCTGGTCTGCAATGCTCTATCTTGATCTGGTGACAGGTCGCACAATGAGCCACAAATCTGGTCACATCGGCTTCAACCCTCCCCACCAGTATGAGCGTCTCAAATCCATATACATTTTACTCGCACCTGGGTGCACTGAGTAAGTCGTGGAGTGAGCCTCCTGCAGAATCCTCTACCTCAGATCCGCATTAGCGGGTACACAGACGCGGTCGCGTCGTCTCATCGCTCCATCTACTCCTATGGAGAACTGTAGTGCCTCACCACGAGTCATCCTATCTCGTATCCTCATCAGCGTCGGGCAGTTCCATCCAACAGACCAGGTAGAACCTCTAAAGTGCTCAACTAGGCATCCTCATCAGGAACTGGATGTTCATCTCTAGCCACGCTAGATCCCTTTGTAATTGTGGTTGTACAGTCAGTCTCGCAATCGCCTTCTCTCGAGGCATCTTCCTACTCAAGCCATCTATAGTGGCGATTATTCAATTCCCGCTCCGTGAAAATATACTTCAAACTCTTATGGTCTGTAAAGATCTGATATGTAGCACCATACATGTAATGTCTTCAGATCTTCAATGCATGAACTACCGCTGCCAACTCCATATCATGAGTCAGGTAGTTCTCCTCATACATCTTCAGCTGTCTAGACACATAAGCAATCACTTTGTCACGCTACATCAGAACACATCCCAAGTCTAGCTTGGATGCGTCACTGTAGACTACAAAGTCCTTTGTGTCCTCAAGTTGCGTTAAGATAGAAGCGGAAGTCAGACGTCTCTTCAACTCCTCAAAACTCTGAGTACACGGCTCTGATTACACGGCTCACAGAGAATCCCTCCACAAAGCGTTGGTAATAACTGGCTAACCCAAGAAAGTTGCGCACTTCGTTGACGTTCGTCGGTGTCATTCATCCTGCTACAAACTTGATCTTTGCCGGATCAACTTTGATCCCATCAACGGAGACCACATGACCCAAAAATGCTACTTCTGGCATCCAAAACTCGCACTTAGAGAACTTAGCGTACAGTTCTCTATCCCTCAAAATGCGCATCACTGTCCTCAGATGTCTTGAATGTTCCTCTCTGCTGTGAGAGCACACCAGGATGTTGTCTATGAAGACAA
This sequence comes from Fagopyrum esculentum, assembly GCA_033239045.1. Lineage (NCBI taxonomy): Eukaryota > Viridiplantae > Streptophyta > Magnoliopsida > Caryophyllales > Polygonaceae > Fagopyrum > Fagopyrum esculentum. The sequence goes on along the minus strand of BSUD01000007.1, from coordinate 135,567,104 downwards.
CCACAATCTGATCCAGAAAGTCGATGAATATGCCATACATCAACTCCATAAAGACGGCGGGCGCATTCGTGAGCCCGAATGGCATCACTACAAACTCGTAGTGGCCATACCAAGTTTGAAATGCCGTCCTGTGCACATCCTCCTCTCTCACTCTCTGCTGGTGATAACCCAAGCATAGGTCAATCCTGGACAACACGATCGCTCCCTGAAGCTGATCTAACAAGTCATCAATGCGAGGCAATGGATACTTGTTCTTGATGGTCACCTTATTCAGCTCTCTATAAACGATGCACAACCTCAACGATCTGTCCTTCTTCCGCACGAAGAGAACAGGTGCTCCTCACAGGGATACGCTAGGGTGAATAAAGTCCTTTTCAACCAACTCCTCAAGCTGCTACTTCAGCTCTAACAGCTCGACAGACGTTTTACGGTATGGGGCCTTCGAGATCGGTCTTGTACCAGGCTCCAACTTGATACCGAAGTCCACACTCCTCTGATGCGGCAAATTGGATGGCTCAACAAACACATCCAAGAACTCACAGACCACTAGGACGTCCTCCAACACTGGACTCTCGCTCTCTTTCAAGGCATAACACTAGAAGGCATCTCAACCTTGTGTTATCAACCTCGCTACTCGTACTGCACTAATAACCATACCCGTCTTCCCAAGGTCTTGACCTCAGGAAATCTCTATCTGAGCTAACTCGGTAGAAACTGTAACGGTCCTACTACCAACTTCTAACACAACACGATGTCTATCCATCCAATCCATACACAAAATGACTTCCTCACGCACCAACGACATGATAAAGAAGTCCACAAACAAATCACAAGTCCCAAATGTATTGGACAACTATGTACCTATTACCTGACCCCCATCTGGTAACCCTACCAAGAGAGGTCAATCCTCTACTGTATCTAAGGTCAGTCTATCAACGCATGCATCAGAAAGCAAAGAGCGTGTAGCACCCTTATCAAACAAAACGCCAACGGTTCCACTACATATTATTACTCAAAACTCGAACCTATGTTCCTCAGGTATCATTGAGGTCATTGCCATAGTCTTTATCTCTATTCCTTCTGCACCGGAAGGCGGAGAGTCTCTATGAGAAGGAATACTACCTTGCTGACCAAAGGGAGCCAAATGACCTAGTTCGCCACATGTAAAGCAAGCTATTGGTGCCAAGGGACACTCAGAGCGCAAATGGCCTGGATCACCACAACTGAAACACATTTGTCCCATCTTCGCAACCTGTGCGGCTAAAGGGTATCTCGATCTTCTTCATTCACCTTTAGTAATCTTAGCATGAGAGGAAACTTGTTGGTGCGGTATCTTGTTCCGTCGACAGAAAATTGATCGATGTCCTATCTTATCACATGTAAAGCACATCACTAAAGATCTCTTACACTCTGGTCGCAGGTGTCCAAACTCTCCACAGTTGAAACAGGATCTCATCCCATCAGAAGTCCGTGTGGACAAGGGATCACTCGAACGTTCATGTATCAGACTCTGTCTAACACTTGAAGGATCTGCTTCATCACTCACTAGTTCGGTCCGTTGTTTTTTCTTTGATCCAGAAGGTTCAGTTGGTCCCACAGATGTTGGTAAACCCGGTGTACGTCTACCCTCTCTTGCAGCCTCTTGTACTTGACGTATATATTCTCGAAACTCGGGTCCACTTATCAAGACGTAGTCAGACTCCTCAGGTCTGTTCTCTGCTATAGGCGGATCGACAACGGAAATTGGTCCCTGACCTAACACTACTGGAGGAAGAGGGGGTTACCCCTACATCGTCCTATTGCAGATGTCGCTCTAGTCTAAGCCATCTATAAGGTATGCACACTTAATCCTATAATATATATATATATATATATATATATATATATATATATATATATATATATATATATATACACTTAAGGTCACATGCAACACAACATCACATAATAAATATCTATATATATCTCTATACTGTTGAGATCCTCAAAAGGGTGATGGCTTTCTGTACACATTATCCCAAAACACTGTACTCTTTCAAAGCCAAAATCCTTTTCAAATATCAGACTGCTTTCGGGTTCTGGTTATTTATCCATTCCACCTTTATTGCAGATTGCAAGTGTCATTGTTCTCAACCTAAGACTCTGATACCGACTTTGTAACACCCCAAATCCATGAGACTTGGGGTGTCACATGAGCTAGGATCTCACAATAGACCCTGACCCTTGCCTGACAACAAGTCCACTGAATCTTACAATAAGACACAGATAGATTAAAACCAAATACATAAACTGCACAATAAATACATCAAAAGGTTTACAACATCATAACCGAGTACAAAATAGGATCAACATATCCAAAGAGTACAAAATATCTCAGATCCCACGAACAACCTAGTGTACGGAAGCCCTCGGCTGATCACCCATCTGGCTCACTCTGCAGTCCTCCTATCCTGCAGATCAACTACAACACAATATAAACCGTTAGCTAACAAAAATGAATAAGAATGAAGTAATAGCACAAACACACAACAACACCTCACAACATGCAATGCCACACACACAACCGTTTATTATCTTTAATTAAAATGATTTCATACTAATTCAACTTCTTTTGTGGCACGAGGAGCCTAAAGAATCCCGTCTCTTCCCCCCTTTAACTCAAGTGTTGCATGGGGATCTACCTCCCCCTTGAGCTACTGGCTTCCGAGCACCTCCTTCCACTCTCGGCGAGCTTCCGGCAAGTGGTCACGACTCGTTATAATACACTTGGGCCTTTTAAGGTAATAAAGTGGTCATCCTAGTCCGGTTTATGTTATAAATGCATCAATCATATGAGCACACAAACAACCATCAAATCCACAACTGCATGCTAAGTAAGTTCTATGGACTTACCTGATGTAATAGCTACGATTTCCGAATTCTAATTAATGTTGATTAACTTAATCTTTGATAGTAATTGACATATAACTCGCGTAGATTTCGCAAGTGATGAGTAAGAGTCCCACCGTTATGTTCCTGGCGCAATTTTGGACATTTGGGGAAATTTTTACTTTTTCCCCCGGGTAATTATTTTTACCCTCCGGTGTTATTTGGAGCATTTGGGAGCTCCAATCAATAAAAATGCAGTTGAGAGAAATGATCAGGACATCGGATATGTCCTAGATATGAAATAACATGGAGAGGCAAAACGGCCAAAAGAGTCGCTATTTCGTTTCTTAACGGCTAAGAAAGACGGCTTAGGAATACACGTTTTCTGAGGCAGTTGTGGAATAATTATCCCTACAATATTCCAGATTTAATGTTCCAATCTCGAGAAGTTTGGAGAAAGAGGTTCGACCCGCCTTTTGATCGGTTAATGGATAATTATCGACTTTACTAAAGGATAATTATCGTCTTCACTATAAATAGCGGAAAATCCTTTATTAATTCATTTCCTTTCACGTTTTCTCGTAAAAGCTCTGATTTCTCTCAACCTTCAAACTCAGATCTACTCTCCGTTTCTAATCCGATTTCAATTCCGTTTGAGTTTCTGGATTCCTCTCTTCATTCTCTTCATAACGGTACCGAGTTTCTGCAATTCCGAGTATATGGAGGGCTGGTCGAGCATATATGTCACCAGGACAGTTCCGTCGCTCAGATTCCGATGAATTTGATGATGTCCATGCGTAGCCTGCGTCGTTGTGATTCCGAATCTTCTTTCAGATCGTCAATCGGGTTAGTAACGAATAAGTTATGAATTTATTCGTTTTCCGTACTGCGATTTGGCCTAAATTGACTTTAGCCTTGTCAAAATGGATAATTAGAAATTCCATTATGGTCTTTATATTATTCTGGTGATTATGGATAGTTTGTTTGATGAAATCTGATGACAGGGGTTTAGAAACTGCCTGCGGGCAAAACGTTATTCTGGCAAAATCTAATTAATTAATTAAAGGTTAATTAATTAAATTAGGATTAAAATTGAGATTGAGGCATGTTGATTAGATACTACCTTGAGATTTGAGGAATTGTGAGCTATGTTGAGATATTGAGGTTTAGTTGGTTGTGAGGCTCATAGTTTGAGTATGATCCTTATGGATCCCTTTGAGTCTAGGTGTGACCCCTTTGATGAATAGAGGTTGATATATCTCTTTATGCCTTTTTATAGGCCGTGTTGTCCCTCCAGTGTAGAGGTGATCGTGGTTGATTTTGTACGAGGTTGAGGTAAGTCCGTAGGACTTACTTAGCTACCATCCCTATATTGGGTGTTTGCATGAGTGGTGTGTGCTTTATATGTTTGCTATGATAGCATGAGTTGTCGTTTTTATCGACCTATGTTCTATTGACTGCCCCACTACGTGGCTGTGATAACCTTTCCCTTTCATCCCGCCGTGGAGTCTGGGAGGTTCTCTGATGTCGGGTCAGACTGGTTTACAGGAAGGGCGCAATCCACTCCCATAGGGTACACGGATTGTGTGACCGATACTCGTACAGCTGGACATTGTACTCAGAGGCGGGGATGTATCGGTCCTCGTGTCACATACTTTCATCTATCTATATATATATATATACGGTTTTTGTGTGAATGATTATTATATAAAGATAATAAATGGGTAAATGTGTGATATCATGCTGATGTGTTTATCTTTCATGATTGTGCTTGTGCTTATGCATTACCTCATATATGTATGGTTAGCTAACGGTTTCATACCGTGTTGTAGATGTTTACAGGTTAGGCGCTACTAGGTGATCTGGCAGGGTGACAGGCCGAGGACTCTCGTACATTAGGTGGTTGTTTTGGGTTTGTTGTGTTCCCCTCCTTCGTGAGGATGTTCTTTTGTACCTCCTGTGTGAGGTTGTCGTTTTATATACTCGGCTATGTTGTTGTTTACTTTGGGTCGTACAGTTTATATTGTTTTATGTATTTGTTTTATATCTGTCAGTGCCATGTTGTAAGGTCCAGTGAACTTGTTGTCAGGCTAGGGTCAGGATCCATTGCGAGATCCTAGCCCAATGTGACATCCCGAGTCCCGCGGATTTGGGGTGTTACAGAGTTGGTATCAGAGCCCAGGTTGACAACAATGACACTTGCTACCTGCAATGAGGTTTAATAGGTAAAATAAACAAAGCCCACATGGGATCTGACGTTTTCAAAGGTTTTGGTTTTAAGTGTGGTTTTGGGATAGAATGTACGAGAAGTCGTCACCTCTGCCATGGATCTCTGCAGCGTAGATATGTATATATATATGTGTGTACTATGGATTATGTGGATGTATTATATACATATCGATACCTATGGCATATATATATAGCCTTATAAGATTAGGTGCGTATATCCTACAGATGACTTAGACTAGAGTAGTATCTGCAGTGGATGAGGTAGGGGTACACCCCCTCTTCCTCCAGTGGTGATAAGTCAGGGACCAGTTTTCGTTGTTGTTTCGCCTATGGCAGAGAACGAGTTTGAAGAGGCTGATCGTGTCTCCATGAGTAGATCCGAATTTCAAGAGTATATGCAGCAAGTATAAGAGGCGGTGATAGCGGGTAGACCTACACCGGATTTATCAAAATTTGTGAGATCAACTGAAGCTTCTGGATTAAAGATGATGCAACGGATTGAATCAGTTAGTTGAGAAGCAAAGATGATGAATGGTGAACCAAGTCAGATACCAGGAGAACCTAGTGATCCTTTGGCCATGAAGATGATTGGCAAGGAACTACAGTGTTTTAATTGCGTGGAAGTTGGGACACTGGCGAGCTGTGTGCCCAAAGGCGGCCATCATATGCTTTACAGGTTCCCTTCAAGAGTGAGATCATTCTAGGTGGACGACGAAGGTCGAGTTACCCTTCAGTTGCACAGGTTGCAAGGATAGGACGATTATGTTTCAATTGTGGCTATCCAGATCATTTGCGTGCTGTGTGCCCTTTGGCACTGATAGCTTGTTTCACTTGTGGTGAGCTAGGCCATCTGGCCCTTTTTTGTCAGCACGATGGTGTTTCTTCCCAGCAAGACCTTCCTCTTTCCGGTGCTAAAAGAGTGGAAGTGGAGGCTATAGTGAGTACATCAGTGATACTTGAGGAGGCATTTGACCTCTGCTTCCATTCCGTTTTAGTGAGAAGATTTTTGGGATCCCGTGATTTACGGTGATACATCCCAGCTAAGTCTGAGATGTGTATTACTACAGAGGAGTAGGGTTATTAATATGTGTGTTTACAGCTGAGAACGTATGACGAGAACTACCCGACTCATGATTTAGAGTTAGTAGTGGTAGTTCAAGCCTTTAAGTTTTAAAGACCGTACCGGTGTGATCTTTATGTCAGATTTCTATAGATCATAGGAATCTGAAGTATATTTTATGTAACAAGGGTTGAATAATTGACTTGAAGATTCCATATCATTCAGAGAAGTTGAACGTTGTCGTCGATAACTTGAATGGAAAGACGCTCCAAGAGAAAATGATTGTGAGACTGATAGTTCAGCCTCAACTTCAGAGAGATCTAGCTTGGCTAGAGTTGGACAATGAGTTCTCTGATGAGGATGCCCAGTTATACCTAGAGGTTCTACCTGGTCTGTTGGATGAAGTCCAACAAAAGCAGGAGACCTGCCCGGCCTTGACAAGGTTTAGAGAAAGGATGTCTCGTACTGAGGCACCATAGTTCTCCATGGGAGTAGATGGACTGATGAAGAGTCGTGACCGCTTTTGTGTACCTGTTGATGCAGATGGAGACAAAGAATATTACGGTATACCCATTGTACGCCTTATTCAATACATTCAGATACGAGTAAGATGTACCACGAGATAAGACGATTATATTGTATGAAGCCGATATAACCAGATTTGTGATACAATGTGTGACCTGTAAGCAAGTCTAGATAGAGTATTTCCGATCTAGAGATAAGCCCCACCCACTACCAGTGCAGTAGTAGAATTTGGGAGGACATCTCTATGGACTTTTTTTTATGGGATTGTGACCCAGTAGAAGATTTATGTTATTTGGATTGTGGGTAACAAATTAATGAAACCGGCACGTTTCATTTCTATCAGAAGGGCATGGCTAGTGAATGAATTGGGTGAGGAGTACACTAGACAGATAGTGAGACTCCATGTTATACCGAAAACGATCATTTCTGATCGAGATGGATGTTGTACTTTGAAATTTTGGGCACCAGATTCAGACTGCTTTGGGGACGAGTCTGTACCCCATGACTACACTTCACCCCTGACAGATGGTCAGTTGGGGAGGATCATCTAGATCTTAAAGATCTATTATAAGTTGTAAGTTGAATGGGAAACGTGGATGGTTATATTACCATCCATTAATGAGTTTATTATATAACAATGAAGGGCGTGCATCTTTCTGGAATGACCCTATGAGTCAATATATAGACATATATGTCGTATATCCTTATGTTAGAAGTGATCTAGTAGTAGAAGTGGAATAACACCTGACCAGACTCAGGATTTTATAGTTCAAGTAACGTTGATTGAAGGAAGAATGTTGGATGTACAGAGTCGCCAGATATTATATGTAGACAAGAGGTGTTAACCTCTAAAGTTCAAGCGAGAGTTCATGTCCGACTGTAAGTATCTCAGCTGCGAGACGTTAGACGTGTTAATATGGAAAGGGAACTGAGTTTCCAATATGATGGTTTATTTGAGATCGACCAGTACGGAGAAGGTAGCATGATGTTTAACTTTGCCTATGAGATTAGAGGATATCCACCCAGTGTTCATATGTCTCAACTGAGGAAGTATATACTAGACTCGTGACACCTTGTGAGTTACGATGATTTGGTGGTTGAGTCCAACCACACTTTTGTTGAGCATTCGATTACATTCTTGGAATGAGATATGAAACGCTTGCATTCGAAAGACATTCCCATATTGAGGATATGATGGTCAAGATGAAGGCTTGAAGAGGCTATGTGAGAGACTGAGGATAGTGTCCTGAGGAACTATCCAGAGTATATGTTGGGATAGGCCCATTTGTGGGTGCACGAGTAGATCTTAGTGCTATCTTGATGAATGTTGTGCTTATGTTCTTATATGCCTTGATGTGTTATTCCATGCTAGTTGTGATGTGATTTATGATCTTAGTAGATCTTGATGTGTTAGCGTGATGTATGCTATAGCTGAAGATGATTACTTCCTTCACGCTACCCGAGTATGATTATATTTATAGCTGGAGATGGTTCTTTCCTCCATGCTATTTGAGTGGGATTAGGATTCAGCTGGAGATGGTTCTTTCCTCCATGCTACCTTGATGGACATAGTTCAGTGGAGATGTGATTCCTCCATGCGATATATATGTTTATGGGTTGGCTAGAGACGTATTTCCTCTATGCATGTGATATGTTTTGGCTAGAGATGTGCTTCCTCTATGCCTTGTGATGTGGTATGGCGAGAGACGTGATTCCTCTACGCTTTTGGGTAGCGCTATGACCCTTTTTCCTGGAGATGATGATTCCTCCATGTTTATACTTGAGGTTATAGATTGTTATAGGTTGTGATCTTTTGAACGGAGATGTGATACCTCCGATAGAAAGAGTGAGAGTTATACCTCGGCGTATGGGTCCGAGAGGATTTGGGAATTGTTCAAGTTTCGGGCGAAACTTTTTTTTAGGGGTGTGTGATGTAATAGCTAGGATTTCCGAATTCTAATTAATGTTGATTAACTTAATCTTTGATAGTAATTGACATATAACTCGCGTAGATTTCGCAAGTGATGAGTAAGAGTCCCACCGTTATGTTCCTGACGCAATTTTGGACATTTGGGGAAATTTTTACTTTTTCCCCCGGGTAATTATTTTTACCCTCCGGTGTTATTTGGAGCATTTGGGAGCTCCAATCAATAAAAATGCAGTTGAGAGAAATGATCAGGACATCGGATATGTCCTAGATATGAAATAACATGGAGAGGCAAAACGGCCAAAAGAGTCGCTATTTCGTTTCTTAACGGCTAAGAAAGACGGCTTAAGAATACACATTTTCCGAGGCAGTTGTGGAATAATTATCCCTACAATATTCCAGATTTAATGTTCCAATCTCGAGAAGTTTGGAGAAAGAGGTTCGACCCGCCTTTTGATCGGTTAATGGATAATTATCGACTTTACTAAAGGATAATTATCGTCTTCACTATAAATAGCGGAAAATCCTTTATTAATTCATTTCCTTTCACGTTTTCTCGTAAAAGCTCTGATTTCTCTAAACCTTCAAACTCAGATCTACTCTCCGTTTCCAATCCGATTTCAATTCCGTTTGAGTTTCTGGATTCCTCTCTTCATTCTCTTCATAACGGTACCAAGTTTCTGCAATTCCGAGTATATGGAGGGCTGGTCGAGCATATATGTCACCAGGACGGTTCCGTCGCTCAGATTCCGATGAATTTGATGATGTCCATGTGTAGCCTGCGTCGTTGTGATTCCGAATCTTCTTTCAGATCGTCGATCGGGTTGGTAACGAATAAGTTATGAATTTATTCGTTTTCCGTACTGCAATTTGGCCTAAATTGACTTTAGGCTTGTCAAAATGGATAATTAGAAATTCCATTATGGTCTTTATATTATTCTGGTGATTATGGATAGTTTGTTTGATGAAATCTGATGACAGGGGGTTTAGAAACTGCCTGCGGGCAAAACGTTATTCTGGCAAAATCTAATTAATTAATTAAAGGTTAATTAATTAAATTAGGATTAAAATTGAGATTGAGGCATGTTGATTAGATACTACCTTGAGATTTGAGGAATTGTGAGCTATGTTGAGATATTGAGGTTTAGTTGGTTGTGAGGCTCATAGTTTGAGTATGATCCTTATGGATCCCTTTGAGTCTAGGTGTGACCCCTTTGATGAATAGAGATTGATATATCTCTTTATGCCTTTTTATAGGCCGTGTTGTCCCTCCAGTGTAGAGGTGATCGTGGTTGATTTTGTACGAGGTTGAGGTAAGTCCGTAGGACTTACTTAGCTACCATCCCTATATTGGGTGTTTGCATGAGTGGTGTGTGCTTTATATGTCTGCTATGATAGCATGAGTTGTCGTTTTTATCGACCTATGTTCTATTGACTGCCCCACTGCGTGGCTGTGATAACCTTTCCCTTTCATCCCGCCGTGGAGTCTGGGAGGTTCTCTGATGTCGGGCCAGACTGGTTTACAGGAAGGGCGCAATCCACTCCCATAGGGTACACGGATTGTGTGACCGATACTCGTACAGCTGGACATTGTACTCAGAGGCGGGGATGTATCGGTCCTCGTGTCACATACTTTCATCTATCTATATATATATATACGGTTTTTGTGTGAATGATTATTATATAAAGATAATAAATGGGTAAATGTGTGATATCATGCTGATGTGTTTATCTTTCATGATTGTGCTTGTGCTTATGCATTACCTCATATATGTATGGTTAGCTAACGGTTTCATACCGTGTTGTAGATGTTTACAGGTTAGGCGCTACTAGGTGATCTGGCAGGGTGACAGGCCGAGGACTCTCGTACATTAGGTGGTTGTTTTGGGTTTGTTGTGTTCCCCTCCTTCGTGAGGATGTTCTTTTGTACCTCCTGTGTGAGGTTGTCGTTTTATATACTCGGCTATGTTGTTGTTTACCTTGGGTCGTACAGTTTATATTGTTTTATGTATTTGTTTTATATCTGTCAGTGCCATGTTGTAAGGTCCAGTGAACTTGTTGTCAGGCTAGGGTCAGGATCCATTGCGAGATCCTAGCCCAATGTGACATCCCGAGTCCCGCGGATTCGGGGTGTTACACCTGAAATACTCGTAATCCTGTACCCCGTCACAGTTTCCCCTTAGGAAACGATCAACGCCTGCATAAGCAAGGCACACAACATATCTAACGCTGAAAAGGGATAGGAGACGCGTCTCCTACCTCATAACCACAACCATCCCATAACCTGGATCTAAACCTGAAGATCCTCAACATAACTCACAATTCCTTAAATCTCAAGGTAGCATCTAATCAACATTCGTCAATCCCAATTCTAATAATAATTTAATTAATTAACATTTAATTGACTAATTAAATTTTATCAGAATAACGTTTTACCCACATGCAATTTTTAAACCCACCTGTCATCAGATTTCATCAAACAAACAACCCATAAACACCATTATAATATAACAACCATAATAGAATTTCTAATTATCCATTTTGACAAGCTTAAGGTCAATTTAGGCCAAATGGCAGTACGGAAAACGAATAAATTCATAACTTATTCGTTAATAACCTGATTGACGATCTGAAAGAAGATTCGGAATCACAACGACGCAGACTACGCATGGACAACATCAAATTCACCGGAATCTGAGCGACGGAACCGTCCTGGTGACATATATGCTCGACCATGTTTTCATCTGTTCGGAAATGCAGAAACTCAATACCGATATGAAGAGAGGAATCAAAAAGCTCAAACGGAATTGAAATCGGATTAGAAACGGAGAGTAAATATGAGTTTGAAGATTGGGAGAAATCAGAGATTTTATGAGGAAACGTGAAAGTAAATGAATTAATAAACGATTTTCCGCTATTTATAGTGAAGACGATAATTATCCTTCAATGAAATCGATAATTATATTTTAACCGATCCAAAGGCGGTTTTAACCCCCTTCTCCAAACTTCTCGAAATTAGAATGATAAATCTTGAATATTGTAGGGATAAATATTCCACAATTGTCTCGGAAAACGAGTATTCCTAAATCGGAAAACATGTATTCCTAAATCGGAAAACATGTATTCCTAAGCCGTCTTTCTTAACCGTTAAGAAACGAAATAGCGACTCTTTTGGACGTTTTGTCTTTCCATGTTATTTCATATCTAGGATATGTTCGATGTCCTGATTATTTCTCTCAACTGCATTTTTATTAGTTGGAGCTCCCAAATGCTCCAAATAACACAGGAGGGTAAAAATAATTATTCGGGGGAAAAAGTAAAATTTTCCTATAAGTCCAAAATTACGCCAGAAACATAACGGTGGGACTCATACTCATCACTTACGTAATCTTTGCGAGTTATATGTCAATTACTAACATTGATTAAGTTAATCAACACTAATTAGAATTCGAAAATCCTAGCTATTACAATATTCACTTTCGAACCAACTACAGATTTAGGCGTGGGAAGAATGCAACCAAGAAAAGCGGTAGAACATATCCACTTTTGAGCCAACTGCAGGTTTTGGTGTGTTGGAACAGCGCAACCAGGAGTAGCGGTCGAAAATATTCATTTTCGAGCCAACTACAGATTTTGACGTGTTGGAAGAACGCAACCAGGATTTTGGTATGATTTAACTCACACCATCAATAATACAATCAAGTTATAGTGGTAGTTTCTTACTCACTTTGATTGTTCTTCTCTTCTACTTTAGTTTTCTTCTGTATTACTTTCTCTCTTTCCTCTTTGTACCTTCTCTGCTTTGTTTTTTCACTTATACTTCTTCTGTATTTGCAACATTCTCTCTCTTCTAGGAAAGAAAATCACTTTTGGCTCTATTTATCCAATTTTGAAGAATGGTTATGGGAGGTTACTGGATGATAAACAAATGCTTGTAACGTGAGGGAACGTGGGGTAGTTAGAGGAGCTTCTTCTCTCTTTTTTTTTTTTCTATAAACTGATGTGTATATATATATATATAGATACTGACTCGTATGTAAACAACCCTTATAGTGTTCAATGAGAACGAATAGTAGCCATTGATCTCATTAATCCGAAGGCTGAAATTTAACCTAAATATTCTATAAAAAATACAACCCACTCTCTTGATTGGAATGTGTAATACACTCTCCAAAATAAGGCAATTTCGATATTTTTTAATAATTATAAATGAGATCTTCTTCCACTATTTTAGGCAGTTACAATTTACAGAATCTTCCAATTAATTAATAAGGGTAGTAAAGAATTCCAACATAATCGTTCGAACGCAATATCATCCATTTGGCTGCTACCTTTTGCTGAAACTACATGGTCTCCATTGTCGCCGGAAACCTAACCATATCTTTGCCGGAATAGTTAACAGTAAGTGATTCGTTTTCAGTATACAATATACCCATCATCAAACAATCGGTTTTTGTTCTTCAAACGGCTGTAGGCATTTTTAAGTCTTACGTTTTTTTATCATTATATGTCCATATTTATCGGTTGATTTGTGTAGGGCATTCTGGGAAGCAACAATTTCAGAATCGATGGAAGAAGGTAAGTGAACTTGAAATGCCATTCACAATTAAATCAATATATTAACAAATATTTGGTTTCACATTAACGAATATATTTGACTATACCACCGAATACGGTTTACAAAATGGTTACGAAAACAGATTCGGTAACGGTGATGGTTTACCCAATCATCAAACATTAAACATAATCGTAATCATTATTTATATTTCAATTCTCATAATATAAATCTGTATTGAATTTTTTACAGATTCCCCAAGTGAAAGAGATTGGGATATTGATGGATTCGGCATTGATGCTAACATGGAGAGTATGAATGAATTTTATGAAGCAGCGGCAAACGAAGAATTAAAAGCCGGAATAGTCATGACGCAATCACCGGGGAAAACAAATATTGGATTCCGCATTACGATGAATCAACACATCCACGTATTGGAATGTGTTTCAAGACGCCGGAGGAAGGTATAGATTTTTATAAGGCGTATGCTAAGGAAGTCGGTTTTGATATTCGTTTGTCATCTTCACGTGTATGCTCAAAAGACGGGACTCTATTGCATCGTCGCATATTGTGTAGTCGGTCAGGATTCAAGGGAAATGTAGCCACTACCGGAAAGCGTCATAGAGTTTCAAATCGTGTTGGTTGCAAAGCAATATTTGCTATTAAGTTTGCCGGAAACGATGGGTACACTGTATCAAAATTTGAGTTTAATTTGTTCATCTGAATTAGTTGCAAAGCAATATTTACTATATTTTTGTATGTTCAAAAGACGATGGGTACACTGCAAAGTAATAGTTGCAAAGCAATATTTAGTATAATGAACTCTATAACCAACTGTGGTGTTACTTGTTATATTTACTCGATCATACGCACTTAATTCGTTCATCTGAATCCGGTACACGAATAGTATAATATCCATAACTTATATCGAATATATTCGGCAACTATATCCTTTATATTCCATACTTATATCGTTTATATCCGACAAGAAGAAAACTTATTAATCTATCATATTTTTGTATGGTTATCGGTGTTTGCATACAAGATAACGTTCGTCTTCCTATGTTGGTTGTGTTATTCTCACTGTTTTTGTGAAGACAAATTATTTCCAAAAAAGGAATCATTGATAGAAATATTATTTCCGGTAATCTTGTTTGTAATACGATTACATTTTATAGTATTGTAACACCAAATAAGAAAGTGTAAACTCCATTATCCAAGTGTACAGGTTGCGCTCATTAACATATGACACACTAAAATATTCTATATCCAGTAACTATATCTTGTATATTCTGTAAAATATATCTTTCATATTCGATAAAAAGTACATTTTCTAATCCGCCATATTATCTATGGTAAACGGTGTTTGCATACAAGATAACGATCGTCTTCCTATGTTTCCTCAAGTGTAAAGGTTGTGCTCTTTAACATACAACACCTAATATATGAAGCATCCATTAAATATATCATGTATATTCTGAAATTATATCGTTCATATTCGGTAATGAGCACACTTACTAATCCATCATATTATGCATGGTAAACGGTGTTTGCATACAAGATAAAGATTGTCTTCCAATGCTTGTTGTGTTATACTCACTGTAGCAAAAGAGTTGTCCGAAACAACATATCAAAAGAGTTTTGACATTGTAGCATAGAGTTTTGACATTAATAAAGACAAGAGTGCCAAACGCATTAATCCCTACATAAGTGATTCAAATATTCAAAAAGAGAAAGAAACTGTAGCATATAGTTTTGACACAGTGTAGCAAAATAGTTGTCCGGAACAACATATCAAAATAACAACTTGAATAGTCTATTCCTCATCATCCATAGCATTGTCAGTCTCCAACGTCCCTCTAGCAACTATACGCGGTAATTCTGGCAACACTTTGTTTTACCATGTCAAGATTTCTGAAATCTTCCATGTGATCTGTTGATATTATGCACTTGTTCAGTTCGTAGTTGAAAATGTTGTACATTTCTTCGAACTCAACGCCCCCTTCGTCACCAATTAAAAGTAGCTGCGTACAAGGCTGCAACAATTTTTAACGTTATCTTCCACACAGAAACAAAACAGCTATTAGCGAATAAAAAAGTAGTATGCTATCGAATATAAATAATAAAAGGATCAAATAGCGAGTTGTATTTCCATTTTACCGTGCATTAAACCCACACAAAAAAGAACTTTGGTGAATTTTCGCCTCTAAAACACTCAAGTGCATTCAGATACAATGCCCAAGCATCCACAAGTGCGTTCAGGAAAAAAACCCATAGCTCTTAACACCAATCATTTATGAGCAGGCAAGTATTGAATGGTTGCAGCCTAACTCGCATTCGACAGGGCATGGCGAACATTCAACAACAATGGACAACCAAACCAAATTCGGCAATCATATTTCAAAATCAAAAACACAAATCCGAAAACCACAATCGGAATCAATGCACCAGAAATTACATTGATATCGACAATACCTCGAGTGACGGAGGGGGGCGGCGAGACGAACAATACCCTAATCTGAATGACGATTGACAATGAAATGGTGATTAGGCGGCAGAGCGTCGAATACCAGTGCACAAAGCACCGAATATAGGTGCACACAACACCGAATGTAGATTGGAGATCGAACACAACACCGACGAGACCAACGGCGCCGAACACCGGATGAAGAAGATGACACCGGTAACTGTAAAAGATTTAGGGTTTTATTTGAGTGGTATTATTTTAAGGAATATTACATTAATCCGCAAACCCTAATCGGAATCAATGAACCAGAAAATTCATTGACATTGACAATACCTCGAGTGACGGAAGAGAGCGGCGAACCGAACAATACACTAATCGGAATGACGATCGGCACTGAAATGTTGATTAGAAGGAAGAACACAACACCGGCGAACACAATACTAATGTAGAATGGAGGGGGAACACAACACCGGCTTGACCAACGACACCGGATACCGGAAGAAGAGGACGGCACCGATGGTATACCTGAGGACGAACAACACATGATCTTGAATAGGCGGAAGAAGAGAAAGACACCGATAATTGTAAAAGATTTAGGGATTTTATTATAGGGAATTTTAATATTGGGGTAGATATGGTGTGTATCACGCGCCTATTCCTTCCAAATATACAGTGTAAATTTTTATTTTTACTTATTTCCTTAAAATCTCACTTAATCACAACCATCCATTATAGCAATCCAACGAATATAATTTGTTCTCATTGAACACTATAAGGACTGTTTACATGAGAGTCAAACTCTCTCTCTCTCTCTCTATATATATATATATATATATATATATATATATATATA
>BSUD01000007.1:135521823-135541489 GCA_033239045.1 Fagopyrum esculentum | reverse complement strand
CAAAAAAAAAACAAAAACAAAAAAAAAACAAAAACAAAAAAAAACAAAAAAAAACAAAAACAAAAAAAACAATACATGTGATGAAGGACGTCACCCCAACCGGATGGGGTGGACCACTTGTCAAGCATTAGGACTAGGTGGTGTCGGTTATTACGATATGTGATGGGTAGAGAAAAGATAAAAACCCGAGATAGGACGGATTTCAATGCATCGGATTGTGAATTTTATTGCTAAGATTAATTTGGGCTCAACTCCCATTTCTAAGGCGCCGTACAAAAGACATTAATAAATGATACCCATAAGGATACTCAAATTGATGATGCAATCAAAGGAGCAATTGCAAGGACTTGTTGATAAAGGTTCATTAGAACCAATGCACCGCCATAGAGAACACCAGAAGTTATCTTGAACTCTTGATTTAAAGTTTATATGGAAATATATCTTAAACTCTTGATTTGAAGTTATTATGATAACACTAGAAGTGTTGTGAAAAAGACAAACAGTTCTCTCCAATTGAATATCGATTACCGTGAATCGAAGGACAAGTATTCCTTACAACGAATGGATGATCTACTCGATCGGTTACAAGGATCGGTAGTCTCTTATGAGAATGATTTAAGGTCTGATTGTCACCAATTGGGAATTCGAGTTTGAGATATTGCAAGTACGGCATTTTGGACCAATCAAAGTCACTACGAGTTGTAGTTATTCCCTATGGGCTTACTGATGCCACGACTAAGATATTTTGAGTCTACTCTTGAAGAAGAGAGGGGTTATGACAAGTTGTCTTGGGATGAAAAATCCTGAAGGAGGTGAAAGAAGTACAAGTTTTCTTAGATCTGCCGAGTAGTACAAATCTGTGAAGAGAGAAGTTGTTAACGGCATTTACGGTAACCGCCGGAGGACAATAAAGCATTTAATGGGACGATGAGTCGACAATAGAGTTGTTGAGAGTTAAAAAGGAGATTCATTTGTGCAATTGTTTTAATTTATCTAGAGGTATTATGGGTTTGAAGGGTACAAGTGATTCTTCAAGACAAGGTCTTGACCGAGCGTTGAGGAGCAATGTAAGAGTAATAGCATACGTGTCTCGTTAGGGAATTAGTGAGAAGTGAAGTACTTTCTCCATTATTGGGGACTTATTCCTAGAATTTATGGAAATATAACATTAAAGTTGGGTTGACAAGAACCAAGGCCAACGGTGTAAATTGGAAGTTTGATCTTCCTTGTTAAAGACTGTCAAAGTTGAGTTCCGGTATATCGAATCCTTTTGAGATCTTAGCGTGAGTTAGGAAAGTGGGTTACCGGTTGGCGTGGCCGCCGAGAGTAGAGGGTTTTCACCCAGTGTTTCATGTGATCCCGATCATGACGACCTGATAGTAGACAAGGAACCGATGAGGCTAATTGGAAGACGGATGATAGTATCTTTGCCGGAAAGACATGAGAGTTTTAGGGCGTAAAAGTGCTTCTCTTACGATATTTCGAGTTGAATGAACAGATCGCTCCTAAAGGTTTAATAAGACATTCGATTCTCATTCATCAATAACTCGACTTCCAGCGAGTTTTACACGGAGCTAGTAGCACCGATAGAATTGACGGCCTAGACCTAGTTTTTCCTTTGGTTGAGTGATGTGCATGTGTGATATATTATGTGTAGTTCTGCCATGTGCGGGAATGTGTTTGATAGCTTGTTATATCTTGCGGGGTAGTATGAGCAGTTTGGGTATATAGATTTTAAGGTCTCACCCTTCTTAGAATGAGCGTTCATACCTCGGCCTTTGGGACTGAGAAGTTCGGAGTGTGGAAAGTTTCGGGACGAAACTTGTTTTAGGGGGGATCTGATGTAACGCCCCAGTTTTGGCGTTGCGTTGTTTATTTTCTCGGATCTAATCTAAGTTAAACCCCTCGAGTATATATATATATATATCAATATATTTTATGACCGGTAATTAAAGTAATATATAATCTCGTAAATAATTCACGAGAACGGGTTTTGTATTGCAAAGTATTTTTTTATGAGTTTATATATATATTCCGTAATTTATTTTACGGAAAAGTTCGAAAAGTTTTCGGATCCGGTATTTTTTAAATCGATTATATATCATATTCATTTTCTTTTGTTATTTTGTTCATTTAATTTATTTTAATTTTTCTTTTTCCCTTTTTCTTTATTTTACCCTTTCCCTCTCCTTGTTGGCTGGTGCTTCTCTCCCCGACCTCTCGCTCCCGACTCTTGGTTGCCCTAGTATGTAGCTCTGCACAAGGACCTCTACTCTCTGCTGTGTATCTCTCTTCCCCTCACACAAGCCAGCCCTTCCCTCGCTCACTGTCTGCTCTGCACTTCCTCTTCTCTCTCTGGCTATCTCCTCCTCCCTGCTGCTCCCCTTTAATTTTTATGGATCGATGAAAAGAGAGACGGTTCTCCCTCAGCTCCTCAGTGCAGCCGGGCACCCTCACCGCCGTGTCGGTCTCCACCTCCCTGCACTCCCCTCTCCTGCTCGACTGCCCTTTCCTGCTCTCCTAGGACCCTCAACCTGCTTCTCTTTCTGTTGAGCCTCACCGGAGAAGAAGGCCGCAACCGCCTCCAACAGGTCAAATGTCGAGCCAACCGCCTGCACGAGTTTCGTTGGGGAAGATGCCGCAGTGCCGTCCTCGCCTTGCCGCCCTTGCAGTGCCGCCCTCACCGTGCCACTGCCGCGGAAGGAGGACGCCGTCGCCGCTGTTGCTATTCGCTGGAGAGAGGTGGTCGACGTTCCGAGTTCGCCGAGCACAATGAGGGTCGTCGCCGGGGTCGCCGTCAGACCGACGTCCTCGCCGTTAGCCGCCTTGCCACCCTTGTTGCCACCGCAGCTGTTGCCGGACGGAAATGAAGAGAGCTGCTGCTTGAATTGCCCCCAACCTGAAACCCTAGATCTGGTCAAACTGGTTGACCGATTTTGGGTAATTACAAATTTGGCCCCATACTTCTCATTTATGTTTAAGGACCCATATTTCTAGAATTTGCAATATGCCCTTGATTGGTTAATTTATGAAAATGACCCACACTTTTTGTTTTTGTGAAAAATGCCTAGAATTGGATAATTACGTAAAGTAGCCCAAGCTTTTATTTCTTTTAGAAAACAACCCATAGTTTTAGAATTTAGAATTTATATTTAGTAAGCAGATGAAAGTTGACTTGATATTCACATAAGGCATATAATATCTTTGTTGACATGAAAATAGACATAAAATAACTAAGGATGGATTTTAAAGTTGGAGGAAGCATAGCCTAAGTTGATGGATCTTATGAGTAACAAGTTGGATTCTTCATTCCGGTATTTCATAAGGAGTTATATCATATGTGTTGGAATTATTTATATCTTATAAGCTAAATAGTGAATCCCATAAATTTTAGATAAGCATGTTGATGATTATTATAAGGATTGTGGTGTATTTATATCTTGTGAGTAATAAGGCTTTAAGTTGTATGGTTTGATCTTGTGAGGATCTTGAGGCTTGAGGCTTGAGGTTTGGGGTTGTATGACATTGTAGAACATGGAGACTAGGAACGGATTATCCTAGCATGAGTATTGTACGACCTTATAAAGGTTATTTGGGCTAAAAGTCTAAGGAACTCTAGTATGAGAGTAGATTTTGATCTTGTGTGTTGTTTTGGCCAGGAGTTGAGTACCTTCCTGCGGGAAGTTGAGAGCTATTGTTGATCGGTTTAGCTTTGGGACGAGGTAAGTCTCCGGACTTACTTAGCTCGTATTCTCTGTATTAGTTTCAATGCGTGTTTGGTGGTGTGTGTTTATTGTTTATGTGTGTGTTTATTGCTTATGTTATAACATCTAAACCGGTAATAGGACCACCGACTTTATATGTTTATATTTGGCCCAAGTGTATGATAACGGGCGGTGATCGCTTGTCCAGTCCAAAATGGGGATGACTGGGAGGTGCCTTGCGACCAGCCCATCGGGTGATGCTGATCCGCATCAAGTACAAACCCGTATGGTGAAAGGGGACAAGGGCGAGATCTTTAAGATTCTCGTGTCACAAAAGAAGTTGATTTAGAACGGGATATGACCTAATAATAAAAAGATAATAAACCGGATTGTGTGTTTTGGAACATGTTGTGTGTTTATGATGCCTTATGTGTGTGTGTGCCAATACCATGATTCTAATGCCTTGAATGCTAGCTAACGGTTTTATACCGATATTGTTGTAGTTGCCTTGCAGGTTAGGGGCGCGGCCGAGAGATCCGGAAGAGTGGGCAGCCGGGGTCCGTACATTTTAGGATGGGTTTTGGGGGTTGTTTTTATGTATTGTTTAGAGTGTTATGTATGTCGCATGTATGGCGGTTGCCTTTAGCGTTGTATCTCGGCTGAAGTCTTTCGTTGTTTTCTTTTGGGGTTCATATCATTGCATTAAAATGAATTTCGGTTTTTCCTTTATTTGTGTCTTGTTGTAAGATCCAGTGAAATTGTTGTCAGGCTAAGGGTCGGGACCCATTGTGAGGTCCTAACCCGTAGCGCTCCGAATCCCGTGGATTCGGGGTGTTACATACGGACTGTTTGAGATGTGTCAGAGTGTATTTTGACTCACGTAAGTCCTTGCGACTTACTTAGCCGGTTTCTGAATATTAGTTGAGTGGTAGTGGTTGTGTGTGTTATGTGCGTGTTTTAATAATAATAACTTGCTAGGATGACCGTTATTATTATGTTTAAGGCCCAAGTGTATGTATAACGGGCCGTGACATCACTGCCCAGCTCTGACAGGAGACTGGGAGGTTCTCTATACCCAGACCAGGCAGGTACAAGGTGAGATGCATCGGATCCATTCCTGATGGTTACACGGGGACGGAGGCGAGGTTTGGGAATCCCTCGTGTCACAAAATAAGTATCATTAGCGTGAAAGAGTAACTTAACTCAAGATAATAAAACGGACTTGTTTGAAAGCATGATGGGTGTTTATATTTTTGTGTGTGTGTGTGTGCTACTACTATTCTGCTAATATTTAGATAACTAGCTAACGGTTCCTCTTGTTGTGTTTTTAGTTTTACCACAGGTTAGACCAGCAGCTGAGTGATCCGGAAGTAGTGGTCAGCCGGGTCTCCGTACTCCTTAGAGTGGGGGTTGGGGGTTGTGGTTGTCCTTTCTTTCTTTTGGTTAAGACAGTGTTCTTTTCTTTTGTTTAAGTACTTTAGGCTGCTAGACAGTGTTGCATTCATTACCTTAAAAATACTATTTTATAAATTTCGGTTTTTCTTATTTGTGTCTTGTTGCAAGATCCTAGTAAAATTGTTGTCAAACTGAGGTCGGGACCCATTGTGAGGTCCTAACCAGTAATGTCCCGAGTTCTGAGAATTCGGGGTGTTACATCACCCACCGAATATAATCAAAACTTGAATCGTTTATTAAATGCACAAACTACTTGAGCTTGGTAAATTTCGAGTCTTTGTTGTGTTGTCAACCTACACTCGTCTAATGCTTCGAGTTCAGCTAGACAAACTTTGACATTTTTCTCAAAATCGGTGAGTTGTACCGCAACCCTAAGGGAAGGTAATTGTACCTCAAGAGGTAAGACGACTTCATATCCGAATACCAAGTTATATGGTACATCCGGTAGATGCTCGAACTGTTGTCCAGTATGCCCATAATGCTTCATGCAATCTTTCATGCTATTCTCTTCTTGATTTTGACGCAATCTTCTTGAGAATTTTGCATAGAACCTTATTAAATACTTCAGCTTGACCATTCGAAGATGGATTGTAGCTTGATGAAAAATTGTGTTTGATACCGAATTTTTTAGCTAGTTTCATCATTACATGGTTTTTGAAATATAGGGCATTGTCCGATATTATCTTCAAAGGAACTCCATATCGGTATATCAAATGGATTTTGATAAAGTTGGCAACTTCTTTTTTCCCCTACTACTTTTAATGGTAAAGTCTCGGCTCATTTGGAGAAATAATCAGTTGCAACCAAAATGTATTGATGACCTCGTGATGACGAGTTCTGAGAATTCGGGGTGTTACATCACCCACCGAATATAATCAAAACTTGAATCGTTTATTAAATGCACAAACTACTTGAGCTTGGTAAATTTCGAGTCTTTGTTGTGTTGTCAACCTACACTCGTCTAATGCTTCGAGTTCAGCTAGACAAACTTTGACATTTTTCTCAAAATCGGTGAGTTGTACCGCAACCCTAAGGGAAGGTAATTGTACCTCAAGAGGTAGGACGACTTCATATCCGAATACCAAGTTATATGGTACATCCGGTAGATGCTCGAACTGTTGTCCAGTATGCCCATAATGCTTCATGCAATCTTTCATGCTATTCTCTTCTTGATTTTGACGCAATCTTCTTGAGAATTTTGCATAGAACCTTATTAAATACTTCAGCTTGACCATTCGAAGATGGATTGTAGCTTGATGAAAAATTGTGTTTGATACCGAATTTTTTAGCTAGTTTCATCATTACATGGTTTTTGAAATATAGGGCATTGTCCGATATTATCTTCAAAGGAACTCCATATCGGTATATCAAATGGATTTTGATAAAGTTGGCAACTTCTTTTTTCCCCTACTACTTTTAATGGTAAAGTCTCGGCTCATTTGGAGAAATAATCAGTTGCAACCAAAATGTATTGATGACCTTGTGATGACGGATTTACAGGCCCTACAACATCAAGACCCCATGCATTGAAGGACCAAGACAGAATTGTCGGATGAAGGAGTTGAAGAGGTTGATGAATGAAATCGTCATGTATTTGACATGCATAACACGTCTTAGCAAAATCCATGGCATCGTTCACCATGGTCGGCCAATGATAGCCTAGCCGTTTAACTTGATTGGCTAATTTAGGTCCACCTTGATGTGCCCCACATATTCCAGCATGAGTTTTTGTGAGAAGATATTTTGCTTCTTCATTTGATAAGCACAATAACAATACACCATCAAAGGTTCTACAATACAAAGTATCATTTTTCAATAAGAAACGAGGTATCTGCCGTTTGATATCCACTTTCTTTTTAACATCATAAGGTAAAATCTCATGTTGAAAATATTCAATAATTGATTGTTGCCAATCAGGGTCTTCATTAATCTCATATACTTAGGCAACATGTACTTCTTCGGTTGAGTTGAATCGGTCCAAAGCCGATGAAAGCAAATGTCGCTCCCCAATTGTGATTTGAATCTCTCTCTCATAAGGTAGTGTTAGTGATGCCGCTAATTTGGCTAGGGCATTAGCCTTATCATTTCCGGATCTTGACATATGTGCTACCTCTGTTTTTTGAAATTGATGCATGACACATTTTGCTCTTTCATGTAAAGGAACTAAATTTGGGTGTCTCACTTCATATTGTCCATTTATTTGTCTGATGATCAATTGAGAATCACAAACACTTTTAATGGATCGATATGCAACTCAAGAGCTATTTTAAGGCCGATTACTAGTGCCCCATATTCTGCCACATTGTTTGTGCAAGTCTCTAAAAGAGCGAAGGAATATGGCACCAAGCCGCCATAATGAGTGATAAACACAATACCAAATCCAGGTGCTTGTTTTTTTGGTGCTCCGTCAAAATATAATTGCCATGAAGTTTCCTCAACCATAAGAACTTCTTCATTTGGTAGATCATATGACAATTCTTCATTGTCCGGGGATAGATGAGCAGCTAAAAAATCAGCTATGACTTATTCTTTTACCGCCTTTTGCGACACAAATTTGATGTCGAAAGGAGCTATAATAACATTTTCCACTTGGCTAATCTTCCAGACAACACTGCTTTTGATAAGATATATCTTAGCAGATCAGCCTTTGAGATCAAGGTGATTTGATGGATTAAAAGATAATGTCGTAACTTTTGAACGGCAAACACCAAAGAAAGTCATATATTTTACATGGCAGAATAATTGTGTTTTGCCTCTACCAAGGTTCGGCTGATATAGTATAAGGCATTTTCTTTTCCCTCATCATTGTTTTGAGCTAACATAGTCCCTAAGGACCGCTCAAGAGCCGCGGTGTACAAGATTAGGCCTTCTTTCATCATATACTTCTTGATGCTAACCCAATACATTTTGGCATGATTTATCCCATATAAATGGAGTATCTTTCTTCACTAACCTTAGAAATGACATCTTCAGATCAAATTCGAAATAAAACGTCGGATGTAAGCAAGTTTCCCTTGTAAGCCCCGAAGCTCGCGGATTGGAGGTGGCATATTCTTCCTCAGAATCAAAATTTGGCTTCTTTTTCTTCTTGTTTTTCTTCTTTTTGTTCTTTTTGTTTTTCTTTTTCTCGGGGTTTCTTCCGATCATTCTAAACCCAGGAGAACTCGATTTTTGAGTAGCATTTGGCCGAGGCTTTCGAGTTACACAAGTTTTCCACTCAAAATCACTATCAATGTCAACATCATCATCATCTAAAAATAGATCTTGATATTGTAATATCCGGAATTTTTATTCCGTTTAATTCCGTAGCAAACCGGATTTCGATCTTTTGATCCTTAGCTGTCTACGTAGTTGGACTCTATATCTCAAAATTTTATCATTTTATGTAATATCATTTCACATAAAATGATAAGATTTTATTAGTAGCAAACCCTAATCTTGCAAAACCCTAGTTCTTATAATTAGTTCGTAACGACGACTTTTGACGAGACCATGACAAAGCTGAGACGAGGTCATGACAAATTCCTACAAGAAGCTGACAAGGCCGAGACAAGCAGTTGACAAGGCCGAGACAAGCAGTTGACAAGGCCCAGACAAGCAGTTGACAAGGCCGAGACAAGCTGTTGACAAGGCCCAAACAAGCAGTTGACAAGGCCCAGACAAGCTGTTGACAACCCACACCCCTACCTACTGCTGCTGAGCTTTTCAAGCCAGCCCAAGACGCCAGCCAGAAGCCCAGCGGGTGCCGGCCCATCGAGCAACAAACCTACCTCCCCTTTTACGTGTGCTGAGCTGGAGATCTGTTTTGTAACAGCTTCCGTAATTAACGCAACATACTCCTCCCATGTTCAGCCTCACGTTTCCCCTCCTTCCGTCTACATTCAGAACACCGCTTCTCCGTCCTCCCTTCTGCAGCGGATCTTCCCACAGAAAGCAATCGTCAACAGCTCTCAATCTAGCAGCCTAACCAGTGATCTCACCTTGCCCTTGATCGCTACCGCAGTAGAGTGCTGAAGTCGCCACGCCTCACTCGAGTCACCAACAGAAGTCCAAAGGTGACGCTAGTGGTAACGTCTGCCCCATCCTCGTACTCCTCTCTGTATCCGCGTCTCTTCCCTCTTGACAGAAACCGAGATCCTCAACAACAAAACATTGCCCTTGCTCCCTTCGGTACGTCCCAGCCAGTGCAGACGAGGCGCCAACAAGCGTTCGTCTCCAGGGGTTGCGGCTGCACACACACCCAGTTGTCTCCAAGAATTTGTTGTTGCACACCCTCAGTTTGTCTCCAAGTTTTGCTTCTACACACGCTCAGTTCGCCTCCAGGACTTGGTTCTGCACACAATAACACAATAGCCAACGTCCCTCCTCTTCCTACTCGTATATTTGAGCTTGTCGAGTCTCTCTTGATGGGTAAACATCTCCCCTCCCTTCTCTACATTGCACTCTCTATATATATGTGCTGATGTGAGCCATTTGAATCCTAGAACCTTTCATAACAGCCATGGAAGATAGCTAGAAGGGATGGGAATTTTCTGAGTTTTCGAAGGTGACGAACAGTCTACTTGGAGTCACGATTTGGGTAAGTTAGAATCCTCTCTTTTTGGCTGGTTTTCGGATATGTCATAGACAGTAGTACATAGTATAACATACTAAAATTTTGGAAGAATCGGAGTTACGGTTTGAGAGTTATTGTGTTCCAAAGTTGACGCCTCATGCAGTTTTTATATATGTGCTGAGTGTTGGGGAAAACAGCAAGTGATGCTGTTTTGTGAGATGGTTTTGAATAAGCTCTTGATCTCCGTTGGGCTTGAACTTTGGATATGATATGGTTGACATATTTTTGTAGAACATATTAAAATTTTAGAGGAATCCAGTGAGGGGTTTGGGATTTATGATTTTTCAAAGATTGAACCGTAAGCAGTTTTTCTGTTGTGCTGAAATTCGGTTTTGTGAGATAATTTTAAATAGGATTTTGATCTCCTTTGCGGCTGAATTTTGGATATATTATAGATAAGATTTTATAGTAGAACATATCAAAATTTGGGATAAATCCAGCAAGTAGTTTAGGAGTTTAGATTTTTTCAAAGTTAAGACTGTGTGTTGTTTGTTAAGTGTTGTAACCAACTTTAGAAATTTTTGTAGAAGTGATGGTTGAACAGTTTTAAGAAGTTCTTGCTCCTAGGAGTAGAGGAGATATCATAGATGATCTAGGGAATTATTTCGGAATTTTTATAAGATTATTCGAATTTTATATTTGAAGCCGAAGTTGGACCTTAACAATCTTTCCGAAAATAAGGAAATGGGTAAATTGTCAGTTTGTAACCAAACTCATCTTTAGGAGTTAGAATATGACTCTTTAGTCTCAAATAAGAGTTTAGGTATGAATTAAAGAATTTTTGGAACTTTTCGAGACCAAGGGTAAAATAGTCATTTTACCATAAATTAATACTGTAATAAATTCCGTTCTATAAGACCTACTATCTTAGAAGTCTTAGACTTCTACTCACCTAGAAAGTGTGCTGACACACTTGCCTCCTTTGACAGGCCACTGAATTCCTACTGTACAAATCGATTTGCGAATTAGAAAGTCGAGATCTGATTCAGGTAAGTCCACGGACTTACTTAGCTGGCTTCTTGTATGAGTGTAGTGTGTATGAGTGGTGTTTGTTAGTTATGATAAACAACGAAACCGGATTATGCCGACTTTATTATTTACGTAATTGACCCAAGTGTATGATAACGGGTCGTGACATCATCTGCCTAGCTCTTGCGAGAGTCTTGGAGGTTCCCTGCGACCAGCCCAGTCCGGTAGACGGTCAGATGCATTAGTACCATTCCGCGTTGGTAAACGGGGACAGGGGCGAGGTTTGGGAATCCCTCGTGTCACAAAATAAGTATCATTAGTAATGACCTATCACCTAATTAAAGATAATAAAAGGATTGAGTGTTGCATGTTGATTGTGTATGATGTGTGATTGTGCTTTTACCTTTATACTTATGCATAGAATGTTAGCTAACGGTTTTATACCGCTTGCAGATGCCTTGCAGGTTAAGACAGTTGTAGAGAGATCCGGAGGGAATGATCAGCCGGGTCCACGTACTCATTTAGTTGGGGACGAGGTTGTCTTATATACTTCATATGCGTCGTTTTAGTACCTTTAATTTGTAAGGCTGATACATATTTTTTCATGTATATATTGTTTAAAGTTTTCAAATGTTTTTAATACTTTTGTGCCTTGTTGTAAGATCCTAGTAAAATTGTTGTCAAACTAAGGTCGGGACCCATTGTGAGGTCCTAACTAGTAGCTCCCCGAGTTTTTAGATTTGGGGTGTTACAAATATGTGAGCACGTCATGATCTCATATAGAGCTGAGACTCCGGGACCATCTCTTGGCATATCAAGGTATGCCCAAACAAGGCGGATATCATTGTCATTATCTACTGAAAATTGTATGGGTATCGCCATCAGAGGTAAGGAAACCATAAGAATACCCTCATCTTCATTTGACCCTGATGGTGCTTCGAGCGCATCGAAAATCACCAAAATTATCAGCATCCACTAGGGATGTAGTATTTGATGAAGCCTTTGGAGCTACCGAGTCTTCACCTTCAATCTCGATCTCTCCTTTGTTAATCATCCTCTCAACTATATCTTTGAAGACATAATAATATTTGATAGAGTGACTAACAATTTGGTGATAAGGACAATACCTTGGATCATTTGTCCTTCCAATTTCATTTGACCTTTTTGACTTTGGAAGTGTAAGAAGTTTAGCCAAAATCAATTCTTCGAAAATCCCTTGGACATTATCATCGTCAAAAGGATATTTCTTTTGTTTTCTTTCTTCAAGTGTGAGTCTTTTAATGACGTCTTTACCTCTTTCTCTATCTTGATTTTGGGAATTATTTCCTGTGAGGACTATTTTCAGGTTGGCTAAAGGTTGTCATTAACTCTCCCTTTTTAAAAGGTCTTTTTCCATCATCTCTTTTGAGTTGATTTGCTTGAGGACGATATGTTTTTGCATCACGCCGAGTCAATTCCCGTTCAACATTGCAAACCTTTGAAACTAAGGCATCCAAAGAACTAGGTTCAACACTACCAACATGCACTGCTAACTCGGGAATTAAGTTACTAGTACACATCTGGAAACATGCCTCTTCACTTAACTGTTTTGGCCATTGGAGCCTCAATCTTCGCCATCTGGTGATAAAATCATTTGCAAGCTTATTTGACCTTTAAAGGGTGTTAGCAAGATCTATAATAGAGACCTTTGCCTTAGAGCTCACAAATTGAGCTAGGAATGCTCTTTGTAAATCATCTCGTGTGTGGATTGATCCCGGTTGAAGTTGAGTGTACCAAGTAAATGCCGATTCTTTTAAAGATTGGACACATTGTCGAATCAATAAAGCATCACTCAATGCGGTCTCACCACATGCTGAGTAGAAATGAGCCAAATGCTCGTGTGGTGATTCATGCATTCCATCAAACTTGTCAAATTTTGGTCTTTGATAACCCGGAGAGAATGGTACTGAATCATATTGGATCGGATATGGCTTTCTATACCCGAGTACTGGAGGGTTTTGCAACACTTGGAATTCTCGGATTCCTTCAGCAATCATCTCTTTAATCTCTCTTGGAGAAACAGACGATCTACCACCAAGACTTTCATCATTCGTCCTTACTTGCTCATGTCGACTAATGACCTTTGCAAGTTTTGAAGTTGTTCCTCAACGCTTGTTGTTCCGGTCATGAACACTTGCATGTTCTCATATTCATCTTGGGTTACAGCTTTCGTTGTTTCTTCCTTTGTAACAACTTGTAGAAATTCCTCCTCTTGGAATAGCGAAGATAAATCTCTATACAAAGGAGAATTCAAGCTTTCCTTTAATTCTCGTTGTGGACTTGGTGGTTGTGAAGTTACTTGAGCACAAGACATTGACTTAGCTTTTGATCTTGTAATCAGACCATCACAAGATACAACTTGAGCCTCTTGCAAGACCGAACTTTTTGAAATACGCAAACTTCTTTCTTTCTTTTGAGTTTAAGAAATTTTTCACTCACTTCTAACTTTGACATAAGAGTGTTTTCGGCAAGAATACCAACATGCGCACCATTCTTCTTGTTGATTCGAATGATTGTCCTTGGGACAACCCTAGCGGAAGACTTTGTGCCATTAAAGCTAGGAGAATTGTCATTCCAACTTTGACATAAGCAGGTTTCTTGTTGGTGAACTTGTTGTTGGGCTTCATGCCCCCATGTCCCGAAAGAGCCATGAACGACTTCGGAATTTGTCTGTTTGATACATGTTCCTCCAAACTTTGAAGACTCTTGAAAGAGTTATTCAACGGGATTTCAACATAGATTGCATTAGCAGCAACATCAAAAACAACCTCAAATGACTTGCGACAGAGCCATTGCCCTCCTTGGATGACGAAAGTAGTCGGGAGTTCATTGAAGTTCAAAATTGCCCTTGACGTCATTTCCTTGCAATCAAATAAGATCAAACATTAGTATGTATAACGTAGAGATGAAAAGAAAGAAAAGGTCCCACTAGGCGTGCCAACAATATGTTGAGTAAAAAATTTACACAAATTTATAGAACACCTTTTATGTTTTATTCGAAAACAAATTTACAAAATATATTTTATTTATTTTTTTATTTGAGTTCGACCCTCTCTTTTTTACCTTTTGATTTTAAGTTACATAAATACCAATTTTGGTTGGTTTTGGTGTAACACCCCAAATTTTACAACTTAGGGAGTTACTGGTTAGGACCGCACAATGGGTCCCGACCTTAGTTTGACAACAACTTAACATGATCTTACAACAAGGCACCGATAAGGAAAACTAAAAATCATAAAAATAGTTCTTATCAATGCATGAATGTGACCAGATCAACTACAGCCGGAAAAGTAATATATCAAGGTACGGAAGGAAACAATGTTCAACAGAAAAACCCACAAATGCAAAAACTGCAAAAAGTCCTAAAGTACGACACCCCGGCTGACCACTACCATCTGGATCACTCGGCATCTGCTCTAACCTGTGTCAAATCTAAACAACATATCAACCGTTAGCTAACTAACCAAATATAAGCAAAATGACAACAGCACAAACACAAGCAGAAACAAAAATAAACAAACAACATGCTGGCACTCAACAAATTATTATCTGTTCTTTAAGTGATTCACATTATTCAATTTAAGTTGTGGCACGAGAACTATTTTTAGTTCTCGCCTCCGTTCCTTATCCAACTGGTGTAGGTATAGCTGACTTCCTTTGGTAGCGTCACTACAAACCATGTGTGGACTAGTCCCGAAAGAAACCCCCAGCGCCCGGCGAGCTACTGAGCGGAATGCCACCGCCCGTTACTCTTAGGCCAAAATACAGGTCGGTATTTATATATCACAGCCTATCTCTCTAACATGTCAATCACACACCACCATCATCATTTATACTCATATTTAGCAGTCAGCTAAGTAAGCCCAAAGGACTTACCTGTTATAATGCTCGACTCTTTAGTAATCACTTGCTCTGTAACTGTACCCACTCAGTTGCCTGTTAAAGGCGATAAGTGTATTAGCACACTTTCACGTAGATAGAAGTCTAAGACTTCTGAGATTAAATAATTATGAAGACGTACTAGCTACATTGTTAGTTTTAGGGTAAAATGACCATTTTACCCTTCATTCCGATTTTCTCGAAGACCCTAAAATTCATGTCCAAACTCCTATTTGAAGTTCTAAAATATATCCTAACTCTTAGAATTTTATTAGGTGCGAAACGGACATTTTTCTTATGTTTCAAATTTCCGGAAGAGCCGAAAAAGGTTTAACTTCGGCTCTAAATATAAAATTCTTAACGGCTTATAAAATTTCCGAATTTATTATCTAGATAAACTAGGAGGTTCCATCTAGCCTTAGAAGAAAGAATTTTCCTAAACTGTTCAGCCGATATTTTTATAATAATTCCCAAAGTCGGTTCCTCACTCTACTTTCTTATACTTAGCCAATTTTCTAAGTTCAATAAAACTGCTCAACTACCTAACTTCGGGAGCTCGTAACTTTCAATCCGACCGTTCATTTCTCACCAAATTTTAATATGATAAACTACTTATATCCATCTACAACATATCCAAAATTCAACGGTGGATCTTTATCCAAACATTTTATAATTGTTCGACAAGGTGGGCTGTTCGAAACCTAAAAGCTGAAGAAATGAAATTAATTTACAGCAGCCCCTTCCATTCATTTATGCACATACTCAGCAGCTCATTTACGTTATTTATGCTTAGGCTTAACAACAGCAGTTCACAACACATGGGTGACAGCGAAAACGAAGAGGGGCGGAGCAAGCTTACGAAATCTGCAAATCCGGCGTTAGGGGTTGGCGGGTTTCGGCGTCTCCTTCGGCTGCAGAGAATTGACTCGTATCCTCCCTTGTTTGTACCGTTCTGCTGGCCGGCTATCACTGCAGGATCCGTGAGGGACCGATCTAGTCGATTAGTCATACGGAATAGGAGATAAAGAAGGGGTATGCGCTGCACTTTACTTACGATCGAAGGCTGCGGAGTCGGCTGAAACGATCACAACAGGAGGCACCGGAGGGAGACTGCAGGCTCGGTGGTGGCTGGCGGCGCACTGGGTGGACGACGGGAGCAGTAGCCGAGGACGGTGGCGGCTGCGGCGCAATTTCCTGGGAGTGAACAGCACCTGCTATGAGTTCCGAACAGATTCGCGTATCAAGGGAAACCTAGCGGAGGAAGGGATCGGTTCGACTTACCGATGACCGGGCGGCGCGGTGGTGTGACAGGCGTGGCAGCAGGCGGCGGTCCTTCCTTCCTCAGGCGTCGGCGAGCCTTGGCGGCGGTGGTTGCGATTCCTTCTTCTCAGCGGCAAGGAGACGATGTATTGCAGAGGGTGCGTTCGATTGAGCGATCGGTTTAACGCAGGATTAGGATTAGGTTTAATTAATTAGGTTAATTAGATTAGTCATTAGGAATGGGCTGGCTGGGCTGGACCGGAAATTTGGGCCTAGTAGCGGGTTAATTCCAATCCAACTCTTTTTAGGACGGATCCGGAACTCATTAAAGTGCGGGAATTTATATAATACGGAATTAGTTTCCGTATTTATAAATTATAATTGATTTTATTTTAAAAGCGTAAATTATTCCCGGGAATTTAATTTATCATTTTATGTGAATCTAGGTCACATAAAATGATAAAACTAAACTCGTTTAATTTAACAGATTTATTTATTTACCATGATCTCCTCGAGCTTGTTTGATTTCCCTTAACCGGAACTTAAAATTTTCGGTTATTACATTTGGTAATTTGGTAATTTGAGCTACACCCATTTTTGGACGGGTTGCCTAGATGCATCTTTAAAGAGGATCAAGCCTCACGTAGTTCAGTGTCGTGTTTTCATGCATCAAAGAATCAAAGTTGTAACCCACCTTCTAGGAAGGATTGTCTAGACGATGATCCAACTATCATTTGCATGACATTTATATCTCAACCATGCATCAAAGGATTAAATTAAACCCACTTTCTAGGAAGAGTTGCTTAATTAATTCCGCTATCATGCGCATGATCAAGAAAAGTGATATCGTGTTTATATTATTTTTCGTGACTGGATTTGATCCTTAATTTATTCGTACCAAATTTTCTACGTATCCTTTTTCAAGAATCAAGTCACACGTAATTCTTAGAACCATTTTAAATTCGGTTTAGGTATTTTTTTGACTTTAGATTTTAAAAGTCAATATAATTTGCGTGATTGGACTCGATAATTTATATGTCGAGTTTCCTACATAGTCTTTTTTATTTTTAAGACATCAAATCACTCGTAGTTCGTTTGAGAAAATAATATTTGAATTTGAATTGCGACTGTACCCGATAATAGTTTAAACTTAATATCGAGTTATCTACGTATCCTTTTAAAATGGCGTCAAGTCTTTACGTAGTTTTGCAAATTATTTTGTAAACTCTTTATTTTTGTTGTTTAAATTGACCCAATAAGTTTACTTGATCGAGATTTTTACCGATCACAATTCATACGGCCGATTAAAAAAAATGAATTTATTCTTCTTAAATTGGCTTATAAGTAATTTTGTAGGGAAAAAAATTCCACTATTAAACTTTCAAATTGAAAGTATGCGGGTCATCTAAATGAGAGTTTCCATTATTCTCTTTATTCTCCTAATTAAACTTTCCTTTCCTTTATTTTTTAAAATGGATCTACAACCAACATATTTTATTTGTACAATCTTTAATTAAGATGATTACGAAGAGTCGTAAAAACTTGATTGCTTCTCCCTTATTTCATTATAATTTCCCATTTTTATATTTTTTCTTTCTTTAATTCCCTATCTCTCTTCTCTCTCCTATTTTCCTCTTTCACTCTTCTCTCTCTGTTGTTCTTTGCAGAGATAATAAGAGCAACTATTGTGGTCCTGAAGACTCACTCTAGGCGCCGGCGAAGTTGAAACAAGCATGAAAGGAGCCCTAATTAAGAGGAATAAGAAATGAAGTCAGGTGCGAGATGAATTGGATGGGAAAAAAGGTGGGATATCAAGAAACCGAGGAGCTCAAATGTTCAATTATGGATCGATTAAGAGGGGCGGAGACAAGATCGAGGACAAGCTAATCGAGTAACACAAAGGCTTTTGAGGGGCTTCGATTAGAGCCTGCTCAAAGATGTCGTCGAGGGCAAGAACCGAATCCATAAATCACTATAAGTATGACACTTCAATTTTGTTTATTGTTCCTATTCTTGAATCGATTTCTTTTTGTATTAACCTAATTTGATTTGAAATTCGTATATATTTTTCTTTTGACTTTTCTCAAACATAGATGAATAACTCCAAGCCTTCAATTATGGATATAAGTAAAACTCGATCGAAGATATTGTTTGCAGAGGAGATGAGAAGACCACAAGCCTTCTCCATAAATCTGGCTTTCATTTTTGTTCATATCATCGTTTTTCATGAATATTACTCCCAAAACCTATCTTAGATTTCTTTAATTTTTTTAGATTTTATTGAGTTCCTCATGTCTCAATTTGGTGTTTGTTTGCATTGACTTAAATCAATCTGAGATTTGGACAAATTTATATTTTCACCATTTTTTGAAACTGACACAATTTGTGATACGAAGAGACTCTGTAAGAGATTCAACTTAAACTGAATTAGGGAGACTCATATATGTCAACTGTCATTGAGTGGTTGAAAGTAAAAATAAGTTTCACATGAAACTTGGTGAGGTTGATTTACTATAATTTTGTAAATCTGAAATTTGCTTGATTTTACATTAATGTAGAATTTGGTACTAACAATGTAGAATTGCTCTACATTCGAACATTCTGATTCTCAAACCAACTAATTTTTACTTAAATGCTTTCCGTCTTTTTATATCTAATGAAAGCTAGAGGTCAAGAAAATCAAAGGGAAATGAGTTTGACTTTTTTTATTTTTTTACTGCTAGTAGAATATCATTTGCCAAAAGACTAGATTTCATCCTTAATGGCCATTTATGATCTCATAGAACTAAAATGATAGACCATTTTTACTTAAGATATTTGTCAATCATGTTTGTGATGATGTTTTGGAGATGGTTTGAGTTTTCAAAGGTGAATTTGTATATGAGTCAATCCATTGTTTGAAAATACATATTTGAGTTTATGTCCGGTAGATGAATTGACTAAAATTTAGCAACAATGACTGAAAACTTTGAATTTTGTTGTGTAACCAAATGATTCATATGGTGGTATGTTCAATCGAACACAAGACCCGGATGTAGTGATCGAAAGTTATTACTTTCGATCAACCACAAATTTGTGTAGGGGTCGACAATATTCACTTTCGAACCAACTACAGATTTAGGCGTGTGAAGAATGCAACCAAGAAAAGTGGTAGAACATATCCATTTTCGAGCCAACTGTAGGTTTTGTCTTGTTGGAAGAATGCAACCAGGAGCAGCGGTCGAAAATATTCATTTTCGAGCCAACTATAGATTTTGACATGTTGGAAGAACGCAACCAGGATTTTGGTATGATTTAACTCACACCATTAATAATACAATCAAGTTATAGTGATAGTTTCTTACTCACTTTGATTGTTCTTCTCTTCTACTTCACTTTTCTTTTGTATTACTTTCTCTCTTTCCTCTCTGTACCTTCTTTGTTTTGTTTTTTCACTTATACTTCTTCTGTATTTACAGTGTCCTCTCTCTTCTAGGAAAGAAATTCACTTTTGGCTCTATTTATCCAATTTTGAAGAATGGTTATGAGAGATTACTGGATGATAAACAACTCCTTGTAACGTGAGGGAATGTGGGGGTAGTTAGAGGAGCTTCTTCTCTCTCTTTTTTTTTATAAACTGATGTGTATATATATATATATATATATATATATATATATATATATATATATATATATATATATATATATATATATATATATATATATATATATATATATATATATATATATATATATATATATATAT
>BSUD01000007.1:135510091-135521671 GCA_033239045.1 Fagopyrum esculentum | reverse complement strand
TTTTTTATGTCAACAGGTTGTGTTATTGTTGTTGCAACATTATCATGTGTTAATTGATTTTTTTTTTTTTGGGGTATTAGATAATTTACTTTTAGGCTTTTAATCAACACTTTATAATATTTTTGGAAGCCCTCTTCTTCATTCTTTTGAAAATAAAATAAGAAATCAACCATATCAAAAGTATTTATGAGTAATTTCATAACATTTTATTTAATTCATAAATGATAAAATCCATGAAACTTCATCCCCGAACATGGTGTTCACATTAGTGTTGTCTATGTGTGTTGATTATCCAATTTTCGGGCTTTTCCTCTGGTTCGATTGACACTATTATGCTCAAATTTGTGTTCTCCTTCAGAATTTTTGTTATAAATTTCCCATTTCAGTCTCTTATTCTTGTTTTTGGTACTAAGACAAGTAACTTACCTCTTTCTGAACCAAGTCCTTATATTGATATGCACTCATGAAACTAATTTCTTAATTTAATAAACTGATAAACGAATATCAAGTCATTATTCTGAATGTATGAGACCATTTATATGCCATTTGCTTTGTTTGATAGCAAATAAGCAACATCGTTTTCGATGAAGGGATATCTTGAGGTCAACTTGATGCTTAATCTGTAAGAAATGAGGTCATGTTCAATAAGCACTATTATCCTGATCTTTCATCAGTTCAATAAGCACTATTATCCTGATCTTTCATCAGTTGCAGACTCTCAGAAAATTCCACTTTGTTCGTCTCATAGGTTGTTAAAAGATATTTCAGACTTCACGTGAGCCTTTCTTCCTTCCCTTTGATTCGGCTTTTTTTTTTACTAAAGTAGTGTGACCAACTTTCATTCCAAACAGTCCGAATTAGTTGTGTGAAAAATAATAGTTGCAGTTTAATTGTTGTTACTGTGTTTTTTGTTTTGCAGAATCATTTATGTTCTTCAGTTTTGCTGAGTGATGATATTGATTCAATTTGATTGCAGTTTTTCTGTTGTTGAGTGATTGCTTCAATTGCTTGTGGTATGAGTTTCTTCAATTATCTTCTGCTAAATATGTTGATTGCTCACTAGTATGTTGATGTTGTTTGATTGTTTCAATTGTTTATGGTTTGTAATGTCAATAGAGTTTTCTGAGTTGCTTCGATTGCTTATGGTATGATTTTATACTGTTAATAGAGTTTTCTGATATTCTCTGATAGACTGCTCATGGTTTTTTTGAATAGATGTCGAGCTCCCAAGTACGAAGAGGAGGAAGAAAGAAATCTACCGCCAAAAGGAATCGATTATCTTCTCCAACCGCTTCTACTTCATATATGTCAAGAAGTTCTTATCATCCTCTGAATGATGATGAGAATGAAGAAGAGATGTTCCCTCTGTCAACGAACCTACCACCACCGAGTACCGGTGCACCAACTTTATCGGCACCAAGTACCGTTGCACCAACTCCACTGACACCAAGTTATGGTACTGTCAATAGAGTTTACATCGACGTAATTAAGAGGGAAAAGGGGAAAAGGCTATTTTGGGATCACTACAAACAATACCGTGATGAGAACCAAAAATTAAGGGTCGAGTGCATCCATTGTCGCAAGACGTTTGCAGCTGATCAAAGGACTAATGACACAACAAATCTGACTGGTCATCTTGGAAAATGTGTAGAAAATCCGGCCAACAAAAGTAAAGGTACCCATTCTAAAATTGTCTTAGAAGAAATTGCTGAAAGTGGACAATGTAATTTAAAGAGTTGGATGCTAAATCAAGATGAGTTTAGGGAGTCTTTGGCTAAAACGATTATTTTTGATGAATTGTCTTTTTGGCAAGTGGAAAAAATGTGGTTTTAAAAGATTTGTTGGTACTACTTGTCCTACTTTTAAAGTACCTTCGCGGCATACTGTTTCTAGAAATTGTTTTGAGGTGTACTTGAATGAAAAGGTTGCATTGCATGGATTGTTGAAGAATTGTCAAAGAATTAGTTTGACTACTGACACATGGACTTCAACTCATTTTATTGATAATGAATGGAATTTGCAAAGAAAGATATTAATTTTTTGTCAGATTACTAGGCATAGGGTAAATCACTTGCTAGAGAGATTGAAGATTGTTTAAGAGCATGAGGTTTAGATGCTAAGTTGTTTACCATCACTCTTGAAAGAAATGACTGTAGCAAAGGGATCATGCATTTAGAGTGGACATAACATGCATATGAGATGTGTAGCTACCATTGGTAATTTGATTGTGAATGATAGTTTGAAGTTGCATATGACTTGAGTTGACAAAGTGAGATCCATTGTCCGGTAAGTAAGATACTCACTACATGTGTTTAAAAAAGAAGCTTAAAGGTTAAAAATTGAATGCAAAAGGAAGATAGTCCTTGATGTAGCTACTAGATGAATGCTTAGGGGCTATTACTACAGATGAGTGGAAGAAAATTGAGCTTCTTGTGAAGTTTTTAGCTGAGTTTTATGAATTCACTAAAGATGTGTCAAGATCATCTTATGTGACGATCAGTAATTTTTCTAACACATTGGTCACCTCATCGATGTGTTGAATCAATTGTTGAGGAGTGATGATATTGATTGTAGTTCAATGGCTTTTCAGATGAAGGCAAAATGTGATAAGTATTGGGGTAATTTGGAGAAAATGAATATGTTGATCTTTGTTGCTATTGTTTTGAATCAAACACATAAATTGATTATGGAGGAAATGGCTCTTGGACAAAATACCCGAGATGGAAAAAGGTAGAGAATTAACACAACAAATCAAGGACAACACTTATAGATTGTTTGAGCAGTATAAGATTTTGTATACTATTCAGCGTTCTCAAGACTTAGGTACTCAAGCTTCATCAAGCTCTACTTCACGTGGAGGGAGATCAGGTAAATTACTTCCTTTAACTTTTAAACTTATATTATTATTATTATTATTATTATTATTATTATTATTATTATTATTATTATTATTTATTATTTATATTCTTATTACTATATCAAGACAATGAATTTATTTCCTCAAGTAATACATTTTTTCAAATACTATTTGTACAACTTGAGGACAAAGAAGGTTCTGATGGTGAATTTGCTACATCTGAGTTTAAGGGATATTTGATTGAGTAGAGGTCTTCAGGTAAGATGACTGATCTATTAGGGTAGTCGAGAGTGAATGCATGAAGATATCTTATCCTTGAACGTATGACTCGTGATGTGCTAGCCATCCCGGTCAGTATTGTTTCATCTGAATCTGCATTCAGTACCGGATGACGTACTCTAGATGACTATAGAAGTTCCTTAAATCCCAATGCATGGTTAGTTGCTTATAAGTAATAACATGTTGTATTATATTTTAACTTTTATTAAATATTATCTTCTTATAATAGACCGTTGAAGGTCTTATTTGTGCACAACAGCGGCAAACTTTTAAACATTCAAGTCAAAAGGTATGTCTATTATGGTTAGTTGCCTATAAGTTTAAGTACTACCCCAATACTTATTACATTTTGCCTTCATCTGAAGAGTCATTGAACTACAATCAATATCATCACTCCTCAACAACTGATTCAACACATCGATGAGGTGGCCAATGTGGTAGGAAACATTGTTGTCATCACATAAGATGATCTTGACACATCTTTAAACATTCAAGTCAAAAGGGACCTTCAACTGTCTTAAAGGATGAAGATGAAGAGATGATGAAGATGTATCAAGGTAATACTTAAACTTTTAAAAATTCATTTTTACTTAATTATAATATTGTATAAAATGTTAGTTATTGACAATTTTTGCTTATTGTTTTCATGTGCATAAAGTTGAAGAATTGAACTCATTGGTTGACATATAAAAGGGGCTTGTTATTGTTTGAAAAGTCAAGTCAAAAGGTATGTTGTCATAACCATTGGTCTTTTTGGATTTGCTTGTTGTCTTGATTGATCAATGGTCTTATTTTGTTTGTTGTCTTGTTGAATTTGTTGATAGGTGGTGGATCATGGAGTTTGAGTTTTAGTACATGATGGAATATGGACGAATCATGTTTTATTTTGGTCTTTTTGGATGTTGGCATGTTGTCGTTGATCTTTTTGGGTGTTGGCATGTACTCTATATGACTATGTTTAGTATTTTGGAACCAAACTGCAAACAAACCGCAAAACCGCAAACAAATTTGTAAATAATGCGGTTCATTTGCAGTTTAAACCGAAACCGTGCGGTTCACATTTTCTGGGATTGTGGTTTGGTTGCGGTTGCGGTTTTAAACTGATGCTCAACCCTAACTACTCCTATTTATATGTATAAAAGATATCAGGGCACGACACAAGTCCTAAACTAGTATATTACTAAAACAGCTCCCATTTTGCCCATGTGTATCTTTTAAGACCATCAACATCAGCATTTTTTTAATTTATTTACATATTTGTCACAATATTTAAAAATTTGCCACTAATTATTTTATAAATTAACTTTTGTTAGAATTAGTAAACAATCATCAAGTCACGTCAATTTTCTTATAATAAAAAAAAAATTATTATGTCATTGAGAATAAAAATACACTCTCATCACTTTCATTTATTTTTTATTTCTTCCAGTAAAAATATGATAATATATTAAGGTATATATATAATACTCTAGCAAAAATCTTTTTAATAGATTTTATTTATGCCCTTTCATTTATTAAAAAAAGTTATAATTTAATCCTCACAAAGATTAATCATATAGTTAACACAAAATGCCTAACTTAAAAATAAAAATGGTTTTTCATTATAAATCATTATTGATTAATATTGAATACATGAGACATAAAAGTAAAAATATAATAACAAAATCCGTACATCGACACTAAACTAGATTGTTTAAAATCCCGTTAAAAACCAATAAGAAAATCTTGTTAACAGCATCCCTAAATAATTTTTTTAAAACATTAGGGTGTCAAACCACCGACCTTTTTAAATTTACAAAATGCAGAATTGATGTTTATGCGATATTAACTATTCTGAACACTTAAACAGCTTTTTTTTGTTAGTTAATCTAGAAAGTGATACATTTGATATGAGTTTTTCATTTTTCCTGAGAGAATTTGCGAGCATACCTTGTGAGTAGTATGATGCGACTCAAGGAACCCATTAAAGTTCATTGAAAGAGCAAGTCCAACCCAGTAGATGCTGAACATAAGTGTTGTTTAGCCATGGCTTGATATGCAACATAGTCCTTTGGTCGCCTCCTTACTACATACATTGAACCATTTGGTTCACCTCATTTGCGGAACCAGTTATCTGACAAATACTACTCGATCCGCCCGGGAAGAAAAAATCTCTAACACACATGCTAACAAATTTGTAGTCTTATGAAGCACATTAGCTTTCTTTTGTAGAAGAAGCGGTTCTCGACGCGTACTTAGAGAACACATCTTCTAGCATAGTCTTCTCCCGCAGCTTCAACCTGCATCATAACAAATGGTTAAAACACCTTAAATGAAACCTGTCATTACATGTCTTAATGTACAAGGACAAATCAAGAGATTATAATGAACCTCCTTGCAGCTCCGGGAAGTTTTGCCACTGTATTCTTCTTTCGAGCTGATTTCCCTTTTACAGCAGCCTGAGGGTTATCTCCGCGTTTTTTTTCTACTGAATCAACTGAGGATATCATCCTCTTCTCAGTCTGAATAATATTGTCCACCTTTGACACTGATTTCACCTTAACTGCAGCCTGCGAGTTATCTCCGTGATTTTTTTCTAGTGAATCAACCGAGGATATCCTCTTCTCATTCTGAATAATATTGTCCGCCTTTGATGCTGATTTCACGTTAACTGCAGCCTGAGGGTCATCTCCACGTTTTTTCTTTGGTGAATCAACTGAGGATGTCATCCTTTTCTCAATCTGAATAATATCATCTACCTTTGATGCTGATTTCACCTTTACTGCAGCCTGCGAGTTATCTCTACGTTTTGTTGCTGGTAAATCAACTGTGGACATCATCCTCTTCTCAATCTCAATAATATCGTCCAGTCTTGATGCTGATTTCACCTTTACTGCAGCCTGAGGGTTATCTCCCTGGTTTGTTGCTAGTGAATC
Source organism: Fagopyrum esculentum (assembly GCA_033239045.1). NCBI lineage: Eukaryota > Viridiplantae > Streptophyta > Magnoliopsida > Caryophyllales > Polygonaceae > Fagopyrum > Fagopyrum esculentum. The sequence continues at coordinate 135,515,620 of BSUD01000007.1, read as the reverse complement.
AGCCAAGGACAACATCCTCTTCTCAATCTCAGTGATATCGTCCAGCTTTGATGCGCTAGAAGATTTCAAACTCTCTCTAAAGTCATCATCTTCATCATCGGAGTCCTCATCATCAGAATACTCAGAGTCATACTCCTCATCATCCAAATGCTTGTAAACAGAACCAGCTTTTTTTTCTCCTCTTACATTTGAGCTGACAGGTTTCTTATGCATTGCATTGTGTGTGCTGTTCATCAGTTCACACTTTACCTGCTTGTCAATCTTACCAAAAGTGATGCTTTGCACGGAGAATATATCAATAAACCTGTTGTAACATGAATAAATACTTAAATAATATTCAGTTTCTTATCTTAGACCAAAATCATTGAATAAGTGATCTGCAAACTGAATACCTCTTTGCATCGTTGGAAGACTTGAAATTCACAAAAGCAAGGCCTTTGCAGATAGGATCTTTGGTTTTCTTGTTCCCTAAAGTTGCAGGCGTTATATCCAAAATGCCAGATATCCCTTTAAAAGCTGTTTTAAGATCTCTCTGTATGTTCTTTTTCCTTGGAAGGTTACTGATGCGTACACAGACTCCACTAGATACACCTTCAGCATCTGCAGTAAGTTCACATGCAATATACCAATGTAAAACAAAGTGTATATCCTACTAAGACCGTTGAGAGAAGACATTGTTTTTTATTTAAACAAAAACTTCCTTAAAACATCTTTATTAATTATGGACAAATACTACTGAGAACCAAAGATTTGAAACAATAGATAATTATTCAGGAAATGCAGGATTTAAGAATCACCAACCATCATCAGCAAAAAGAACATGGACTCGCAAAACAGAAAAGGAACATACTTAGCATTAAGATAAAAAATAAAAAATAAAAAAAAGAAGAAGAAGAAGAAAGAGAGCTCAAAAAAAAAGAAGAAGCAACAAGCTCAACTTTGACAGGTCCAAAAAGGATCCGGGAGAGACTTCATTCAGATGTATCTTTAGAGATCACAAATTCACGATGCCAAAGTAACCAAAATCGAGGCAGGCAAATGCCATATCGAACTAGTCACTGGAGAAGAAGCTTTTGCACTCAAAATGATCATCAAATAAGCAGTAAAACGGAAAATTTAAACCTAGAAACTGAGGGCGACAATATGTGTGTAATTAACTCTTTACGTGGAATATGGAGATGCATGTGGCACATGGGAAATATACATGATCGTCTCTCCCTCACGGACTTGAAAAAAATTCAAAAAGTTCAATTCAATCACATCTTTAAGAAAATAAATGGTGTTGCCGACAAATTGATCCTCTCAGACAATTACAGCAAAGGCTAACATTTCTGATGATCAAGAACCGAATGATCTCCCTCACAAGGATGGTATAGGGTGGAACACGAACAAAATGCATCTTCTCTAATCTCTTTCCTTGCAAAAAATTCTATAAAACAGAATAAAAAAAAAACTAGAGGAGATCTTCTATAAAGCTTAAGATGTGAAATTAATGGTAAATTGCCAATATATAGTACTAAGGAATTGTGTGCGTGTGGTTCCTTGCTGCCCAACTCCTTACCCGAGTCATCTCGTCAAAACGCCTATTGCTCGAAGGTTTAGTCAAGTTACTAAGTGAGTAAGTGGTCTTGTATATGTAAATTTCATTCTCACAGTCAGCAGACTAACCAAGAGCATAACATAAATCCAAAAAAAAAAACAGGATCATTGAACACAAGTTTAAGCAATTAATCGATTGGAAATTACTCCCTGGTCATTCAAACTTCAAATTGAAACGAATGTTAAGAAGCAAGTATCACATGTAATGTAAGTCAATAACCTTTGTTGAACTGCTTTTTGGAGTCTAGAGAGAGGCCCTTAAGCTTATTGATATTAACCAGTTGGGCTCTCCTGCTTTGCTCAATTTCTTCTATAAGCCCCTCCTCAATGGAAGTATCGTACACCTTATCTTCCCCAAAACCCCGTGGCTTCTTCTTCAGCCAGTCATCCAGCTCATCAAATGGAACAATTACATCGAAATCATCATCTCCTTCAATATCTTCATCTTCATCCTCATCCTCGTAATCATCATCATACTCCTCGTCAAAATCATCATCTTCCTCTTCTTTTAAACCTTGACTTGCATCAACTGTATCACCTTTCTTGTGCTTATTTCTCTGAGCAAACAGGCGGTGGTCACTTCGTCTCTGTAGATGAAACACAATCACACATTCAATTGAATTATCTCAACCAAGTGAAGAAAAACATTGTAGAAACTCTGAATTTGTCACGTACCACTGAGAGAGGAGAAATGGGAGATGGAAACGGAGACGCGCACAAGTAGATGTTACACATTTGAAAAGAAAGAATTGGAACACTCTTGGCGCCAAATGGCTTGGTACACGGTGGCGAGGGGGTGGGAAGAAGCCCTCCGACGCCAAGCATTTCTCCGGCAGGGTGTTTGGGTGAGGTGGGGAAGAGAGGGTTAGTGTGGATGAAGTTGAATGTGCGATTTGGTTAGTTGATGAGGTGGCTCCGGAAAGGATTGGGCCCGGTCCGTGAACCTCCTATTGGGCTTCTTACACACATGTACTATCGATAAGAGCTTCGTACTGTTACTTGTTCGTTTCACTGTCCATCTATAATTTTTCATATATATTATGATGCAAACTAAAAAACAAAAAAAAAAATTATTCTTCATCCAAACTAAGATAAATTTATGTAAAAAAATTATGAATATTAGTTCATTGTTCAAGAATAGTAAATGGAAAAAAAATTTTAGAAAGTTTTGACATTAAATGCGTTTTTATGGACAATTATTTTGAAAAATGTCTTTGACACTAGATGAACAATTATAATGAAACGGAGGTAGTATTATCTATGGTTTTTGGACGAGTATTACTTACACGATATTAGAAGATCATTGTAATGCGTTGGCGTAGAAAAAGTTGCGCAATCGGAGAGTACGCAGAAAATGATTCTCATTTTCGAAACTCAATGTTAAATTCAATTTTTAAGTACAGGTTTGCTCAACATGGACCGTTGGTGTAAAATTCTACTCCCTCCGATCACAAATATAAGGCATTGGAGGGGGAAAAAAGATCAACAATACAAGGCATTGGAGGGTGATAATTAATGACTTTAATTTCTTTTTCCTTAATTACACTCAAGTTCCAACTTAGTCTCATTTACTCAGAAACATGAACAAAAAAAACAACCCAATTAGAGGCGGTCGCATGGGGGCGCGCAGGGTCAATCGAGTCATTCGACCCCCCTCTGAGAAATTTTTTTTTTTTTGTAAAACACAAAAAGAAACTCGCGCAGGTTCACAGCCGTAAAAAAAACCCTCGCTCTCCACTCGCGCAGCAACTTCCTTCTCCTCCGACCCGGCGCCGACTCTCAACTAGCCCTAATCTCTCCTTGCTGTTGATTGTTATTTGGATGATCCATGAAATCAGAAGTCATTTCAAGTCGTGCTCCCAAATCAGAAGTCCCGCTCGCGGTCCCCCTCTTGTTCGCCCTTCGCTAGTCGTCGCTACTCTACTAGTACTCGGCTTCGGCGAACTCGCTTCCCTCTGACGACGGCACCGACTCCCTCAGGTTCGTTTCTCTCCGCAATCCTCTCTTCAATTCTGATTTTAGTATTTTTACCGAGTTCTATTGAATGATTGAATCTATTATGGGCCGTTCTAGCTCTTCCCAGTCCTCTCTTCAACAGCTCCCGCTACCCAGTCCCCAGCCTTCTCTACTCCGGCGAGGCGGCGACGGCAGCGACTCCCTCAGCCCTTAGGTTCGTTTCTTTCTTCTTCACTTCTTCATTTATTAGTTAATGGATTTCATAGTTGGCTTGCTCTTGCTTTCTATCTGCATATTTATCTTCAATTCTTCATTTATTTGTTAATGGTTTCTTTCTTCTTCAGTTCATTTATTTAATGTCTGTCTACTGAAAGAGTGAAAGCAATATGTTTTGAGTTTTGCGGAAGCTATAAGCTATTTATTAATTTGATTTAATTTGATTGATTTATGGTTTTCTCTTGATTTATGTCTGCATATTTCATTTGATTGATTTAGTTAATGGTTTCTTGATTTAATTTGATTTATGTCTGCATAATTTATTTGTTGCAGTGTACTGAGTATTGAGTATAAACTAAATTTGATATTTCATTTATAATTTATTTATCATTTTAACTTCCTAAAGTTGGCTTGTATTCTGGTGGTCTTGAGTAGACATGGGGCCGGTTCCTAACCGGCAGTTTAGGTTTAGGAACCGGCGGTTTAGGTTTGGCAAAAGCCAAACCTAAACCTAAACCGGCCAATGAGGAACCGCCGGTTTAGGTTAAACCTAAACCGGCGGTTTGGCGGTTTGGCACATGACTTTTAAAAAAAAAAATTATATATATAAATAAGTAATATAATATATACGTATAAATGTATAATAATAATATATATTAATTAAAATTATTTTATAACTTTATATTTTATACATAGAATTTTTTTTTTTACAATAGCATTTAGATAGAATTACTAAGTAAATAAAAGAAAGCAACTAATATAACATTACTAACAATAATAAAAGAAAGCAAACTCAAATTTTTTATACATTGAATTTTTTTTCATTACATTAGCTTTTGAATAAAATAATTACATAGTAAAAAAAATTACTAACAATAATAAAAGAAAGAAGCAACTAAAATAAAATGACTAACTAACATCCAAGTTATACAACAAAGCAAAACAAATTTTTTTATATATTGAAATTCAATGTATAATTGTATAATAATTACACATTAAACAAAATTACTAAGTACTAACTACAATTCTACAACAAAATAAAGGAAGCTAAATTTTTTATACATTCAATTTTTTTTTATTCATCTTTACATTAGTATTTGAAATTTTGAATATAACTAAATGAAAAAAAAAAGAAAAGGGAAAGGGCTTGAACCGGTTTCCCGGTTGCCTACGTATCCTCTTGGGGTTTAAGAGGAATCAAAGCCCACGTAGTTCTCTTACCTTTACTTACCTTTTTTCGGACTTCCGAGTTGTTTTCGTAACCCCATTACCTTTGCGCCTCGGACTCGGAAGTAGTGGCCGGATCATCGGAGTTGGAATCCGATGATCTATCATAAGTGGGTGCATTCCGTTGTAGCCTTCTCTCCGCCCTTATCCAATCTTGAACACAAACTTGAGCCTCCAATTTATCGGGCTTCAATTGACTCCTCTTGTAGCTTAGCATGTTTCCTCCTTGACTAAAAGCTTGCTCCACGGCCACCGTTGATGCGGGAACGGCCATAATTTGTTGCACAATCTTGGCTAATGTTGGATACTTTGGGGCCATCTTCTTCCAATATTGTAAAACTTCAAAACTATCAATATCACCATCAAAACTAAAAGGAGTAGTTAGAAAATCTTCAAATTCCGCACTTGCGGATGAATGTCTAGGTGTTTTAGTTCTTTTAGATAAAATTTGTCTAGCTTTAGAAAGAATAGAAGGAGAAGGAGAAGAAGAAGTGGGTGGAGGAGTTGTTTGTGTAGAAGCACTAGCACTAG